>JAMPIQ010000003.1:6355620-6673280 GCA_024699855.1 Aphelenchoides besseyi | reverse complement strand
GAAATATGGAAATGTTCATGTTACGACCACGAATTTGTTATTGGAATGTCAAGCTTATCTTTGAGTTGTTAATGACCGTCAAGAAACACAAAGAATCGACATTTGTTACTCAAATAATCTGTTAAGTGACCGTAAACTACGTTTTGAAATTTGAACGGAATATCAAACGCTTGAAAGAGGTTTTCGAAGGTGTGTGGCATTCTGTGTGTCTTAATATTCCTTCATCAGTTCTTTTTTGGTTTTTCTTCAGTTCTCTTCATGGAGATTCCGTATTTTGATAGCTTTGTTCAGTCCTTGAAATCCACTCGTTTGGACGATCATGTTGATCGACTTCACTATTTGACCACCACAGCTCTACTCACTTTCTTTGCTCTGCTGATCGGAACGAAACAAACGTTTGGCGAACCGTTGTATTGTCTGACGCCTTCTAACTACATCGGTTCGTTCTTTTCATCTCCAAGACTTACTTTCTAATTCAGATTCCTGGCATCAGTACATTCACAAGTACTGTTACGTCACGGGAACTTATCATACGGGCAACGGTTCGATTGTCGACAATCGACAACCAAAACAGTTTGTCGCTTACTACCAAGTAAACAGATGAACAAGAAGAACTCTTACTCTTTACATTTTAGTGGATCCCTTACGTTCTCGCAATTCAGGCATTTGCGTGTTACATTCCGCATTTGATGTGGTTGAGTTTCCTTTCGTTTGCAAATCTTGACTATAAGAACCCGGTTCAACGGTGTACGGACGCGCAAAACAAATCGGACGAAGAACGTCGATTGATACTTACAGATATCGCTATTCAAGTTCACTCCTCGCGTCAATTGACCTCGGTGGCCTTTCCGGCAACTTACGTTTATTTCGCAGCCAAACTACTTAACATCTGCAATTTGATCGCTCAACTCGTTTTCATGAGCCTCTTCATTGGTGATGGCAGTTGGAGTTGGATTATCAACGTGCTGAGTTCCGCTTTATACACTGACGGCTGGCAATCCACTGGCCTCTTTCCGCGTATCAGTTTCTGTGATTTCACACTGAACACTTTGGGTGATGTTCATCCGAGAACCGTTCAATGCGTGCTGGTAAGTCGTCTAAACTGCCTACAGCGAATCACTGGTCCAATTCAGCTGATCAACATGCTCAACGAAAAGGCATTTATCATTATTTATGCATGGCATTTGTGTGTTCTTCTCGTTACAATCCTCAATTTGTTCTGCTTCATCTCTTCCATCTTGTTCAGCGACCAAAATGTGATCAAGAAATTGAGTACTAGCTTTAACGAGCATCACAAAACGCCAAATAACCAAATGGTCCATCTGTTCGTTAAGCAATATCTCGATTTGGATACTCGTCTTTTGCTGCGATTTGTTGGCAATCATTCTGGGACGTTGAATCGGATCCAATTGACTGAAAGTCTCTTCCATTTGTTTGTACTAGATGAACCAAGTAAGCAGTCAAATGGACACTGTGTTTTCAACCATGATTATTTTAGACAAGCAGTTGATTGATGAGAAAAATTGGTGTTAAGTCAAGATGAATACAAAGGTAATTGACTGAATCAACTTGAGTCAACATCAACTATCTTTAGGTAGTTCTTTCTGCAGTAACGGTAATCAATCATACGAATAGACGAGATCTCATTACATTTCTTCGCACTTTCAATTTTTCATAAACTTTAAATGCACAGCAATAAACATTAAATAATTTGAACTGTCTTGTTGTTTGAGAAAGAAACGTCATTCTGTTTTGTTTCAGTTTGATTTCGATTGCTTGCTAGTCAAGATAGTGGGTCTTCAGTTGCTGTAACGAGATTCTTTATTACTTCAGGCCTTTTTCTTGATTGTTCTGACTCATTGGATTTTCTTTTCGGCCGCAATTTTTGTGTCATTAGTTCAATAAGCTAAAAAGAAAACGACCACCACAACAATCAATGTTCCACTGGCACGTTACGTCGCTCCTCCACCAACATCGACCGTTTTGCCGTCGACTGCACCGAATTTGAGTGCTCTTCCCGTAGACGCGAATAAACCGCCGAGTAAGTTCTAGACAATTAAACGAGACTTGACGTCCTTCAGAGGAGAAGAAAGCAGAACAGAAGAATGAGAAGGTAACTCCACATAATCTGAGCACCCGAACTGTTTGCGATTTCAGAAAGAAGATGCTGATAACTACGAAGACGTGGTTCTTGGCGATGCTCCACCTCCTCCTGCACTTTGAAAGTTGTTAAGTACATCGATGGAATAAGTTCGCGTTTTCTAAGATCACATCATTTTCGCTCAGATAAATTCGCATGTTATCTTTGGCTTTCTTGCTTGAAAACACCATTGTTGTAGTTGTTTCGAACAACATTTCAAAGAACTTAAATGCAAAAAAACGAGGTTGATCGATGCAAATTTCACATCAAATGTCATATGAACGAACACAAAATCATTTCCGAAGATCGCCTGTTTGGGGGACATGTCGTCGAGTTCCAAGAAAAGCAAAAAGTCGGGATCCAATGTATCTTCGTCGACAACTCATAATATCGCGGCAAATAATGTTTCGTTCGTTCCATTACCCGCTGATTTTACTCGTCGACAAGCCATCACTCAGATGATCGATTTGATTCAGATACTCAAGGTGAGTGGAAGCTTGCTAGTGTCTCCAAAAATGATTTTTTGAAGACAAAGTTGGAGGCTCGTGAGAAAGCAAAATCGAAAATCAAACGTTTTCGCGTTGCGTTGAGCAAACACAAACGTCAGCAGAAGGAGCAATTTGAAGAGGTTAGCTGTCGACTAACACCTATCTAATTGTCGAGAAATGTTTAGATTCTGATGAACATAAACGAAATGGACGAACGTTTGGCCGATAGCTTGTGGTTATCTCGTGTCCTCAATATCAAGAACCGACCACTAGATGGTCCAATACACGCGACGACGTTTCTTTCGAACACGAAACTAACCGACGAAAAAGGAGAGGACTTGGAGCTGAAAATGAAAAGCATGTTGAAACGTTTGGAGATTCTTGAATCGAATACTCAGAGCGAGAAAACGGTAAGTTGAGGTCGAGTAATTATCACGATACGAATTCAAGAAACCAAAACATGAGCTTTCGCTCTACGGTGTGGTCGAAATGACCGATCGCTACGAGTCCACGCTAAAGAGTTTGAACGAAACTATTCGCGAGTTGAAACAGCTGCGGAAGTTGCCGACGATTATCAAACCAACCAACATATCCGATGGAATTCGTTCAATGGAAGAAGTCGACGAAGTTGTTCGAATTCTGGACTCATTTTTCCGTAAACTGTATCATTCTGTAAGTTGCGGACAACTGTAGTTAACTTAGAAAGGTTTTATAGCTAATGAACTGTCAGTTCGTGGGTAGTCCCGGCTACAGTCCGCATAACAGTCCGTTGCAACGCGATTTTCCAAGCGTCTGAATTGTGGTGTGACAAGACCAATAAACGTTAAATATCTAATTCTGCAAATTAACATGTTACACAAACATCTACGTACAGACGATCTGCGATTGAATAAAACGGCTTCTTTATTTTTTAGCCTTTAAAATTGAAGGTGTGTTCTAGTGTTTTCTAGTTTCTTAATCTCGTTTCTTTGAGTTCATCGTTTCATCAGAGCGTTCAAACACAAGTTGAAATGAATGTTGCAATAAATGGCCAATAATCTAAAGTTTATTTCACACGATTCCAAATTCACAACAATGTTTACTCCTTTTGAGTCTCGGACAAATCGAATGGATACTTATCTGATTTCTTCGTATCCTTTGATTCCTTTTTTACATCTTTCTCCGCTTTTTGTTCTTTGGCCTTCTCCACCGAAGTAGTCGGTTTTTGCGCTTCCAATGCCGCCTTACTTGCCGTAGTCGAATGTGGAGTCTGCGGCTTGCTAGTTCCCGAATCGTAATCGATGGCCGATACTTCATTGGCTAACTCCTGCACCAAAAACATCACTAGTAATCGCAATCGAACTTACAAATGGTTGAGAGATCTTCTGTATTCCGCTCTCACGCATAATGTTGCTATTAGCATCATCTTTGCTGTATGCAATAGCGAAGTTATCGACCGTAGTCGTGGTGTCCGATTGTGCAGTCGATGAAAGTGGAAGTACTGATTCTTTTGCTTGGGCAGGTTGAGGTTCATCCTTTGACTTGAGATCTACGTCGGTGATCGTTTTGTGCTTCGATTTCTCTTTCTTCGGCGGTTTCTTCTTCTAAATTAGATCATGTCAGAAGAGCACGTAATGGATGTGTTTACAGTTTTCGTGAACAGTTGTGTGGCAGTCGGGATTGGAAACATCACAGAACCTCCAAACTGAAATGCTCTGTTTAAAATACAAGCACCCTCGTTGAACAAACAGCTGTGGCCGGAATGTCCGGTTTCTTGTTGGTGATGTCGTCGACTGGCAACACCGTTGTTTTGCGTGATGGAACTCGTTTACCGGCAATAGAGATTTGTGGACGATTAGCTTTGAGTTTCTGCATCAGCAACTCTAAACAACAAAGATATCAATATTTAAACTAAAACTTACTGTAGTCCTCGGCAATAAACTTTTGATCGACAATCTTTCGAGCAAAGCAAGTTGTTAGAAAGACTTCGATTCTACGACGTAAACGACGGAACTTTCGCTTGCTTTTGAACATAGCATTGATCAGGCAAGGAAGTGGAATGAACAAGATCAAACATACGATCAACAATGCAAGACCGGTAATCACTGATGCAATTGGGGAAAACCGGTTCTCGTCCAAGGTTCCTTTAGCCGCATTCCATAATGCCAACTGACTACTCTGCTTGCGATTAAACAATCCCATTCTAAGCCACTCATTTTGAACATCCGGCTGGATAGAAGCACAAAAAGAACTAGATGCGTTGTACCAAAGAAAATGCTGCTTTGCATTATGTTGGTTGTAACCATCCTGAACATGAGAAGTAATCAGTAAACGTATTAACTCACCGTCATGATGTTTAAAAAGCCATCAGTTGCATGATAATGTGCATAGTATTTGTAAACGAAACGCGAACTCCAAGAAATTTTGTAGGTCGACATTCCGTGTTGAATGCGTAGCGACTCCGAAGCTTCTAACTCAAAAACTGATGATTGCTAGCAGCCATCACTTACTTTTGAATGCATTCCAAAAGTACATCACAGGTCCCCTTTCATCGAACTTCATATCGATATAAAAGTCGGATGCAACACACCGTTTGGTCGCAAGACTCACATTTTTCGCCTTCTGAATCACAGTTTAGTCACAAATGAGTTCGTTGTACAACCTCTTTAGCCATGGCGTTCATCTTATCATAATCGGAAAGTGGAAGGATGTCTAACTGACAATCCAACCACAACATGTAAGCGTAAGAGTTGGGCGATTGATAATAAAGCTTCTGGAATGAGCACTCTCCACCTTCATCTAAACTTCCATGTCTCTTGAATTACCGAATCGTGGACCTACGTCTCGTATGTGTCGGTAAACGAAGCGCTTCGAACAAATCTGTCACAAAAACTAAGAAAAAAACAGAAACACCGCTGTTCCTCATGACCACGAAGAAAACGAATGGCAGTCGAGTTTTAAGGCTCAACTAACACTTCAAAACCTACCTGGTCGTTTATGTAAAGTCATCAGAAGCTAAATGACTGAGCAATTCAGCAAAACGTTCAATTCATAAGCATGTCATTCCGATTCATTGTTCTCTTGGAAAACAACTTCAAATGTGTTCAAACAAAGAATTTGAAATGTTTATAGCCACTCATATACATCTTAATTATTCGCCATTTAAGGTTGATGAAAAAGAACAACGATTTTCGCACATGAGTTCGTACTCAGCACACCAAACTCGAATGAAATCGCAATAGAGACCGCGATACATCGAATCCAAATGAGCACAAGTATGAGCAGCAGTACGCAAAAGATGTTCGACGGTCCGGAGAAACACGTAGATCAACGGCCACAGAATTTGGATTGCCATTTCGATTCCATCGAACAACGAATTTTCGATTAGACGAAATGACACGTAAATTAGAAATCCGATTCCAATCCACGTTGTTTGATTCTAAAAACTTTAATAGATAAACGGAAATCGATGTCCTACTGGATAAAGGGCTGAGAAGTCGCCGAGAATAACCAGTCCCTTGTAAACCAATTGAAAAACCCATGAGGTCAACTGACTGAATCCGTGAAGTCCGTAATTGACAATCCGTTTACTGCAACAAACACGTTAAATAGAAATCAATGATAAACGAACCGTTTCTGATAAACTTCCTCTGTGGCCGGTTGAAAGTCGGTGATTGAGCTGTGTACTCTGAACTTATGGCCTTTGATTATATGATTTCCGACTTACTCCTGAGCTGTTTCCGTATTCGACGTTACGCCTGGTTCGGTCACTCGTTGGGAATGTAAAGGGCATTTGAATTCCTCGAAATAACGTTCAATTGCTTGGTCGATATATTCCTGGAATCGGACGTCTTTTGTAATCAATTCTGCATTAGATAGCCTGAAGAAGTTTCAGTAAAAGAAGGAGAGAAACTCACATTTCCGTTTCTTTATACCTGAGCAAATGGACTGTTTTTCGAGAATGCAAATGAAGTAAATGAACTCCATCAAACAACGTTATGCAAACGACCTTCATGTTTGTGTTACTAGTCGATCTCTTCGTGTAAAATGATGTTAGCCGACGAATTCACAACATTTGATTGAATCAAAATACAGCTAAGTAACTTCTTCGAATTGGCCAAAACACTACCAAAAGAGTTTGCAAGCCCATCACTTACTCACTCGACTATTGCAGCTCATACTTCCAAGGGAAGATCAGCGGACCATAATCCGGAATGAATGTGGCCTAATAAAACGGCCAATATCTTCATAATGAAGTGAGATAAGAATAAACGGACTTCACCACGATGATCAGCATAATCGATACTACGATTTAAGCGATTTTAGTGTTTTTGGTTTTTGGCCAAAATCTCAGCCATATCAGAGTTACGGCAAAAATGACTTACACGGAAATGATCAGCTCGTCGAGATGCATTGATTGATATCAATGACGACGAAATATCACAGGATTTTTTCAGACGCACTCCTTGTCAGGAACTCTCCTTGTGAGACAACAAAATTTACAAAGATGGCTTCGATAATCATTTGTTGCTTCTCGATTTGTCAGTTTTCTGTTGTGCTAAAAACTGACGGTCGGTTTTGTTCTCGACTTACTTACATGTCTAAGAATCGTCGTCGTGCAATGACTTCCGATGAATTGGCTGCTTCGTTGCATCAAACTAAGCTCCAGAATCAACAGACAACAAAAAATGTCGACATACTGAATTCGCTGGTCAAATTGACTGTCGCGTAAGTGAAACGCCTTTGAATGTAATACCAAGATCTTCAGACAATTGGACACTGACAAGCAAACTTCGTTTCAATTGGAGCTTTCGGACCTGATCGCCAAGTACTTGGACAACCTATCTAAGGAACATGAACCACGAGTAAAAAGACGTAGATGCTTGAACTTATTTTGTTTTTCTTTCAGACACCGGTTGCACAATCAAATGAACTTGCAAAAAAACATGATTTCCATATGCCAAGAACTTTCAATGATTTGGCAAATCAAAACGATACAACAATTCCCGCTACTTCTTCCAGTGGATTAACCGAATCGAACGATGTCGAATTGATATCAGTAAGTGACATCATCGATTTGCTATCACTGAATTCTCAGCAATGGAGTCCATTTTTTGCTCGGTTTCGCTCTTCTCACCATCAAACGCTCGAAAATGTTGTTCATGAACTTAAACACTTGATTAACCGCTCTGCTTGGGATATTTTCATTGACTCAATGGTTTTCTGTGGATCTACTGAAAAGGAGGCACATTTCGTGGTTGAACAGTTGATATCGAACATCATCAATGCTGTTCAGTTGACCATTGAATTGAAGCAAAATGAAACAACTTTTTGATTCCAATATTAGTTTTAAACGTTTGTACGTAGAGAACAATAAAAGAATAGTGCACAGGCCAAATTAGACCGAACTGAAAAGTTGGTCGAATAAACACAAATGAGCAGAATTAAAGGGTCAGCGGTCGAATTACTATCAAAGTCATCACTTGCAAATCACAAAATACCACAGCTAAGATCAGGCACTGAAGTTCGGTTGTTAAGAAATAGAAGAATACGGTCGAGCTAATGGATTCGAGCACGAGCCAACGAGAAAAACGATGGAGGAAATGTCACGGCACGAGTCAAAACGCGATACAAAGGAAAACCCGCAACGCGATCGCTACCGTAAGAGCACAAAGTACACGAAAGCCCGTGAGAAAGCGAGCGTTGTGAAAACACGTGAGAGACAAAGGAGTTAGCCGCTTAATAACCGTCTTTGACAATAATACCCAAGGAAGACAGCCATTACAATAATTTTTCTTGGTCTTCATCACAAGTTGCAAATGATCATTTTATTGGAAAGAATGAAGTAATTTTGGTTACATTTTATATCCGACTCAAGTTGGTCAAGGTTGCAAAAGAGGAGTTGCTCGTGGCAGGAATCGAACCTGCGTCGTCGCAGCTTTGCAACATCGACCACAATGCGAAGTACTAACCACTATACTACACGAGCCGAAAGTCAAATCTCTAAAACCTCTTGTGACTCTCACTGTTTCTTTCCACTCCTACGGTTCCTAATGAGCTCATTAACTGCGAGGTCATTAATCGGCGGATTCACCAGTCATTCGAATAGTCAATAGTTGTGTTTATTCCACAAACTAAAAACAACAGAATCACTTGGATTGACCGGAACCACGTTTCGGAAATGCGACCTCCGTTTTTATTGCGTACATTGAATCGGCTTTTGGATCTTCGGCGGGAATGAAATTCTGAACGGGTGTTGGTACTTTTGATGGGGTTGAAGCTGCAACGGCTTTCTGAAAACCAAGTTAAATCAATCAGCCAATCCATGAAGTTCACCTTTTTGCTTGTGCAATTGATCACGATCGTCAACGAGAACGCCGAAACGATCAAAAGAAGAGAAAAGAAGTTGAACATTATGAAACGACTGTCAGCGCTTAAAATGACTCAGAAATAATAATCAAAAGATAAAAACTGAAAATGCAAATTCCAGTGATCATTTCGAGTGTTCAGAGTTCTTTTCAGTCATCAGTTTTCTCCAAAAGTGAGTTCCTGTGCTTGTGTTTGACCAACGAGTTTCAGTGACTTCAACTCCGTTGATCTGCTGCATTCACGGTGTTCCGTGCAAAAAAGGAGTCCGCGAAGTTCGCCGTCCATCCGCACGTTTGGGCGAATCGCCAACTCAAACGCCTAACAATTCGCTCAGATTGCCACCGACGTTAGGACCCACAAATGAATACGAGAATTTGGAGCTGTTGGATGGGCGCTCGCTTATTCCTGTTGCTCATGAATCCAATTTGACTGAACCATCTCGTCGTCCTCGTGAATTGGCTTCGTTGACGTCAGAAAATGGAGGTAACAAAAGATGATAATCAAAACGACCAATTTGAGGTTTCAGGCACTCAACTTCCAAAGTCTTCTTCGAAAGCATCGTGCGATGGAGTTTACGAGAACATCACTATGGGGTTTAGAGCTCCTGTGTTCTATTCAGCATCCAATATTTAGACAAACTGATGGTCAAGTTCATCGACAAAAGAATTCGAATAACGTGAAAGGTGGTAAACGTTCGTCAGTTGATGTCTCAGATTTCTATATTGGGGTTTTGAATCGTCATGAAGCATCAAGCTTGTGCAATGAGCGTGGAGCTTTTCGTCTGTTCCACAAAGTGCCGAGTAAACATGTGAAGTTTCGTCACTTGACCGAGAATCTCCCGCTTTACGTCGTTTACTGTGATTCCAAGGGTCATTATCGGCAAGAAACCCAATCGAAACGTAATTCCCGTATATTCCAGTTACTATGCTGTTCGTACGAAGAAGATGGATAATCTCTTGTTGAAGAACCCACCGACATCTTACTATGTTGACACGAAGCTCAAGGATGCACCGACGTTCGCGAATTTGACGGATCTTGTTCGCTATTATGTGACTTACGTATATCTGAAACCGAATTCTGATGGAACCATCGAAACAGAATGTTTTGAACCGCCAAATCCAATGAACAAACGTTCACAAAAAGACGATTTCACTTCGTGAGCACCAAGTTCTTTGTTGAAATAAACGGTAGATTTTATTGTTTTTGCCGTATAGTTGATAAACACTTTTTTTCTAGTTTCCAATTAAACTATTCAAAATTTACCAATTAGCCTTTGCTTAATGCATCTTGGACTTTATATGAACAATTGGTAAATGTAATTGGTACTTTAAATCTCTTTTTGTGTAATAATAGCGCGCAACGGAAGAGGTTCAAAGAAACGAGAGAGTCGAATAGAGACCACAGCGTTTGATGCCCCTCACTCCACTCGCGACCCATCGGTTGACGCGGCAGTTGAAGACCATAAGAGACGGCGAATGGTCGACTCATAAACTTACCTGGCTGGATGCTCGGCTTGATCAGGAAGAAGTCGACATTATGGTGAGGCTTGACCATTGCACTTTAGGTTTCAGGCTGACCTGTATGGCAGTGGCGCATAGTCATTGGCCAACAGCTAAATTTTTGCGTTTGAGGGACAGCGTTCGCGCTTCCCTCTCATATTGAACTGGATTTTGTAGTGGAAACAACTCGACACAAAATTATGATGCTCAAATGACACATTTGAGGTGCCGATAGTTACTGACAGTACGCATAGTGGATGAGTTTATTGGGACGGCACAAAAATGTCAAAGCGGATATTGAGAAGAATCAAGCGATTTTCTTGACGCTCATTGGAATAATGAACGATGGGTAGATCTCGGTTTTCTTGAACAAAATCGCCACGTCTTTGTCTTCAGCTTTGGCCTGAAACGAACAAAAATGACTATCAGAGATTTGAGCTTACCGGCGTGTGAACAATAACGATCTTGTCGTTCTTCGGTGATCCCGTCTCGCGAGTGATTTCGACTTCGACTTCTTTTCCCGGATCAACGAAAATGAAAACGGGATTGACGCTGCAAACATACACGTATTGGCCAATTATGCATGTGTAGGACATACCGATAAAGGTTGTTGTCGGAACATTTGACTTTGATTGCTTGACGATCATCCGTGTTGTTTGTCAATTTGATCTTTTTGACTCCACCGCCTTGCGCAAACTCCAACTCTTTCACATCGATTTTGACTTCTTTTTTGACTTCTTCTGGCGCTGAAACAGTGCAATTATCAAGATACTTGAATTCAAATTGACCCTTCTCTTTCTTGCTATCCTCCTTTGGTGCTTCCTTCTTCGATCCCTCTTTGGCTTCTTTCTTGCTCGCGTCCTTTGGAGTTTCTTTCTTGGATCCTTCCTTCACCTCCTTCTTGCTCTTTCTGCTGCCCTCTTTCTTGCTTCCTTCTTTCTTGGATCGCTCCTTCTTCGAACCCTCTTTCTTGCTCGATTCCTTGGCCTCTGCAACCTTCTCTTCGATTTTCTCTTTCACTTCAGCCGCCTTCTCCTTAACCTGATCCTTCGCTTCGGCTGCCTTCTCTTTGACCTTTTCCTTCACTTCTCCAGCTTTCTCCTTGATATTTTCCTTCGGATCTTCTTCCACGTCTTTCTAAAAAAATTAATTAAAACTTTAGGTTAGAAATGAACTTGTGCCGAAATGGCAACTCATTAATTTTTGTCAGATTGAAGCTTACCTTCTCAGTTCCACCAGCCTTGCTCTTAGCGCCCTCTTCACCGTCCTTTTTTTCCTCGTCCTCTTTCTTGTCAGCTTCAGCGTCTTTCTTGTCTTCGGCACCTTCGTCCGCCTTCACTTCTTTCTTGCTCTTTTTCACTTCGACTTTCTCGAACAAGCAATCAAACTTCAATCAATCATGACTTACCTCTTCTTTCTTGATCTCAACCTTCTTTTCCTCGCCGTCCTTGTCCACTTTCTGAAATCAACCACATTCGAAAGCCTCAACGTCCCAAACTGACTTCTTCTTTCTTCACCTCAACTTTCTTCTCTTCGACTTTGAGTTCATCATTGGCGTCTTCTTTCTGAACACACAAACAAATTAGTTTGTTAAATTCGACAACAACAACTGACCTTGGATTCTTCCTTCTTCGGAGGCACGGCAGCAACTGGAGCAGCTTGGGGAATGGGCGCAGGAGGAAGAGTCGTGGCTGAGATATTTGGTGGAGCCACGGGTTTAGCGGGAGCCTTCTTCTGAAAAGGACTATCGACTAGTTTGTTTACCTTCCAGAGTTACCTTCTTGCACTGTGCCAACGAAATGCTCAGGAGCAAAAACGCCACGACCGTTTGGCCCAACATCAGTCCGGAATCAGTGAGCATCGTACGAGATGAAAGTCAATGAAGAAAAGCAATTGAGAGCACAAAATCCGACCGTTCAAAGGCCAACCAAAAAACCGAAATCCTTGACATTCAATCCTTTTATACTGAACTTTGATGCAAATTTCCGATCAACTCCAAATCCGCTATGTCTTTCGAGAACTCGTCGTTGTCCCAATTGACTACCTCGTAAATCCAAAGTCTTATTAAACATACGGGTGTAAGTTTTGCTCGTCCAAAAGTTTGATAATGGAGCGTTCTGTGAATTGCTTTAACTATTCTTTCATAACATAAAATTGTTGCCAAAAACTGAACGGATTTTCTCGTTGTTGTTTGCGCTCATTTTGATTGCTCGTTAAGCGTTTTTGTCGGATTAGCGATGGGCAGAATGCACAGCTTGCCAGTGGTCATAAACACCCGAATCAGAATTTAAAGTTCCTATTCGTTCTCTTTCTATTTTGCTATACAATAATAAAGTTTGAAATGCTAAAACTTCTTGGAATTGGTTTATTGATATTCGTGAGTGCAAGCTTTGCATTCAACTCGACAACCAACAATGCGTATGAGTCGTTGTTAGCTATATATCCTAACATGTCGACTGCACAGCAGGTTCAGTTCGATGAGATGGTTAGAAAGAATAAAAATGAAACTGACGAGACGTTTCTCGAAAACTTGGAAGATTTTGCTGAGAATTTAGGCGATGGACTGAAGGTCTTAGATTTGCAAGTATATTCAAATAAAAGATTGTTAAGGCGGCTTATCGTGATATCCGGTACGGTCTTGAAATCATTGGACCTTATGTAGAAATGGGCTTCGATGGATTAGTCGATGGAGTTGGATGGATTGGGAATCATGCTCCTGGCTTTTTAAAATCCGTCGTAGTATTTGGAATATCAACTTTTCAATCATTAATTTGTGTATTTAGAGCACGGTTAAGAGTGGCTACAAAGAAGCGAAACAAGGCTACGAATGGATTCGGGATGTGTTCTCTGATGATATTTCAACGACTGTCAAGCCTCGCAATTGAACGAAGATATTGTTTTCAATTCCCACTGGCAATAACCTCGTGTCTTCTGCAATAAACTTTATCAATAGCTATGTGACTAATTTGGTATCAATCAACAATTAAAATGCGCTTCGTGTTTGACATCTCTCGCTTTGTAAACGATCGTTGGATTATTTTCTGTCGGTGATCGTCCGTAATCCTCAGAAGGATAAAATGCGATGCTTATGAATCACCAATTTAAAAACAATCATTTTGTTCACTTGGTACTGAGTGTGAAAAACTAAAACCAAAACGGCCGTGCGTATCGTTTTACTGTGCTACCTCTACTATTTTAAGTGCATTTTATTCGGAAATTGTTATGTTCAAGTTACTTATTTCTACCGTTTTTGTGATTCTTGTCACTGCTCTCTCAACAACAAACTTCTGTGACGCTCGTAACATAACTCGACATATTCCCAACACTAACGAGACTATAGAGTTACATCTTATAATCAAGGAATCTATTAAATTGTTTATATTTTAGTGCTTTGCTGCTCGTTTATCACAACATGACTCATAAGCAACAAGTGCAATTGGACGCAATTGCTCAGAACAGCAATGAAACTGAAGATACGTTTTCCGACAAGATTACCGACTTTGTTGATGGATTAAATGGTAAACTTCAGGTCGGTTATTGATATCCTGGTTTGTTCAATTCGAAGTCATTTAGAGCAAAGTCACAAATGCGAAAGACACGTTGAGCGATTTGAAGGCCGATGTTTCCGAAAAAGTCGATTCTTTGGGCAATGAAGCAAAAGGCGTTTTTGAGAAAGTGCATGTGAGTTAATTGGAGATATTTCAAAAAAACACGTTATTTAGGGTGCTTTCAACAACGCTTCTCAAACATTAAAAGTGAAATACGAGAATTTGGTTGGCAAAATCACTGGATCATCGTCCAATTCCACTAGCAGTCAACCCGACCAACAAACTAATCTTTAATGTCATTATGCATTGATTCTCAGAATAAAAAGTATGAACAATTACTGTTACATTCTGTTCAAAATCAGATGGCCAGATGATTTATTGACAATCAGTGGAAAGGAACAAGACTACGACTACTCAGCTAGATCATCTTTGGTGCGTTCGTTCTCTTGAGTCGCATCCATGGATAGTTCTTCAGTGCGCTTTCCCTTCTTTTGTTTTCCTTGATTCACCTTTGGAGAATTGAGTTCGTGCGTTTTGTTTGCTGGAGAGTCCGATTTTGGAGTTGGTTGGTAAGCGTTAAGCGAAAAGTTGGGCATTGAACGACTCGGAACTGGAGCCTAGAAAACAGAATACAACGAACATAGAAATTTTGACTGACCAAAAGTTTCGGATTTGCTTCACAAGCGATCGGAATATCTTCCGAGTCCTTGGAAAAACGAATCAAACGTACTGGGGTTGGCGGGGATTCACACGTGACTTCTGTTGGATTACCCGATGAGTTTGAACGAAGAATTGAAATCAACGGTCGTTTCTCTGTCTCGGTGAGCATACGTCGTTTTTCGCGCTGACAGATTTCACGAACATCTTTTGCCTACACAAAATGAACACGTTTCTTCTTTCGACTTAACATACTAATCCGCAATCTTGATAAACAGATCGTTCAGCGCTCAAAACCATTCGAACGAATTGCGAAGCATGCGAATCTTCTGGTCGTTCCACGAGCATCGTAACTAAACGCTTTCCTGATACATTATCGTTGATTAAACAAACCAAAATTGTTGGAAAGCAGTTTTTTGACGCCTTGTTCCAACTCAACAATGTTCGCAATTTGCTCGCCGTTTAGGTCGATCAACGCGTCGCCTTGCTTCAAGCTCATCCACGCCGAAGTCTCTTCGCGTACCTTTGTGACATAAACTTTCTCGTTGTACGATTTGACAGACAGCGCAATACGAACCGTCGGAATACGATAAATACAAGCAAGATGGTAAGTGTATCCACTGAGCACTTCGTATGCAGGTGGAATTCGTGAAGGAGGTGCCGGAATCAACGTTTTCACTCGTGCCAATTTGATTACAACCTAAAGAACTAATCCGTTTCCAGTTTCTATCTCTCACTTTTGTTGTTTTTGGCTCTTCAATGACATCACGAAATTGCTGTGAAAAGTTTTTTTTACTGTGCACCGGCTTCTCGTTGATCGAAAGCACCACGTCCCCAAATCGCAATTGACTTCCACTATCTTCAGTGTCTTTGAGAATCATGCACGAACGTGCCATTCGAGTTCCCAACTGAAATGATCAATGAAAAGAGGAAACAGAATAGAAACACACTTTTTTGATTTTCGGAAAGGTAATGGTCTTTACCTCGTAGTAAGTCGGTGGAATCGGATAGCCAAAGGCCGCTTCTAACTGTTTTTCGACCTAAAAAACGTCGATCAAAAAGAGAAGCACAACTACAGACCTCATTTTTCGGCTGAAGGGATGTAGGCCGGTCGGGTGAAACATCGACTTCTTCGGTGGTGTTCACTGAGATGGTCGTTTGATTTCGTTTCGGACGTCTTGCCTTTGTTTTCACTTTTTGAGGGCGTCGACGAGAAGACGAGATCACTGCTTCAGTGTGTACTGGAGAGTTTCGGTTCGGTGTCTTGTTCGGAGTCTTTGATGGAGTTGAACGGTTTGATGAAGCGACTGACGGAATGACCGAAGATGTTGCTTGAATTGAATTGGTCACTTTTCGCCGTTCAGTCGTATTGTCAGTTTTTGGCTTCTTGCTTCCACTGCTCGAAACCCCGGAAACCAGAGCGCTGTCGTTCGGATTCATTTAAACTGGTATGGTAAACTGAAAACAGAAACTGATTAGATTGTAAATTGCAGAAATCTGCATAACTTTTGTCTATTCAGTTTGTATCTCCGAAACTAAATGAATGTTAACGTTGACAAGTGTTGTTTTGAGGTCATCAGGTTGATTGTTGTAGTGATATGAATTAAACTACTCGATCGTTACCAGTGGCACTTGTGGTTGTCCGCAACCGTCGCGATGAACGGCTGCGGATATAAAAGCCGGAGAGTGATTGAGGTTGGGCGTTCATTTTCTCCTATTCTTCAATTCCTTCGCGTCGATCGCCGTCCGACGATTACGCCACTGAAGAGAGACGAACCACTAATTGTCAATTTTCTCTTGTCAATAAATCGAGAATTACGAGGTTTTGAGACTAACCCGACAGTTAGTTGGGTTTTTACATGGTCAACAAGAGTGCAAACTAATTGATCCATAAGATTAAAACGTCGTTTTTCGTTGATGTAAATCTCATTTATCAACATACTAGTAGACAAAAAAACTGCAACTTATCAACATAAGCAAATAATACTGCAAAGAAAGAGATTAGACCGTTGATCCAAAAGCGACCGGTTGAATTGCACTCGTTAGTGTCAGAGAAGCATCAGAATGAGAAGCAAGATTGTCGAGGTGTTAAAGCAGCTAAAATAAACGAATTCTTTGGGTGTTTTTGAATGTAAGTCTGTTTTTATTTACAACTCTTTACTACAATTACCAAGACATGACGACCACAAGACAATAATTTAAGTCTTTAAATTTAACGCACATTTGCGTATCCCGAATTTTCGAAAAACAATCGCACATCAAATATTATGGTTGATTCAATTGAGTATAACATGATCAGTGATCACCTTTCTGCGCTGCTCTTCCACATCGTCTTGCCATTTGCTTTGCTCGGCTTCAACCTTTTCGAGTATATTCGTTGGATTGCGAGTCACTCGCATTGGAATGGTCGACGAATGAGCGGAAGACTGAGCATCACCATTCGATTGAGCAAAAATGTTCTCCTCAGTCTGAACAAACTTTTCATTGTAAAACTTGAAATTTCAATCGATTTACCTCGTCATCTTGTCGTTTGTAAGTATTCGAGACACGTCGTCGTTTGAACATGGGATCGAGAATCGTCAAAAACATCATGTACGAGCCCAACAACGCCAACACACAGATCACAAAGATCACAACAACCTAAAACAGTTGATCAGAAATCTTGGGCTTTGCACTCACTTTGAGCAAAATCGTGTTTCTAGTCTCGTATCGACAGTCGCAATTGGCCAAAAAAGCATCCAAATGCGGATCGTCTACCACTCCTTTCACACTTTGTTTTACGACATTTTGCGGATTACTGAAACTCGTGAATCAAAACAAGACATTTAACTCACCATGTTTGAGAAAGAACGTTTGTTTTCGTGTAATAACGTCGACGATTATCTGTATGGTCTATTCCCGAAAAGTATTGGGTATTCGGACAAATGCAACGACAGCGTGAATCCTCGAAATTTGCCTAAAAACAACGATAACAACAATTGAGATGTTTAACGTACTTGAACGATTAAAATAGTGATGAAAAATGAAACAAAAAACAAGGAATTACGTAGAAAGCTCATGATGTTGAAATCGCTTTTACACCATGAACATGTTAATCAAGAATAACTACGACTCCAATAGACACAAATGATCACGACTGTTCACAAGATCGAAGTTTCTAGTCAGTAGCGTTAAAACTCTTCAATTGATTTTCCGTTCTTTAACCCAATGGTCGACTTTCGAAAGGGCGCGTTTGCTCGTTTGTCCCATTTTTTCTAGTTGTCTTCTATTTGAATCGAAATGTCTATATCATCCGACGATGATTCTCTGTTTGCCGAAGACACGGATCTGATTGTTAACGAAAGCTCGGACATTGACTACTACGCGATTCTTAATTTGCCGCGAAATGTGAGTGTTTATAGTTGCTTTGTTGTGTCTATTAACGTCTTCAGGCGACCATTGATGAGATCAATCGAGCCTACAAATCTCGATGTCTGTGTTTCCATCCCGATCGGCATACTGATGAAACGACGAAGAAGGACGCAGAGAAGATTTTTGTGATTTTGCGAAAAGCTCATGAAAGTTTGTTGGTTTATTAAAGCAATTCTTCAACTTTCAATTTTAGCATTGAGTGATCCACAGAAACGTGCAATTTACGATGCAGTCGGTTTGGCAGGCCTGGAGATGTCCGGCTGGCAATTAGTTTCACGATCGAACAACGCGGAGAACATAAAAAGAGGTTACATTTACTGCACATTCTTTCAATTCGTACTTTAGAATACGAATTCTTGAAGAAACTACGAGAAACAGAAATCATGATCCAACGAGTTCATCCTACGAGCAGCTATCACGTCAAAGTTCATGCCGCTGGTTTGTTCTGCGAGGACTCAGAAGATCGATATTCGCCCTCACTTGCCGGTATGAGTATTTTTCAAGCCGTCGACTCGGCTCTTACTTCATCGAATCGTGTCGGATTGAGCGGACGAGTTAAAATGGGAAATGGTCGCGGCGATGGTCAGGTATCGACTAGTTGGAAACACTCGTCTAGTGCTACCCTTCATTTAGAGGTTTTCTATTTTATAACATGGTCATTTTATCTTGAGAATTTCAGTCCGTTGCGTCCGTATCTCCCGACAATGCTATGGCTACCATACGTGTGAACAAAGCGATCTCTCCCCGTGTTCTTTTTATTTTATCGCCAACAATCACGTATTTTACACTTCAAGAGACTTTTGATGCATCAATCAGTACAAGTAGACAGCTATCTATAACAACAACTTTAAGTAACTTGCAGCTCTTTCACTACAATTGGCAACAAACTGGCAGGGTTCAGTGGCATTGAATGTTGGTATGCGTAACAGCTACATTTCATCAACGATTCTACGAACCGAACTCAATCAACAACAATGCATGTTCAACTTAACGGTTCGTTCAAAACCTTTATCAAATTCTCAGTTAGAACTTAGCTATCGCCAACAAACTCGTATATTCGCACGAATTATATTTGGAGATTTCCGAATGAATCGCGACTCGAAACAACTGCAACCGTTGGAGGATTTGGTGTGATCGGATCGCTGATGTACGAACAGAAGTTGTCTCGATATTCAAAAATCGGTTGTGGAATCTCACTCACGTATCCAGCGTGTTTGTTGACTGGTAAATTGCGGTAACTTTCGTTTCAGTTTCAAACAATTCCCTATTGTTTTCTAGATTGAACACTGGGCTTTCTCACTACGAATTACACGTAGTTCTGTGTGATGCTCCTGAAGAGATTGGACGATCTATCGTCTTTGGTGTTGTGTTTCCATACGTTGTTTTTCAAACCGCAAAACTACTTTTCCGTGGTCCATTCAATCGATTGGCACGAGTTTTCGATGACACAACTCAAGACGATCAAGTGGATGAAATGAAACGCGAAGATGCCAATCGAGTCGTAAATTTGATGCGTCCAACGGCCGAACGAGTTGCTCGCACTGAATCCAATCGACGTGGACTGGTTATTGTCGAAGCAAAATACGGCCAAATGCAAGGCGACAATCCCGCCTATCCGGTTCCCGGTGAACAACTTATTGATGTCACAATTCCTCTTCAAGCAATGGTTACGGATTCACAACTTCGACTCTACTCTGTCAAAGTATGTTCGATAAAATGGAGTTCTTATTTTCCGTGTTTTAGCAACAACTGCCCGGCTTCTACGATCCATGTCCTGGTGAACACAAAATGCTTCGCGTTGTCTACAAATTTCACGATAATCTGCATGCAGTTAGTGTGCCGGATGAGATGGCATTGAATATTCCGTTGAGTAGTAAGTTCATTCAAAATTGTGTCAGTTAACCAATCTTCTTATTTAGTCCATCGTATTGATCAGTAATACTAGGCTGTTTTGCTTGGATTCAATGAACACAAAGTTGTTTGTCTTTTAACCAAACAAACTGAAATGGTAAGTTGACCGAAAGCGAAGAATGTGTTGCGCGGTTATGAAATGGAAAGAAGATTTCAACGAAAATGAGTCATTCGGAGTGTTGTGACGTAAGTGGTCGTCAGTCTGTTAAAAGAACGAGCGATAGAGGAGAGGGTCGCTTTTGCATTTCGTTGTGCTTTTCTTCACTCGATTGGACAAATAAACATCGTTCGAGTGGAGAGTAGTTTTAGCACTCGCAAGTTTCTGATTAGTTGGTGTTTCGGGTTTATCGATGGGACTTCGGAATTATTGCGAATACGACAGTGCGATTGTTTGACTGTGCGAATTGGAATGGTGGAGAATTTCGAAAAAAGCGGAAACATCAACCGGCAGTTTTGCGCGTTTTCGAAAACCGGCCGCCGGTCGGTTGTTTTTGCTCGCCCGTTCGTTCTCGAGGTGACACGTGGGTTAGAAGCGAAAAGAGCGGCAGTTTTGCAATCCGAGAGTTTGTTCCATTCGGAGAACAAGACATCCACTGCTTTTTGTGGTCGGGACTCATTTTGCTTTAATTTCTGAACGGAGGGAGGACTCGTGGTTGAGGTGTAATTTGAGTTTGAAATAATTGGCGAGGTTATTTGTCTCTTCGGTTGAGTGTAAACTAACTTCAATTGTCACAACTTGATACCAACGAAGTTTTTTCTCGATCTTCGGATTTTGCTCGCGCACTGAATTGCCTCAATTCATATCGTCGCGTGATTCTCCGACGGCGTCTGATTTCTCAGTCTAACCGGAGCTTTTCTGAACATTTTCAACCGAAAGATTGTAGCCGATGGTTGAAGGTTATTTTTTTGGTCATAGATTCATTTTTCAATTCTTATTCCTCGATTCAACGTTGCAGGTTTGACTCTACAACCTGTTTTGGGTTTTCGAGTTTTCTCACGCATACTGTGATTGTGTTCGCAACATCGGAAGCGTTTTCGAGCCCTCATGTTTGAGAATTGGAAACTTTCGTCGTGTTTTTGCTAATGACCCGAAGTTAATTAGAACACAAAACGCGGCCACCACTAACGCGTCTTCCTTGCTTCCACGGAACGGTGGTCGAATTGATGGTCGTCAATTTGGCCGCACGAAAACTCGTGCCACAAGGGCATGGTGTCCAATTTTGGAAAATGCATTGGTTATAATCGTGGTTTCCAAGGGCTCACCATCGTTTCTGTTTTCGTTTCTTTTGCTGCTTTAAAGCTCGAGACATTAAAATGAATTTACATTGAATTCACCTTGAACAAACATCGCGAGTTCTACCGTTCAATTGCTCTTCGAATTAGCAGCTTTGGTGGGAATGCGCGCGTATAATTAGAAGTCTTTAGATCGCAATTCGGTCGAAAGTACAAGCAATGGGACTTATCGTTGAGCTGCTTACTGCGTGTCGGACAAGTGATTAGTTTAATTAAAGTCGTTAGTTATATTTCTACCGAATATTTTGTCCAACTTACTTGAGACAAATTGGGTCTATTTTGAGTGGCAGTTTGCTGTTAACTTATTCTGACGTGACTGGGTGCTCAGCGAGTGGACAAAATGAACTCTCGGCCTTTGAAAAGAACGGTGCTGATGGGAGTGAAAAGCAGTTGGTTTGAGCAGCTGAATGACGTGGTTCTGTTAACTGAGTGCAAATTCAAGATACGAATTGCTTGATTGTAAGAGTCCGTTGAAATAGTGAGCTTCGAACATGTGATTCAATTGAGCACACGAGTAGAACGAAATGCAAAACACTTCGATTTGAATTTTAATTTCGTTTCAGATCGACGTTCTCTCGTACCATCGGTTTTTTTCTCTCTGTTCAAAATCTGACTTTGCTGTTCGTTTAATCTGATTGAGCCGTTTGTTTATTCTTCTAACTGATGATTAATACCCGTGCCTTTTGACGAAAACGCAAAATTGCCATAGTTCGTTGCTCATATAAACATACGAGTTTTTAGCGTGTTTGCACGTTGAATTCCCCGTTTCCATAGGTTGTTTTCTTCGCTTTTGTTGTCTGTTTGATTAATAAACTTTCTGTTTTCTTTTTACTCTCCTATAACGCGAACCGTTTCGAATCGGTCGGATATCGAGTTTATGTCGTGAATGATTTTGTCGTAAGTTTTGATTTCCGTTTTAGATTTTTACATCAAAATGGGTAAGAAAACGCAATCTGATCAGCAAACAGTTCCGTCTGCACCACCCGAACAATCGCCGGAACATGCGGTATGAGATTTTGTTGATTATTTGAATACTTATATTCTAGTATCCGACATTGAACGCGGCAAATCAACCGGCAAGTCCGGTCAATCAAAGTCCACCGCCAACTTATGGGGCCAACGACACCACGCCACCAACGAACAGTGACTACAGTCCACAAATGAATGCTATGGGACCACAGGGCTCGAATTCGGATGATGCAAATCTTCCAGCACCACCATCTTATGATCAAGCAATTAGTTGCCCGTCGGCTCCACCTTATTTGCCCTATGGTGCGCCAAAACCAGCTTACATGTCTGGACCACAACATGGACAACCGATCTATCCACCTCCCATTTCGGGAACCGGCTTTGTATTGAACGCTCCAGGTCAGTCAGATTGTGAGTTTTTGTTTTTTATTTCGTTACAATCATTCAAATGACAGTGTTATTACAATTTGTATTTCAGTTGACACCGCTTCCAATGGAACTCCACAACCACGTATCATTCACACTACGGTGATTTCTCAACCGGCTGGAAATACGTGCGTCCACTGCTTTGTATGTTCGTGCATTCCAACTTTGCTTCATGATGTTTTTTAGAGTGGAGAAGTGCACAACGAAACGGATTTGTGTTGTTTGCTTTGTCTGGTAATTAGTCTCTTGTTTGTATCATAATATTTCACATTCTTTTACAGATCTTGTTTGCAATCTTTACATTTCCACTCGGATTGATTCTTCTTTTCTGTGTTCCATGCTCGGTTCGAAGGTACGATCATTGCTTTTACAGCTGCTGTAAAAGTCTCTGCATTTCAGACGTTGCGCTCGATGCCGTCGCCTCAACTAACTTTCGACCGTTATGCTGAAGAGATGGTCCAAATAAACGAAGACTTATTTAATCGTTGTGTTCTAAGCTAAAAACGTTTATTGTACAATAATCAACTTATCTACAAAAATTCTTAGTATTTTGGTCTTGCCATTTGCCCCATAGAAAACAACGGTCTACCTAATCTCCGTTATATCAATCCAACCATTTAGTAGTTTTGTCTTGTTACGATCGGAAAGAATCTGTTCTTCTGCAATACGGGCGTTTAACTCATTCAATCTAAAATGTCTCTAAAGCCAGGTCCTCCCATCAACGATGCTTCTTAATTTCCGTAGGTTTGTTTGTCTCTGAAATAAACATACGACCTAGTTGCCGATCAGATTCGAATATTTGGCTAAGATTTGAACTTTAAAATATTTATTGAAAACATTTGGAACAGAGCAGTTGATACGCATTTTGTAGTGAAGAATTTAAGAGACTGAAAATCTGTGAACCGGAAAATTGAGATCGAAAACGACTTCAGAGAAAATAACATCACTACTTGCATTCCAACTATGAAAAGATGCCTACGAAACGATGATTGAATAGAAAGACATATGATTACTTGTAGAACTGATTATCATTCCAATAGTATTCCAATGAACAATACTCTCTAACCGAGAAGTACCTTCTTCATTCGTTCTTTTGATGTCGACGGGATGTTTGCTTCGTTCTCCTCGTCGTCTGAATCACCCGAACTTGAAATTGCATAGGCAGGAGATGTAGCCGAACATTGCGGTGAACTGAAATAAACGTACAATGATTTCTACTAGAGTACAAAAGCATACCATAAATATTGAAGTAATGGAACCCGATAACGACCACAGACTTCAACGAATTTTACACTCTCATTGCACGCCTCGAAATAAACGCCTTTACATTTTGGGTTGACACACTGATTAGCGGTTTTCAAATATGCTTGAAGATGTGCGGGTAACAAACGAACGGAACTTGCAAGTCGCAGTTTAACGACACGTGCGGCCAATTCTTTCAACCTCGGTACCTCAAGAACAATATCGTCGACGAATTTGGTGACTGAAAGTCAATCGCTTTTGTTGTCTGTCTATTACTATTGCTTACTTAGTGGATTATTTCGAATGTTCAATTGTTCCAAGTTCGGCAAACGTGCGATGCCGGTAGGTAGAGCCTAACAATTGGTTTTTCAAATAATTGCATTGTCAATACTTACGCGAAGACGGTTGTTGTGTAAAGTTAAAGTACGCAATGAGTTTAACTCCGAAAAGGAGTCTGGCAACGTTTCTAAGCGGTTCATAGCCAAAGCTAACGCAGTCAAGCGTGGTAACGTTCCCAAGGAGTCAGGAAGTGATTGGATTTTGTTGTCACCAAGATAAAGAATCTCGAGACTAAACACAATTCATAATGAGTTGCCGTTATCGGAACTAACGTTTTCAATTGTGATATTTCCGATGGAACGTTTTCAAGACGATTGGCACCCATTTGCAATTCACACAACTCGGGAAGGTGCAGAATTGCAGTTGGAAAGCTTTTAAAACGATTTCCGGACAAAATAAGAACTTCCAGATTGTGAAGTTTGCAAATCGCTTCCGGCAATTCGCTTAACTCGTTATTACGCAAATCCAAACGACGTAGACTTTGAAAAGCCGCAATATCGTTGGGCAAACTTTGCAGACCATTAGAACTCAAGTTCAACGAATGAAGATTCTGCATCATGAACAACTCTTTGGGTAGAACTGTCAAATTGTTGTGGCTAATATCCACGTCAGTAATCAAATCGATTTCCTCAACCATAAAAAACTCTGCCGGCATTTCTGTTAGATCACGTTGAGAGTAGTCGAGGCTAATACTTGCCGAGCTGAAATTATTTGATCTGCTAGAAACCGGAGTTTGAACGTACCTTGACGCTCTTTCACTTTCCCAATCAATAATGGAGCTTGTCTCCGAAACTGAATCCATTTTGACAGAAAAGTTGCCAGTAGTTGACTACAAATGTGATAAGCGATGAGTCGTTTAGAATCGATTATAAAACACGATTTAACTTTATCAACATGAATTCGTCAAACAAAAGTACGGAAACTTTTCCAAGAAGCAAAAGAGAATGTTCAAATGATAATTCTTGTTATTGAAAAGCCGATTTTTTAAAGAATTCACGTGATGAGAATGGAAAATTGAGCAATAATAAGAAACACGAGCTGATCGACGACTTTAAAACACAAAATGAAGTTCAACCAATGATGACATTTTGGTTCTTTCCGATGGTTGAACGTGTTCAGTAAAAGGAAAACGTGACAGTAACTAAGGATTGTAATGTCAAAAGATAGACAGACGTTTCTTAATTACCAGAAAATTTACGATTGTCGACTACGGGAAGTACGCTGTGAACTCCCAATCAAACAACCATGTGTTTTGCACATGTTACTATGGTAAATTATGAAAGAAAATTGTTATGTCGGTGCATATAAACTGATCTATACGAGAGTAGCACCAATCTACATAGAAAGCAACAAAAACAAAGCGAGTTTCCCAGTTGATCGCATCAAATTCTATCAATAATTAAGCGCATTCACAGCCGACAAGGACGTGCAATCTTTTTCAGACAAAACACGTCCGATCAAAAAGATTTCGAAGTACGAGATGTGCGGAGAAAGACGTTCAACTGAACGAGACCGATGACCGATGGGCAACTCCGCTAATCAACTCATAGCTTGTGATCGAAAATTTCTGGAGTTTAACGTGGCTTACGTGCTGGTAATCCGATTACACGCTATCAATTTGGACCCTAAATTATACTTTAACTCGACTCCTATAGCTATTATTCGTCTTTTCAACGACGCAAAAACTTTTAAAATGTGAATGAGTAATCAAATTAGCTCGTTTTGGTTGCTAATTTCCACTAAATACCTTTCTAACAATAGTCATTTGCTTGGAATGGGCGGAGTAGACACTTGAAACCTAAGGTTTCTCTTGAACAAGTTGCACATATCAATCGTTCAATTGTGAAATGAGTCGGAGAACAACCAAAAATGTGATGCAACAAGTTTGAAGGATCAAAATTTAACGATAAGCTCACCACAAATAGTCATAGTTGCACGGTTGTTCGGGAAGAATGCAATGATTATAAAGAAAATTTACGAGCGTCTAACCTTCTTATAAATTCGCAACACAAACTCCGCGAAATTTCCGTATTTTCTAGTGTTTAGTTTGAAGTAAAACCTATTGAAACTTTCAATTTGATGACAAAATTTATCTGTCTCTTAGGCACCAAACTTCACAAGAATTAAGCACATTGGTTTGTTGGTTTAAGTGAAATATTAAGGAAACAGTCAACAAGCATAAGATCAAAAGAGATCAGACGTCATCAGATCAGTTCTTATCAAAAGATCTCGGTTGCAAGAAGCACAGAACGAAAGTTAACAACAAGTTTTACGAAAAACGACGTAAACTCGTACACGTGAAATGAAAGCATTCCAGACTATTCAAAACAAAGATAACCCATCACTACGCGCAACAACTGTTCGATCAAAAAACTATTAAGACTAATTATAAAACACCGTAGATTAGTTTGAAAACCACCTGAATGATCGGTCTTTGTTGCCTCGACTGCACAAACTATATGCCCACGATTAATACCGTATCAAACTGTTTATGCACATCGAAGAGTCCAAAGCTGTCGTTACACTTGTTGACGAACGATTGTCATCGTCACGTACCGCGAGTTTTCGCGGTGTAACCATAAGACTTCAACGCAGAATTAACGATGTTAAAAGCACGGATGATGCAATAAAACGATTAGATGCGATCATAAGTTTCGAAAACTTGTACAATTTTGTTTGCAGACATTTGAACTTCGAATCGGAGGCTGTTCAGCTACGTGCTCGTTGTACTGATTGCCAATCAAATGTTAAAATTAGAGTAGATTTTGAGAGCGAGGCATATCACGTGAACGAACGCACTACTCGCCTACTCAATACACCAATGCAATGATCAGTGCAATTCGAATAGATTAGAGACCTACAAACATGTTGTTTAAATCTTCTTCAGGTTTTCAAACGCTTTAAAACATCGTAAACTTGCTTGTTCTTTTAACTAAACAAAATTGTACGTGACAAGAAAATCGTGTATTAAACAATAGGTCCAGTGCAATCCTGCAAGTCAAACAGCAGATGGTTATTCAAAAGTTCATTGTTCAAGTACAAAAAATAAAAGTGTAAAAGAAAGAATTGCACTTGCTAAAAGCAGAATTCCTTTCATTGGTTAATGTTCATCTTATTACAACATTTTTAGCATCCAACATATCTTTTGATTTGTGCCTTGCAACCAAGATATCTTCTTTTGCGAAGCCAAATTGTTCTTATTCGTAGGCCTGTAAATCTTATCAGTGAGCTTGGAATTTCGTGTGGGTCAAGTGGTGTGCGTCAACTCGATTTCTTTCAAAATCGACCAAAACCGTAGAGCCGAGTGCTTGGGTGAACTTTTTGTTTTCTCTATCCACAGCGATTTTTGCGCTTGATCTATTCATCCTCAAATTATTCACATAAACGTAATGATCTCCGATCTGTTTTCTTACAAAGCAAACTTCTCATTGCCTTCGTCTAGATGTTTTTTTGCGTGTATCGTTAATATCAACAAGCAGAGTGAATTGTTTAGATGCAAGCCTTTGGAATGATGAAGACACAATCGATAAACAAAAACGTTCAAGAGTTCGTTAAAGAAGAGTTTGGAATCGACTTTCCAATTGATCCGGAGGACGTTTGTCTTGATCGCTTTTCCTTGTACACCATTGATGAGTTGAAGGTATATGTTGGAATGACAGTTTAACAATCATTAAATTGTTTGTTTTCAGTGTTTCGGATTCACCGACGCTCATTGCGAGAAGATCTTTCGCGGTCTTGCCGATATTAACAATAAAAAAGACGGGCGTTTGGGTCGTTTGGTTTGTTAAACTGCTACATAAAAGTAAGCATTTTAATTTAGAAGAAGCAAACGTATGCAATGGTCGAAAAGGCGAGAGCTCGTGGCACATTCACAAAACCCGAGTTGCCTTCAAAATTTAAATTGGAAACAGATGAAGACGTGACAAGGATCCTCGCGAGTCACAACACTGAAAAACAACTCGACGAAATGATTGACTATTTGTCGGCTCCATCCAACGTCAAAATGGAACAAGCGAACTCAACAGATCTTAACATTCATTCACTCGTCTTTCTTGCATTTGACAGTCAAGTTCAACAATGGGTCGCAAACAATTCTCAGAATGTGGACGTTCTAGAGGTGGATGATTGGACGCCGCTTCACTTCGCAATGGCCATCGGATGCACGGATGTTGCCGTCACGATGGTGAATAGCGGTGCAAATTTGCACGCGCGAACCAGAACCGGTGAAACACCCATTGAGTTGGGAGCTAAATGGGGTCATCGAAATACGGTAATGAGTTGAGACTATCATCATTCACTGGTCCTTCATTTCAGATGGGTCGTGTTTGTTTGCGGCTGAACGATCTCTACGGCAAAGCGCTAACCCAAGAGTTAGTAAACGTCATCGACAGTAAAAATCGTCAGCCAATTCATCACGCCGCAGAGGCTCGACATTTTGAAGCATGCGATGTGCTGTTGATGTTCGGTGCCGATCCAAATACAAAGGACAAAAATGGAAATACTGCCCTCTTTCTTGCCTGCAAAAACGGTGACATCGCAACGATCGATAATTTGGTTCACAACAAGTTCGACAAGTCAAAGGTAAAACAAACGGCGCAAAGATTAATGGCTTTCCCGTTTTCAGAACGGTAATTTACACGTCGCGAACAACAATGGAGTTACACCGTTCGATGTGTTTCCGCGTGACAAATCTCTACTCGACAAAGTCCTTTCTAAACACTCTTAAGTGTCTAAGTGTTTGCCTCGCAATCTTTCTTATCATTTTTGTTGTTCTTAGCTGGTTAATATTTTCATTTCTCGTATTACCTTTTCTTTTACCATACGGTTCTTTTCTCAAAAAAGTTTTCGACAATAAACTGGGTTAATCGAAATAAAGTGTAAAGTTTATGGCACACACATTCAATCGATTTTCTTTAAGTTCTTAAGTACGCGATTGTTGCTGAACATTTTTTCAACCAAACAGAACAATCGATGCGGAGCCATTTTTCTTAGTCTTTTGAATCGTTTGTAACTTGTAGCGAAAAGATTAACCTGAAAAATCTGATTCTATGCGGTTTCTTCTTGTGGTTGTAAGTAGGATTAAAGTCTACGTTTAATGCAATTAACTAGTCTTGGAATTTGTTTTATTATGCTTATGCTGAGTGCCCAACGCTTATCGTCACTTTTTATTCACAAAACACAACAACAACAACAATAAGCTTAGAATTGAACATTCTCGTAAGCGTTGTATTGATCACGCAACGAGTCGAAGTGATAAACCAAAGTCGACGAATCGTAGCAGATCGGAGTGTTCGGCGGAGCTTCTTGATCCTCGAAATCGGTAGCAGTCACAGTCGATTCACAGATCTTTGCTTCGACAAAATCGTCTAAAGCAACAATTAGGCATTGGATTCAGAGGATAATCACAGTTCTTGGTCGCCTGAGGAGCGTGATGATACTCCGGTTGACGGTTGTAGAAGTGGACACAGTCGTTGGGCAGACCGAAGTACACACTCGCCTACAAACTGAAGTTTAGACTCCACACTCAAACTTACCGCTTGATTGACGACTGGTTGAACGCTCAACTTCTCTTCGACTTCCGACTTTTTATCTTCAAGCTTCTCCTCGAAATGAACTTGCATTTAAAGTCCCGTTTTAACTTGAAGGTTTAGAGTTCCAAAATACTTATTAAGCAGCGACGTTGGTGAATGTGATTTTGAATAAGAGTTCAAATGGGTCATTGATCAATGTTTAGGAGCCCAATTTATGAACCGGAAGATTGAGTTGTACCCACTGGTAGACTGATTTTCATTAAAACTATCAGATCGAATGTTTTCAAGTAAACTCGCCAATACACAAGCCTCTCACACTGAATTGACCAGGAGGTTTGTCGATCAATTAACTGCGTGCATCTCATTTTCGACAAGTTCCTAGTCCATCTGTTCATTGTAGTTGAATTATGATTATTGCGAAGATAACAAACAGTCGTCGTGATTGAACGATAAGCTCGTAGATGAGATTTCAAGTTGTATTGATATGCATAACTTTTTGATTTTAGTTTTTATTTCGACTTGTTCGGCAATTTCGGGTGGTGGTTGTTTTTGCGATCGGACTGCTTCTGTGTTTTTTCAAGTCACTTTACGGTGCCATTCGATCGATGTTCTCACCAAAGAAGTTGAAGACTGCGCTCCCAGAAACAAGTGTCGAAAAGGGAATCGTTTTGCGGGAATCGAGTCAGCACTCGTTTCTGCGAATGAAGGACACTCGCTTGCGGGAGAGAAAAAAGACTCGATTGGAGAAGCGAGTGAGTGAGCGGTGGCGCGAATAAAGAATGAGAGTTTTCAATCAGTCGACTGAATCACGGGTGTTGATTGACTAAAAGGTCGTTTAGAAATTGGGAATGAAGTTGCAGACTGGAATTGGACATTGAAATTGGAGTGTGAGTTTGAATGTCGTCTTTCAGTTTGAATTGAGCGGACGTTGAAAGTGATTCAAGTTTGGTGAGTAAATTGCATGAAAAGTAGACAACAAGATGAACAAAATTTAGGCAGTGAGAAGTCTCGTGGTCACCAAGAGTCAAAATGTAATGCACAAAATGAAGGAAGCGCTTTAAAGTTGAAACGCGGGGTGAGATGTTAATTTTGGTTTTTTATAGTCGAGTGAGGGTTCATTTTGAAGATCTTTTGATGGGGAACAATCTGAATTACAAAGTGGACGAGAATCGGAAGCCATCGATCCGAAACGCATTCAAATTTGAACGCTCCGCGGGCGGGCGGAAAAAAGGCGCACGCTGTTCGGTTATTTGACGAGCGAGAAGATCTTTCCAATTTCGTAGGGGAAGGGAAGAATCGGCGTTTGCTGAGAGGTCCCGTTGAATGCTGCGTGCGGGTTGGCAGTCGGTCGAAGAGCGATGCTTTCGAGTGTCCAGAGCTCTTCGGCGCTGTCGACTGGTGCGCTCCACGATCGAAAGATGGTTTTATTCGAATTCACGGCGGTTGTGAGTGAAAAGACGAACGAGCGCCCGCTTGGCGGTGGGTGCTCGGTTTCGAGAAAGCAGTGAGACGAGTGTCGTGCGAACGACCAGGGATCTTGCAGTGCGATGGTGTTGGTTGTGGGAGCCGAGCAATTCGAACTCCCGGTGAGCAGAGGCGACGAATCGAGTGCATTCGAGGAGTCGCGGTGAGTGAGCACATTTTCGAATGGCGAACCCACTAATCTGGTTGATCCTGGCTGAACTGATGTGTTTCTTTCAAAGATTTAGCCATGCATGTGTAAGTAGAGCGTTATAAAGCGAAACTGCGAACGGCTCATTACAACAGATATAATCTACTTGTTCTATGACTTAAATGGATAACTGCGGTAATTCTGGAGCCAATACATGCGAACAGCTGCGGCCTTCGGGTTGCAGTGCTATTATTGGAGCAAAACTATTCGTTAGTCCTTTTGCTAACTCTGGATAATACTGCGTATCGCACGATCTTGTGTCGGCGAAGTTTCATTCGAGTATCTGCCCTATCAACTGGTTGGCAGTGTATTGGACTGCCATGGTTCTAACGGGTAACGGAGAATCAGGGTTTGACTCCGGAGAATCCGCCTTAAAAACGGCGAATATGTCTAAGGATAGCAGCAGGCGCGAAAATTACCCAATATCAATACGATGAGGTAGTGACGAGAAATAACGAGTCCGTTCTCTCTGAGGTCGGACATTGGAATGGGTACAATGTAGACAATTTAACGAGTATCTACGAGAGGGCAAGTCTGGTGCCAGCAGCCGCGGTAATTCCAGCTCTCGTAATACATAGAATTATTGTTGCGGTTAAAAAGTTCATAGTTGGATTGTTGAACCGTTCGGGGTGCGTCTTAACGGGCGTCACTCGTGGGCGGTATTTTGCGCGTTTTCGGGCCTTCGGGTCGGTGATGCGCAGGATTACTTTGAACGGCTTAAGTGCTCAAGGCGGGTCTTACGACTGAATACCGGTGCATGGAATAATGGAACAAGGTTGCGGCCGAGTTTTGTTGGTTTTGTCGGCTGAAACAATGGTTAACAGGAACAGCCGGGGGCATTCGTATCGCTGCGCGAGAGGTGAAATTCGAGGACCGTAGCGAGACGCACTAAAGCGAAGGCATTTGCCAAGAGTGTTTTCATTAATCAAGAACGAAAGTCAGAGGTTCGAAGGCGATTAGATACCGCCCTAGTTCTGACCGTAAATGATGCCAACTACCAATTCGCTTGTGGATTCGAGTTCATAAGCGAGCGGGTTTCCGGAAACGAAAGTCTTTCGGTTCCGGGGGAAGTATGGTTGCAAAGCTGAAACTTAAAGGAATTGACGGAAGGGCACCACCAGGAGTGGAGCTTGCGGCTTAATTTGACTCAACACGGGAAACCTCACCCGGCCAGCACATCGTGAGGATTGACAGACCGATAGCTCTTTCATGATTCGGTGGATGGTGGTGCATGGCCGTTCTTAGTTCGTGCTAACGAAGTGTCTGCTTTATTGCGATAACGAGCGAGACGCCGACTGCTAACTAGTGCGTCGATTGATTCGTTTGTCGACGATCATTTCTTAGCGGGATTCGTGGTTCTTAGCCTCAAGAAATGGCGCAATAACAGGTCTGTGATGCCCTTAGATGTTCGGGGCCGCACGCGTGCTACAATGGTGGTATCAGCGTGATTGTCCTACTCCGAGAGGAGATGGCAAACAGTTGAGATATTATTATGGCTGGAATTGAGTGTTGAAATTTTCACTCATGAACGAGGAATTCCAAGTAAATGCGAGTCATCAACTCGCATTGATTACGTCCCTGCCCTTTGTACACACCGCCCGTCGCTCCCCGGGACTGAGTTGTTTCGAGAAATCCACGGACCGGCGTTCGCTCATGTTTCGGCATGTCGTTTGCTGGAAAGTGGCTTAATCGCAACGGCTTGAACCGGGGAAAAGTCGTAACAAGGTTGCAGTAGGTGAACCTGCTGCAAGATCAGGTATCGAAGCAAACAATCGAGTTCGGAGTGCCGTGGTGCGGATATTCGACGGTCGTCGTGAAGCACTCGGTATTTCCCGATCACTGGTCTCTTCCTCGTCGAAGAGATTTCAGTTCTCACAAACGGCTTCTCTGGGCCTCTATGTTGGATTGAGCAGTTGTGTTCCACGTCCGTGGCTGCGACGATGTCCAATAGTAGACACCGCTTCGGCGGTGTTAGAGTTGATGACCCGGTCGGGCACCCAGAACCAACAACCCATTTTCAATTCATTCAATGCCAACTAATCGAGCAAGTTATGTCGGTGAATCACTTGGCTCGTGGGTCGATGAAGAACGCAGTGAATTGCGTTAATAAGCACGAATTACAGATATTACGAGTGCCTTGTTTTCGATTGCATATTGCGTCGTCGGGTTCTGCCCTTCGACATACGCAGCTCAGGGTGTTTTCATGGAAAGGGAAGCCAAATGCATTGTGTAATGGTTTTCGCCATCGAATCGTCGACTCTTCCCCACGGAATGCAGTTGACGTGTTCGCTTTGGTGGCGTATTCTTCGGAGTATGCCTGTGATTACGTTGTTAGTACTGTTCGAACGATGTCCATGTGCAAGGAACATGATTCGATTGGCTTTTGATCTGTACGGCTTTGAGTGACTTGATTCCACAATTGAGATGCTTGGCTGTTATTGAGAAGGTCTTTGCGAGTTGTTGTTCGGATGTCGGCAGTGCGATTGATGACACTGACCATTTGATTGGTTGAAATCCACCTGAGTTGCGTATGACCACCTGCTGAACTTAAGCATATCAGTAAGCAGAGGAAAAGAAACTAACAAGGATTCCCCCAGTAACTGCGAGTGAAAAGGGACTAGCCCAGCGCTTAAGACGCTCGTTCTGACGGACGAGTGTCGGTGTAGCGTTTTGGAGAGCGAGCATCGTCGGCGTGTGTTTGGTCCAAGTTTCGCTGGAAAGCGGCTGCACAGATGGTTTCACACCAGTACGGCCGAACGGCGTCGACGAATTCGTTTCTCTGGGAGTCGGGTTGTTTGGAAACGCAGCCCAAAGCGGGTGGTAAACTTCACCTAAGGCTAAATACGACCACGAGACCGATAGCAAACAAGTACCGTGAGGGAAAGTTGAAAAGCACTTTGAAAAGAGAGTGCAAGAGAACGTGAAACCGATATAATGGAAGCGAATGGAGCTGACGTATCTTGTGCGTATTCAATCCCGCGACACTGCAATCGCTTCGACGACATTCCGCAAGGTTGTCTAGGAGTGTTGTTGTTGTGTTCGTTGGATGCATTTGCGTGCGGAGTGCGCCGAGTGGGTCGATGTCGCTGCCGGAAGGGCGTATAGAGGACTCGGGTTTTCGGACTCGAGAATCCTGTGCGTTCGGATAGCAGGTGATGTTGGCTCGATGTTGTGGAGTGCGGGTGAATTCGCGATGGGCGTCGGTTGTGAGTTGTGGTTGCGGATGGCACATGTGTCTTCCGTTTCCGCGGCCTACGATCGGCGTTCGTTGCCCCGGCACTCGACTCGGTGTATAGTCGGTCACCCATTCGACCCGTCTTGAAACACGGACCAAGGAGTTTAAGGTGTACGCGAGTCATTGAGCTGCGAAACTCAAAGGCGTAATGAAAGTGAGACATTGGATGTCGACGATGTGAGCGTTGGGCGTTTCGACGTCCGGCGCGCAACATCGCCCCGTGACTAGGACTTGTTCTGTTGCGGAGGTTGAGCGTACGCTTTGAGACCCGAAAGATGGTGAACTATGCCCGAACAGGATGAAGCCAGAGGAAACTCTGGTGGAAGTCCGAAGCGGTTCTGACGTGCAAATCGATCGTCTGATTTGGGTATAGGGGCGCAAGACTAATCGAACCATCTAGTAGCTGGTTCCTTCCGAAGTTTCCCTCAGGATAGCTGGTGCACAATCGAAGCAGATATACTCGGTAAAGCGAACGATTAGAGTCATTGGGATGTATTATTCTCAAACTATTCTCATACTCTAAATGGTTATGATGTCGGTGTTTCTCGATTTGAACACGCGACTTTGATTGCATGTGCTCCAAGTGGGCCATTTTTGGTAAGCAGAACTGGCGATGTGGGATTAACCAAACGCCGAGTTAAGGTGCCAGACTCTCCGCTCATTAGACCCCATAAAAGGTGTTGGTTGCTATAGACAGCAGGACGGTGGCCATGGAAGTCGGAAACCGCTAAGGAATGTGTAACAACCCACCTGCCGAAGCAACTAGCCCTGAAAATGGATGGCGCTGGAGCGGAGGACCTATACTCGGCCGTTGTTTGAGATGGTGCCCAATCTCTCAACGAGTAGGAAGGTTGTCGTGATGGCGTCGAAGGTGCGGAGCGTGAGCTCGACTGGAGCCGTCACGAGTGCAGATCTTGGTTGTAGTAGCAAATATTCAAGTGAGATCCTTGAAGACTGAAGTGGAGAAGGGTTCCGCGTGCACAGTGATTGTACGTGGGTTAATCGATCCTAAGGCACAGGCTAAGGCTGGTTTTGAAGTGGCGACGTTCAACTTCCACTTGTGGATTGCGTCGCGTGTGCCGAAAGGGAAGCGGGTTAATATTCCCGCATCGAGACGAGGAGATGTCGTCGCTTCGGCGGCGACGAGCGCGGCAACGCAAACGAACCTGTCGACGCTGCATGAGGCCCGGACCAGAGATCTCTTTTCTGGTTTAAACTCGCGTGACCATGGAATCGGTTCATCCGGAGATATGGTTGTTGGGGTTGTAGAGTGGCGCGGTTACGGCGCCATTCCGAGTGCTTCATGTGGTCCGTGAAAAGGCAGGGGAGGCTCGATGAATTTCTCGCTCGTTCGTACCAATATCCGCAGCAGGTCTCCAAGGTGAACAGCCTCTAGTTGATAGAATAATGTAGATAAGGGAAGTCGGCAAATTAGATTCGTAACTTTGGGAAAAGAATTGGCTCTAGAGCTCGGGTCTATCGGGTCGTTGCGTGAGGCCGTTGGAATGCGTCCGTGACTGCGTGGTCGCAAGACCGCGTGGGCTAGTGGCGTGGTCCGACGGTGGAAGGCTTCGGCTTCGCTCCCGACGGCTTCGCGGTTGTCGGCGAGTTGCGGTAGACGCTTAACGAGCGTATCTAGAACTGGTACGGACTCGGGGAATCCGACTGTCTAATTAAAACAGAGGAGACGGATGGTCTTCGAAAGACGTTGACCGTCTCTGATTTCTGCCCAGTGCTCTGAATGTTATATTAAGGAAATTTGATTAAGCGCGGGTAAACGGCGGGAGTAACTATGACTCTCTTAAGGTAGCCAAATGCCTCGTCATCTAATTAGTGACGCGCACGAATGGATTAACGAGATTCCCACTGTCCCTAACTACTATCTAGCGAAACCACAGCCAAGGGAACGGGCTTGGCAAAGACAGCGGGGAAAGAAGACCCTGTTGAGCTTGACTCTAGTCTGACTTTGTGAAGAATCATGCATGGTGTAGCATAAGTGGGAGTGTTTCGGCACGCCAATGAAATACCACTACTTTCATCGTTTCCTTACTTATTCGGTTAGACGGGAAACGCACGCCTTCGCGGTGTGCTTGTGTTTGGTGTTAAGTTCGTGCGAACGGACGACCCGCGCCGAAGACAGTGTCAGGCGGGGAGTTTGACTGGGGCGGTACATCTATCAAACAGTAACGTAGGTGTCCTAAGGTAAGCTCAGTAAGGACGGAAACCTTACGTAGAGTAAAAGGACAAAAGCTTACTTGATCTTGATTTCCAGTACGAATACAGACCGCGAAAGCGTGGCCTATCGATCCTTTTGATTTGTAAAGTTTACAGCAAGAGGTGTCAGAAAAGTTACCACAGGGATAACTGGCTTGTGGCAGCCAAGCGTCCATAGCGACGTTGCTTTTTGATCCTTCGATGTCGGCTCTTCCTATCATTGCGTAGCAGAATGCGCAAAGCGTTGGATTGTTCACCCACTAATAGGGAACGTGAGCTGGGTTTAGACCGTCGTGAGACAGGTTAGTTTTATCCTACTGTCGAATTCGTTGTTGCAATAGTAATCCTGCTTAGTACGAGAGGAACAGCAGGTTCAGACAATTGGTTTATGCGCTCGTCCGATCGGACGCTGGTGCGACGCTACCATCTGGGGGATTACAACTGAATGCCTCTAAGTTGGAAGCCCGTCTAGTCAGGTTGACAATACTCCCGTGCCCCGGTGTCGGGCGGTACTCTTATGCGTTGCACTCGCGTGCGGCGTAGCTCAAACCCCATAGTTGACCTTGCCTCGTGGTTTAACTACCGCTTGGTTGTCGATTCCATACGACTTTGTGTGGTGTAATGTCGGGGTGCAAGATCGCTTGAATACGACTTGACTACTGGTCAAGGGGTTGTAAGCAGCAGAGCAGTCTTTACACTGCGATCTGTTGAGACTACCCTTTGATCGGATGAATCTGTTTTCGTCCATTTCATTATTGTATCCTCTACATACAGACTTTAGTCCGATTGTTGACTTTCACGACGAGTCAGCAGTTGGACAAAAAACGAAGGTCCGATTGCTGATTGGGGACTAGTCAACAGTTGGACCCTCTTTTATCAGTCATTTCCCAATTATTGTATTTCGCGTATTCGAACTTGTACTTGTTTTACCAATAAACTAGATTTCCATTGAAGACGAATCGGTTATTTCTTCAGAATTGTAGTGGAGTAACGAATGAATTCAAAAGTTGAGTTGGTTGACTGTTTAATAACACTTGTGATTCATTCTTTTTTAATATGAAACAGACAGTTATTTGTAACAATTTGAACCCAAACGAACCGAATTATTCGCATCGGCTTGAATTGAGATGTTGTTGGCAATCGTAGAAACAACGATTGCAAAAAATGAAAGTGCATGGGAAATGAGCTTCCGTAAAACAAAACTACTGTTATTTCGACAGTTCACTCTTGAAGGAATTTCTGGATTACTTTATTGAAGAAACACATAAGAAACAACAAGCTTTGTATCTGAAGACAAAATACTACAAAGAACAAAACATTCTGACATTAATCTTAATAAAAAAAGATGAAAGTTTTACTGTTAAAACAATTGATTACAATATTTGTGACTTTCGGTAAAACATTTTTCAAGAAAACGGCTATTTCGGATTACCGAGCAAACAAGATCACTCATGTTTTCGTTTTCTGTTGTTCCACAATGGTCGAAGTCGGTAGTTCTTCGGGACTTGGGATAGGAAAAAATCCCGAAAACTCGGATACCGGGTCGAATGACGTTGCATTGACAACCAAGCCAAATTGGATAACGAGTCTACGGCTCTAAAACAACACCTTGATATTCGAAGCTTCTCATCAACTTACTCATATTGGAAACGGTAGGTTTTAATTTGATCATCAAGTGCGTGAACGATGAGTATACCATCAGCTTCGGTCATTGATAGTATTGGACCGTTCACCTCAATTTTTGTTTTCTCCCATTTCTTCAGGAGGACGTCGAACTTATAAACGGTCGAAAATTCGTTAGAGTAATCAAATACTCCGACCAGAAGTTTGTCATTAGTCCACACAGAAGGGACCTGTAAAACAGAGTATAAAAGAGTAACAGTTGGGAAACTTACTAAATCCATTCTAATTTCCTTATCGATGTTCTCTTCGACTTCGTGCTCAATCTTCGATCCGTCAACCAACGAAAACTCGTACAACTTCCTTGTGTTGACGCGGTTAATGTTGTCAACCGGGAACCCAAATAATCTACCATTGCCGGCTATGGGAGACCAAATGTTGTGTTGCATGTTGATAGCTTTCTCTTCGCACAGGTTTCCATTAACCCAATCGATGGTGTATGAATATACACAACGGTTCCAAAAAGTCGTCAATGTCGCTGGTTGTGTTTGAGTGTTGAGGGTGAACTTAAACCCGTTCAAAAATTTGGCCGTGTCGATGCGCAAAACTGAGTCGATGTCGAAGTTGCCCTTGAACCAAAATCTTCTGTTTCCATGCTACAATGTCCGACTCCACAGACTGTTGAACCATCAATGAAATGCAGTATTTCCAAACTGCAATAATGCGCGTTGACTCGTCCTATAGCGGCGGATGGATCAATGTGAATTTTCCTAAGAATCAAATGATCAAAAAGTTAGAATCTCAAATTACGTTTTGGTCCCATTGAAGGTGTCGACAATCCAGTTTGTTCGCATGTCGGATTCATAGATGACATGAAAACGACCACCAGTGCCATGAGTGTTGCACATAAAAGCAACTCCTTTAATACGTAGTTGGCTAACCAAACTACGTTCTGATCGCGATAGAACGCTGTTTTCGGCCAAAACATCGTATGCTGCCATTGTTGGTAAAAATCTGTAATAGTTAATACTTATTCACAGGATTCGAACACGAACTGAACGCAAAGAAGTTAACAGAAAATGATAAGATATCAACTCAACAAAAGCCTTTGACACGATCAGTCACACGGTAATTTGGACAGCGCTCGGATGGAAAACGTCGAGAACCGTCATCATCCCTAAGAAAGGGGACCGCGAAGACCTGAAGAATTACCGCCCAATTGCCCTCACGCCCATTCTCTACAAAGTCTTCACCAAGGTAATTCTCAACAGGATCACCAAGCAACTAGACGAGCAACAGCCGAGGGAGCAAGCGGGCTTCAGGAGAGGCTACTCCACAACCGACCATCTCCAAGCCGTCAACCAAGTGTTGAAGCGCGCTCGCGAGTTCAAGATGTCCGTATGCATGGTCTTCGTCGATTACGAGAAGGCCTTCGACTTCATCGAGATTGACGCAGTCACCAACGCGCTGATCAACCAAGGAGTCGACAGCAAGTACGCACGGACGCTCCACAACATCAACACCGGCTGCAGCACCACTATCGAACTGTTCTACAATCCCATCAACATCCCAGTCGGTCGAGGAGTACGTCAAGATGACACCATATCGCCGAAGCTCTTCACTCTCGCTCTGGAAGACGTCTTCAGGACACTTGACTGGGAGGATAACCGCATCATCATCGATGGAGAACGCCTGAGTCACTTACGATTTGCCGACGACATCATCATCTTCGCGAACACCGCCGAAGAAGCCGCTTCCATGCTACAGTAACTGAACGACGCAAGCGAAAAGGTCGAGCTTCGCATCAACAGAAACAAGATCAAGTTCAGAGACGCCGCCCAAGACACTCGTCAACGAAAGCTCCGATGGGCCGGACATGTAGCAAGACGGCAGGACAACAGGTGGACCACAAGAACGACGTTCTCGTGGCCTTACAACCTGAAACGACCTCTCGGACGACCACCCTACCGATGGAGAAGAGAAGTGGAAGAAGCCCTTGGCCCAAAATGGCACCAAACTGCCAGAAACCGCGAGTTCCTGAACAACCGACAAGTGCCAACGAAACACAAACGAAGATACTTTAATATGGTCGTCCTTCCGTCTCTGTTTTATAACTCAGAAGATGCAAAAAAAATTGAACGAAAAATACTCAACATTAAGTTCACTGGCCAAAAATCGGTCGATCACAAGTCACGAGAATGAATCCGGCACCAACCATTTAATGATGTTGTGATCGCCACTAGAAGACGAAAGTGGAGATACGGAAAAGATGATGAATCGACAAAATGAAGACCGATGGGATCTCCGATTGCTCAATGGATTCCCGCACCAAAACGACTTGGCGCTTGGACCTATGGCAAGACGATACGAAAACGACTTCAAAAAACACGGAACAAATCGATGGAAAGCGAAACCCCCCAAATAGACACTCATTTATTGTCTTGGTTCGCAAATTCAGTTGCAAATTAAAGGAATAAACGGATAAAATAAAACTCAACAACTTCGCGGATCGACTGTCGTTGACCAAGTGATCGAACCCAAAAACACCACTTTTGGTTGTGTCGAGTGGACAAACGGGTGGTTAGGCGACACCCAATCCGCTGTTTGTCCGCCTGGATTACTGCAAGCCAAAGGACGCTTTTGACTTTAAAGATCGATGCTTCTCTGCCTATCCCACGTACTTTGTGCTTCGACAGCATCCTTTGCTTTCGAGATTGGTCACAAACTCGATTACCCAAAAAATAACATTGGTAGTCTACATCTACACAAAAGCCACTGTGTGAAAGCAAAGCCAACAATTTAGAGATTAAACTGGCCGAAATAACTTATATTTGGTATTACAAAATTCACCACAATAACGAAAAAAAGAAAGCTTTTCTAGTTGTTTATGTCAACCAGTTTGCTTCTGCTATCGAATTTGCTTCTTGACGTCTTCGATGTTTTAATTGTTCTAAATTGCAATCTTGAAATTCACGATCTGTTCTAGACATTTTCGAATACAAATGTGTTTAATTGGCTTCCATTTATGACGCTGATCAATGAGCGCACTATTTCATGCACAACTGTTTGAACACCACCACGATCGTCTACTTCTTCGGAAACGAACCAGGTATTATGGTGAAAGCTGCTTCATCATTAGCTGAAAAGTGGGTTCAATTAAATGGCACGTTGGAGTTTGTTGATTTTAGTTTTGCTCTTTCAATCGGACAGAACTGCACGCTCACTGTAAATGTTATGAAGGCATTGGCAATTCGAGCATCACTGCTACTGGTTTGCGACAAAAATAGTGGCATTCATATTGACTGACAAACTTCAATGGCAATACATGAGCTATGGACATCCATTTTCATTGCACACCGGTTTATTTGAATTACAGAGCATGATGAGTCGGTTTCATTATTGTATCCTCTACCTGAAGACTTTAGTCCGATTGCTGATTTCATGACTAGTCAACAGTTGGACCCTCTTTTATCATTCATTTCCCAATTATTGTACCTCGCACATTCGAACTTGTACTTGTTTTACTAATAAAAAGATTTTCATCGAAGATGAACCGGTTATTTCTTCAGAATCGTAGTGGAGTAACGAATGAATTCAAAGGTTGAGTTATTTGACTGTTCTATAACACCTGTGATTTATTCTTTTTTAATTCAATACATAACAGACAAGCATTTTTAACGATTTGAATTCAAACGATACCAACCGAGTTATTCGCATCGACTCGAAATGCTGTTCTCTCAATTGACTGTCAACTCACTTTCCGCCCTCAAATTTTTTAGAATTCCACACTTTATAGTTCCTGGATGCTGCACTTTCTCAAAAGCGAGTGATGTGTTTGAGCTTTCATTCAACTACAACGAGCAATGAATCTGACCGTTTGTTTGTTGGACGAAAACCGCCGGTCTCTGGGCACAACATTTAGTTAAGTTACAAATGGCGAAGAAGGATAAGGAGATGTTGGACAAGATCGAGAAGTTGAAAGTCAACAAGGCGATTGGATTTGTTTTTATGTGTTTACATAACTTGTTTTAGAGCATTTTACGCGTTGAGCAGCTATTGAATTCTTCGAAATGACTTTAACATTCTGTTAACTTTAAAAAAAAGGTTAAAAGTTTTGATTTGATCCTACAGCAATCGAAGTGCACACTTGCTTACAAATTGAAGTTTAATATTGATAATTGAATCCGCTTATTAAAAATGCTGTGCAAGAAACTACTTCGATCTAACACTAATTATCCCGCAAATTAATGAGCTCATTAGGAACCGTAGGAGTGGAAAGAAACAGTGAGAGTCACAAGAGGTTTTAGAGATTTGACTTTCGGCTCGTGTAGTATAGTGGTTAGTACTTCGCATTGTGGTCGATGTTGCAAAGCTGCGACGACGCAGGTTCGATTCCTGCCACGAGCAACTCCTTTTTGCATTTGTTAAACTAACCATCAAAGTGGTTAAATAGACAACGAACGATATTATTTGTTTGGCGATGCAGTTTCTTTGATTCTAATAGGCTTGAACGTTTCTTTGTTCTTATTTTAACTTGTTATCTTAAAGTCGATTGGGATTATAAGGCGATTATAGTAGTCAACCAGCAATTATATCTTATTGACACTTGAACACCCTTTGTTTTGACAGAAATACAGCGTTTATACTCGGTTACAGCTAACAATATCAACACTCGCTCTTCCTGCCTAAAATCGATCTCTTTAACTCTGCTTATCTGAATGGCTTGTTGTTGTCGATAAACAAATTACTTTCTGTTCGTTTTAATTTAGACAAACATTGTGTTTTGATTAAGACAAAAGGATCGTAACTATAATCAAAGGTAATCAATTCGATTTTTTACCTCAATTTTTGCTTTTCAGATGGATTCTCAGTCGATGAACGTGCAGGAATCTCGTCCGCAAAAACTGAATCCCGAACAGATTCAATGGCTTCTAAATCACATGTCTTCTGATGATCAAAAAGAGATCACTCAAATTATGAAAAGTTGCACTTCGGAAATGACCTTTACTCGTGGTCTTCCGTTTGCTGCTTTGACCGTTGGCAGTTTGTATTTTGCTCGTAGTCGTTTGCCTGAAAATCTACGCTTTGGTCCGAAACGATGGCCGTTCTACGCTTTGATTGGAATCGGAGCTTTGACGGCCGCTAATGTTCTTTCGATGAACAAATGTGCGGAACGGGTGAATCCAAAACTGATGGAACTTTACACGAAAGTAAGTATTTAAACTTTGTGTCGTAAGAAAGTGATTTTCAGTACCATCAACAACAAGCAAATTCACCGCATCGTTACGATGAATTACGTCAACAGAACCGCTCTCGACAACTTGCTTCGACTTCTTCAACACCGTTGACTATTGGAAATGAAATTCCCGAATCACAGCAACGCTCAGCTGTTCAACCGCGTTTCATATACGACCAACCGGGACCGACGATCAGCGGAACACCGAGTCGTTCGGCTCGTGATACGATGCCCGATAATATCGAAATGTACAAACCATCTCAACCATCACGTCCAGATGGTTCTTCTTCTGGGACACAATACGGCGATTCTGATTTTAGCTAAAATGTCTGAACACAAGTTGCGAATAAACGATAGATGACTATCTTTGATTGAATTTCAGGATGTTTATCGATTAGTTGAGAAGAGACTGAAAAATAAAAACGATTGAATGTTAGAAAAATTGTAGTTTCATTGACGTCCATTGCTTCATGCGTCGTCATCATGACGCATGCTTAGAGGCTTTTATATTTGTTGTAAGAATATTTATAAGTCAATTTCTCTACCCATTTCATTGACTGAAAATACTAGAATGGAAATAGAATCCTTGTAATCCGAATCTTTGCTTCTATCAATTTCTCAGCATTTGATTAATGCCCTACATTGTTGACCTTTTCACGTAAATTACGAGCTATTTTTCAATCTTAGCAACAATTCGATTGCTGCAACATTTCTTTTCGACATTTGCAATCTTAAGGAGCAGATGTTTTTAGGAAATCGGTTTTTGGGATGCCCATTGAGCATAGCTGACCGCCAACTATCGTATCAACTAACCTTTGACCTTAGAATGTGTTGGCAAATACGCAAATGTTGAGATAAATTTTCAAACACTTTGCAGCTGTCCATCCATTTGACGTTGCAAAGGCGGAGAATTGGAGGTTAAGAGCGGCTCATTTGTCTTAAAGGACGATTGGCCGTGATTTACGTTTCAAGTCGAAAAAAGCTCGAACAAATCTTATGCAGTTTTTGACATTCAGCGCCGTTCCGAACGACTCAAAAACACGTGCGGTTTGCCGTTAAGTAAGCACACACTTACATGACTCGTTTGTTTTCCTATTTAGATTCCATTGTTATTTCTTCATGCCGACACGTCTTCACATTCATGTTTCAATTTGGAATTCATTCCTGAAGTCTACTAACTTCTGTGTGCGTTCTAAGAAGTTGGCAGGTTTAATCTGCTGAATGGACAACAATGACGTTTCGTGAACGGTAGACAGCTAACTGATCTCGTACTTTGAATGCAAACAAAAAAGTTCAAAGTTTGGTTCGGAGATTTTTTAAGACCTTCGTTTGCTCGCTATGTGGTTTGTTGTGTTTTACGAACGTGAGTTGTGTAACCTGATCCACGAACCCAAACGCGCTAAATGTCCGAATTGCACGAGCTGACGGTTAGAATTCCAAAAACAACAATGGAGATTCCTTACGTCGATGTTGCAGTTTTCGTGACGATTGTGGCTGTTGTTTCAAATCGCTTCGAACTTTGCGGTTCAGAAGAATTTTTACGATTTTCGCGAAATGTCGATTTTCGGTGGACGTTTTAACGAAATGTCAACATACGATCTTTTGGGCTCGAGACCAACATCAACGTTTGTTGACGATGTATCGAAATTTACAGTCAATGGAAGTTCTTACGATTCTTAAAAGTTCGTAAATAACCTAAGAGTCTCACGGTAATGTCGAAATCGTACGCAAATTGACATGTTTTTTTACTGCGTCGTCAATATAAGTCGACGACAGTAACAATCTCGGTGATTACGGTCATTCAATGGAGGTTAGTAGACACTAGTTAGAAGTGCGTATTGATGTTAAATGATATCATTTAGAAAACGAATACAAAATCTAATTATTTTGCCGTCTGTTCGTTCGCTCGTTTTTTGGACTCTGCAGCTACGAACATACTCAAAACAAGAACGCTGAGAACCTTTAAACTTCTGGACTTCTGAGTGATTTTTCGTCTAATCGTTTGAATTGACTCTCGATCTTTGTAAAGCGAAATTGCAGTTGATTAACTTCCTTCTTTTTATTTTGTGCTTTTCGGCGCTCACACGACCTTCGACGCTCGTTGGTAAAGTTTACTGTCCGCGCAGCAGTGGGTTGTTGTATCAACGATTGCAGATTAGTTTCTTCGTCAAAGTGCAACCGAAAGGAATTTGGACTCCTGTTCTCAAAGTCCAACATCTGTCATTGTTTTATTTGTGTTTGGGTGACGTACAAGGAACATTGCGAAACGCTTCCAGACCGCTCGGCTCCTTTTTGATTCGCAATGACCACATAGTTTGACGTCATCTCTACCCTGTGACTGTCCTTAACAGACGAATTTGTAATCAACCTGCTGCTAACAACTCTTATTCTGTTTGAATTATGATGACGAGTGAATCATCGAATTGAACTCAAACGTCCTTTTTGTTCAAAAACTCAGCCACTGGCTTTTTTGACGTTTGGCCTCGTGTTTTTTCACGTCGCTTCTTTCCGATCGAAAGCACAAACAAATTAGTTTGTTGGTATAAAATCTGATAGTTGTCGTTGATATCAATCACGAGTGCATGATGAGCGAACAGTCCGAGCACTTAATGTAAGTTAAATAGGAGGTCACGAAAAGGCCAAACGCGGGAAGTTTTCTATTCAAACCTACATCCAGTCGCTTGTTTTCTTCATTACTAACTGAGCTTTTAATTTGCCATGCATCAAATTTTTGTTTGTTCTTTCTTTTACGAGTTTATTTTCAATTAATTGCGTGTGATTCTCCGACTTTTCATGTGAACGTTTAGAATGACTGAAGGCCACAACACACCAGTTCGTCATGATGTCGAACGTGCAGACGAACACCATCGACAAAAGTCGCCGAATTTGAGATTCGAACAAACAGAACCATACGATGCCTGTAGTTGGTTCTTGATTGTTATTTCCTATCTGCTCGTTTTTATTACATTTCCGTTCACATTTTTTCTCTACTTCCGAATGCAAGTTTCCGTTTGAAAACGAGTTCTACTGTCAAATTTACAGTGTTCAACAATACGAACGTGCCGTTATCTTTCGTTTGGGTTTGTTTTTCAATAATTCTTTCGAATTCAGTTTGTTTTACAGGACGTTTGAAGGCCGGCGGCGCGAAAGGGCCCGGTCTCTTCTTTATCTTGCCTTGTATTGGTACAACAAGAAGTAAAATATGAGGTTAATGATAAGCAATTTCAGACGAGTATCGCAAAGTAGATCTTCGAGTCGTCAGGTTCGAGTTGTTTTATAAAACATGTGATGTTTGTCTTTAGTTTTTCAATCCCACCTCAAGAGTTGCTTTCACGCGACTCTGTTACTGTCGAGGTTGATGCAGTTGTGTATTTCCGCATTTACGATGCAACTATTTCCATTGTCAACGTTGAGAATGCCACAGGATCGACCAAGTTGTTGGCACAAACAACTCTGAGGCAGGTTGACGTTGCGGGCGAGCATCCGTGAAATCGGACAATTGCGGATTCAGACTTGCGAATACCGATTCTAATTACCAACACGCGCAAGAAATTAAAGGGAGCACAAACGTTTGAGAATGTCGTGGTCTGTGCAGATCAGTGTTGAATTTTATTGTTAAAAGCAAGGTGTCAATCAATTTTCAGAACACTTGATTTAGAAAATATGATATCAATAACTCAGACTATGCGTTTTCTGCTTATTAGAATTTGCATTCGCAAGGTCTAAACCCGCAAACATCCGATTCCACAGATGCTCGTTCCCAAATATCAATTTGACAATTTAGAACGGTTCTTGGAACAAAAAGCCTGAGTGAAATGTTGTCCCACCGTAATTGTATTCACATACGTTCAGTTTTCAATTTTTGTTTTCAGGTGAAGAGATCAGTGCCGCAATGCAGACTGTACTCGATCAAGCCACTGAAGCCTGGGGTGTGAAAGTTTCGCGCGTAGAAGTCAAAGACATTCGGTAAGTAGTACTATGAACATACAATCTTATCTATTTTACTTTAGTTTACCGAAACAAGTAAGTTTTCGAATAGAAGTATTCTAATCTAGTAATTAGATGCAACGATCTCTTGCTGCCGAAGCCGAAGCATCACGGTAAGTTACTTTAAAATAAAATTCCTTTTACAGTTGGGTCTATTTAGTGAAGCAAAAGCGAAGATCATTGCTGCTGAAGGTGAACGTCAAGCGAGTGAAGCATTGCGCTCAGCTGCTGAAGTCATGGGAAGCCATCCGGCTGCCTTGCAATTACGGTAAGTTATATTCACATCGAATTTGTCGGGATATAACAACGTGGGCTGATGATATTAAAAAAGACGCACAACATCTTTGTGCTGATCTTAATTTGCCGAGGAATGATCGTATAGTCAAGAAGTTGGGAATCTAAAAATGAAGTTAAAACAATGCTTACAGTTATCTTCAAACTTTGAACACCATTGCCTCCGAACGTAACTCCACGGTTATTTTTCCACTTCCGTAAGTGTCTAGTACGAATCGAAAAACACCACAGCACATTACAGAATGGACATCATCTCCAGTTTCTTGCCCGAGCAACGTCCACAACCTCAATCATATGGAAACGTTCATCCAGCACCGGCATTCACTCAACATCAACATCCACAGCAAATCGAAGAAGGAAATTCCGCGTCACCGAACGACTTCCACTTACGTTCGGTCCAGTCGACTCACTCGACTCGCTCATAAGCGATCGTCTAATTTTGCTTTTCTCACATTTCTTTACTTTTCTTCAAAACAACTGATCTTCTGCTGTAAATTTAAATGCCATTTGTTTCCTCGATATTCAAATGTTGCTTTTGCGTCGTAAGTGTCATTTTTGTGTTCATTGTAATTTCCAATAAAAATAATTTAAAGAATATTTGGCGCATATTTGTACCAACCGTTAAGCTTGTGCACTTAATTCGTTAAGAAATCTCGCAGCAATTGGACGACCATCAAAATACGAGATTTATACAAGTTTACTTCTCTTTAAGCTCAAATTCTCGTGTACAATAAACAGTATAAATAATGAAACAGTTAGTTTTGTTGTTCGATGTCTTCCGAATCCAACTCTTTTGCTCTAAAATACAAAATTATCGGAATAAACTGTAAATTTCAACTTACCGATTGGCGTAACGCAGCGTATTCAAAGTGTTTTCCGTACTCAACAAACCCGGACTGATGGTGGCAATCTGAAGTTAAATTTTTGGAATGATTGTAAGATCCTCATGTACTTACCATACACGTTTTTGCATTTCTACCGATAAAACTGTCACGAAGAACCAAAGTCAATTTTGAGCCGCGAAATGGAACGTAATCCTTCATCATTCCCATGGCACGAATACACTCCTTGAGAGATAGAAGTGACTTGTTGATCTCAGCCCCTTCCATTCGTGTTTGACGATCCGAAGAAGTTGTATCGGCTCCACGTTCATTACCAGCCAAATCGATGAGAGAAAATTTCCCGTGAATTGCATCGTTATCACTGGAAGCAAATAGTGTTACTTTTCTATCGTTTTCCAACTCACTATCTTTTAAGCACAATTTGAAAAACGGCATGTGAACGTGACGAATTAGCGTTTGCAGATGTTTGACCGGCAGTTCGAAGCGATGATCCTTGTTGAATCAACTTCAAAACTTCGTCAGCTGATGCAACTGTTTGTTCTTTCAATCCAACGATCTGAACGTTGTGTTTGTTGTCTTCCATGATTCGCAATGCCGCACGTTTTGACAAGAGATCAAATGCCTGAGAGTAAACGATGATTGCGGAAAACTTCGAAAAATAAACCTTGGCACCATAAAGTTCGAAGAAAGAACAAGCAACGTAAAGCTCATCATCATCGAATTCGGGCAAATTCAAGTAGTTAAACACATCGATAGCTGCTAACGCGTAAATGCCTTTCGTACAATCCTAAATACTGTAAATGTTAAAGAAAAAATGTCAACTTACTTGGGACTTTCCTTCGAAATCTCCGCCCATGGTGTGCGTTTTTCCTAAATGAATTTGCGATCATTTACACTTTCAATTACTCACCACTTCCAGTTTGTCCGTAAGCAAAGCAGGTTGCAAACCCGCCATCGAAGATGGTTTTAATGAGCGGTTGTGCTGTAAATCTGTAGACCATTTCGTTGTCCACCGTTTCATCGAACGTATAATCAAAACGAAACTTCTGATTCTCCAGGTATTTCGTCAGATCAACTTTCGTTTGTGGTTGATGGACAATAACATGATCTTTCGTTGGAATTGTAACCACCTGAAAGCCAGACGTTAATACCCGAATATCATCCAAGAACTCACGTCAATCTCCTTGTTGTTTAGTTCTCTGCGGCCAAGTGGTCGTTTTCGAACGCAAACACAAATTCGATTGTCGACTACTTCATCGGTCATTTTCAGCGGTCGAAACTCGATTGGTGCTCGATAATCGCGGATCATTTTCTACAAATTCAACGTTCATGTTCAACAAATAAGTGAATAACTAACTAGAAATTCGAAGTGTGGATTTCCCGGATCGAGGTTCTTGAGATCATCTCGTTTGCGTTTCTCTGCCATCTAAAAACAATGAAGTTGGAGACAAGAATTCGAGAAATTCAAATACCCGTTGTGCACGACGTTCTTCACGATTTCGTTCAATTTCTTCAGTTTTCAAAACGACTTGATGTTTAGCAACCGGCGCCAAAACTTCGGAACATCGAACAGGCATCGGCGGTGGACGAGGCGGTGGCGAATCGGGACTCAATTCAACAAGTGGAGGCATTTCACGAGCTTCACGATTCCTACAATTTGATATTATCATTTGGAGTAAAAACAAGGGTACCGTGCTTGAACTCCGTTTTTACCACTATCACGATTATTCTCAACCAATGGTTGAGCAACACTCAACGTCTTTCGTTTTCCCTTATTCATTTCCTTTGATGGTCGGGACAAATCTTCTGAGCGACCCAACAGCTCGGCGATTTTCGGATTGTCCCGTCCAAGCGTTGCTAAGTCGATGCTTTTGCCTTTGGTTTCGCCCTGAAATTGTACAACCGTAAACAGAGTAATGCAGATTCTAGGGAGGTGGAGGTTATGAAGTGTGCATACAAAATACTGATTATTTGTTACAATAAAAATGTTAAGCGAATTATTCTTCTGCAAAGGTCTAACTTACGTTTTCGAACCACTCAACATCGACCATTTTACTGTCCGGCTTTAAAGCAGAGATCATTGCAGCGTGAACACGACCATCAGATCGACTGATTTCAACGCTCATTCCAACACTGAGAACATCCGAGACTTTTTTGCTAACCGCTTTGTGAACTGTCTCACTAGGAACTGAAAGAAAAAAGTTTGTTCAAATGAATTCTATTTCATCCAGACAGCTAGTTATTAAATACTTACCGATTTTAACGGATTTTGCAGTTGGTGGCGAAGTTGGTTGAAGAGTTAAATCGGACATCAAAGGAACTTCACGAGGTCTGAAATGTCGTGATAATGAAGTTAAATAGAAACAAATCACCTCGTTTGAACTCCATTTTTGCCACCATCGGGATTGCTTTCAACAAACGGCTGAGCAACACTCAACGTCTTTCGTTTGGCCTTGTTCACATCTTTGGATGGTCGTGAAAGGTCTTCTGAGCGACCCAACAGGCCTGCAATCTTTGGATTGTGTCGAATGAGCGTTGCCAGATCGATAGATTTGCCCTTGGTCTCGCCCTAGAATCAAAATAAACATTGAAAGCAATTTTTAAACTTACACTTTCGAACCACTCAACATCGACCATTTTACTGTCCGGCTTCAACGACGAGATCACAGCGGCGTGAACACGGCCATCGGATCGACAGATTTCAACGCTCATTCCAACGGCAAGTAGATCCATGGTTGTTTCGTTAGTACCCGCGCCGTGGATCGACTCGTTTGGTGCTGAAAAATGAAACATGTCGAAGGTAAACCAACAAAATTTTGAACAGAAATTTGAGTGTTAAACGTCCAAAAAGCGTTCTCAAAAATCGCATACAAATTCGAATCGTTTTGCCCGCCGAGAGAACGCGACGGAAAAAACAGAAAGGCGGCGGTTAGCAGCAGCCTTAGAGGACACTCCGTACATTCAGTTCGTGAAATTTTTGGGTCTTGGTAGTTCGTGAGTCTAATGAGCGCAAAATACGAGAGCGGACAATAAAACCACTAAGATACTCCAACATAAGCGGATGAATGGACAACAAAAAGAAGCTTAATTTTGCTTCAAAAATGACCATTAAATCATTAACCGCTCATACAAAATAGTCGAATGAGAGCAAACAAAGTTCACCGTCAAATGTCTCAACGAGCTCGGAAAACGCGTACAATTGTGGGACAAAAAGCGGGGTGCTTTCAAAACGCCCGTTCATCGACTCTTCAGATTTCGTAATCCAACAACCATCGACCATCTGAAAGGTCAAGATATTCGATGGATCCAATGACAAGTGTTCAAAACAGTTTTTGGTTGTCAATTCGTCCAAAACATTGAGTTGAGTTCGCTTGTAAACGACAAAACTGCGGCTCTTCGTTGCGGTCGAACAGCCCCGACAATAAAACTCCTCTGTCGGTCCCAACCGAACGGTCGATTCTTCTGCAACGCGGCTTTAATCACGATTTGCGAAACGGAAAGTCCCGTACTTCAACAGAATTCTTTTAGCATGAAAAAGAGCATCCCGTCGTATGAGAAACCTGGCACTGTGCCGAAAAAACCACCAGAACAAAAACGAAACGGAAAGTGCCGGCCATCAACGTCTTTTCACAACGTCCACTGCAGATGTCCGCCGTTTTTTCTGTCCAAATAGCCACTGGCCAAAAGAGAGACAAATTAGAACTCACATCGATTTCAACAACTTTCAACTTAAAGCTTACATCAAAACCGAGACTTACCATTCACTTCCACAGCTTCAATTTTCGAACTCTTGGGCGACTTGTTTTTGTTGAGCTTCTTTTTGGGCATTGCTGTGAAGCAGAAAATCCGACGCAGTCGACGTCTAAAGCTCATGGTCAGATCAGATTGTGAATCAACAGTCCGATTAGTCGACAAAAGAAGACCAGAACACGCTCTCGCTGTCAAAAACAACAACGCGCCAAAACTAAAAGGAGTTGTGCGGTTATGAACTGCTTTTCGAATTAGTGGTCAATTGTGCGAGTTTTTTTATTGGTCTTGTCGCCTAGAACTAATCACACATCCTGATAGGTAGTCAAAAGCCCGTCTTATTCCTACGTTTGAGCGTTTAAGACTGAGGAATTTAAGATGAATAATGAGCCAAAACACACCTATGTACATTTTTATGTTATCGAATTTGTGTTAAAAAAGCATCTGGAGACTGATTTGGCATTCAGGTTTTTGGTTTGTTATAACTGAACTGAATATGTTAACTACTAGCACATCAAGAAGCCTTAACACATTGGTGAGAACTGTAATCACGACAATCAACGCAAAAACAAATGTAAAGGTCACGCACAAAAACGAAAGAAACTCCAAATTCCGCTTAAACGTATTTTATCTCAAATTCTTTACAACTTTAGCGCGTTGCTACGATGCAGTGTTTTTGGAAATTCGAAGAGAAACCAACTGCTCATTGGGTTCAAAGGTCTTTAATTTCAAAGAAATCAGAACACAATGCTAATTACTGCAATTATAATTTGAACTACGGTAGAGTCATAAGAATAGTTTTTACGCAATCGTTCATATAATATGCACAGTGTTCCTCTTGTGGCTAGCAACAAACTATTGTTTATTTGATTGACCCGTAACAAGAGAATGAAAAGAATCCTATGGAGATGCTGAACTGACATTGCTAATTGCATCCTGTGGACGATCTTTGTGCATCAGTAAATATCCTTGAATTTGAGCGGGAGAAAACTCTTGATGTAACTTGAGGACTTCACTCGCAAATTCTTTGCATTGATCCTCGGAAGCGTTAAAGAAACGTTGAAACATCTAAAAAATGGCCTAAGGCTTCTTCGTCAGTCAGTTGGATCACCTGTTCGAGCATAATCGGCGTGCAATTCCCAAAATATTGCTTCATATCAATACGACCGGGGCGTATAAGTGCTGTGTCCAAACGGTCTATATGATTTGTGGTCATGAACAAAAGCCGTTCTTCCGTTGAAGCGACACCATCAATCGCATTCAAAAGACCAGAAAATGTTACCCGAGTCATTCCTTCGTATGCTCGATGTTGAGAGTTGTCGAAAAGATCGCGGGATACGAATGCTGCGTCAATATCTTCCAGCAATATAAAGCAATTCGGTGGAGCATTGTTCAGTAAATATGCCAAGCGATCGTCGTCTAATGTCCGTTCACTTAGTGACAGTGTACAAATACTGTAACCGAAATGACCGGCCAACGCAGAAATGTAACTACTCTTTCCGGTTCCCGGAGGACCGTGAAGAAGATATCCACGTCGATACGGAATGCCACGTTCATTGTACCTGAATGATGAGAATAACAATAACACTGTCAAATAACACACCATTTTTCACTTTTGATAAACTCCAATACATCGTCATGAATACTGTTAGCCACTCCTTCGGCCAAAACTACTGACTCCAACGGTCGTTTTCGTCGCGGATTACCCATTCGCCGCCATTCAGGCCCAATCGCGTTGTAAACAACAAGTCCCGTTTCTTCCTTTAAAACTTTTTACACACACTTTTCGATTGATCGACTTACTTTTGAAAGAGCTTCACTCGTCGCGTTGGCCAGAAACTGAGTCCAAAAAGCAGGATCACGACCTGAATTACAATAAAAATATGATCTTTTTTTGTAAACTTACCAAATGTCGTCAATGTAACCGTTTCCAAAGGAACGCGAGCACCGTTCCGCTGAATCACTTGTTTTTCTCTCTGTCTTTCGACTTGAATTATACGATAACGGTACGTCAAGTAATGAACCCCATGGCCGGGAAGCAGATAAAAACTCGTCGTAACGCGTCCGCTTTCGGTTTGTCGAATCACCGAATTCGCTGTGATTGAACGAGCTTTGTGCCGACTATGCTTGTTGATGTAGTCGAGAACCCACGGGTAAGATCTAGACCATAAACCAACTTAAAAACACTAATTCATCGAAACTTACGTGTCTTCATTGCTCAACGAAAGCGATGTGATGAATTTACGTCGAAATAGAGTATTTGAAAGAAGTAGAAGTCGTTTGCTTACTGAGGCCGCGATTCCAAGTCCGGCTAATCCCGCTCCAGCTGAGAAATAGGGATTGTCCGAGAGATGAGCGCAAGCACGATCAAAGAAACTCTTCGTTTCGAGTTTCACATCTTGAATCTCGTCCACGCCTGTAGATGACAACTTAGTCATTTTGACTTGACAAATTTGTAGCAAATTTTGAGCACAATTTCATTGTATAAACACACTGTAAGTGTAAACATACGATTCTTTTTATCGCAAAGTTATAATCATTTTGTTTGGTTTTCAAGAAATCGATTAAAACTTAGTTCGCTACGTTGAAAGAGAGTTTCTTTGAGTGATCAGAGGATATCGGTTATGTCTTTTGATGTCATTACGTATATTGGGCTTAGAACTTGAACGTTAACTATTGTTTTAGCTCTTACTACAATGGGTATTGTCGAGAAGATTCAGGAGATTGAACGGGAAATTGCCCGAACCCAAAAAAACAAGGTACTTGTATTGTTTGTCTTTTTGTTTCGATAATTGCTTTTGAAATGATTTTTTGTAAAATTATTAAAATGCAAAGAAAGCGCAAACAATACAAGTATCTACAATAGGCAACCGAATATCATCTTGGTTAGTTGATTGCAAGTTTAATCAGTGAAAACGTTTCATGGATTTTAGGTCTTCTGAAAGCCAAACTCGCCAAATATCGCCAGCAGCTTCTGGAACCAACGGGCAAAGCCGGAGCAAAAGGAGAAGGTTTCGATGTTATGAAAAGTGGAGATGCACGCGTGGCAATGGTATCAGTTTGGACGGTTCATTTGACTTTGTTTTTCTTTCAGGTTGGATTTCCTTCTGTAGGCAAATCAACTTTCTTGTCAACTGTTACAAAAACCGAATCTGTTGCGGCGAGTTATGAATTTACGACGTTGACATGCATTCCGGGTGTTATCGAATATCAAGGAGCAAACATTCAACTTCTGGATTTACCCGGAATCATTGAAGGAGCAGCACAGGGAAAAGGCTTGAGATATTTCGATTTACTTTCGCTTAACCTTCTGGTTCAGGTCGTGGACGTCAAGTGATTGCTGTGGCCAAAACATCGGATTTGATATTGATGATGCTCGATGCAACGAAAGGCGACAAGCAGGTTTGGCACAACTTGAGAAATCGTGTTTGCATTGCTCGTTTCTAGCGGGAATTATTGGAACGAGAACTCGAAGAAGTTGGAATTCGATTGAATCGCCGGCGTCCGGGAATTTATTTCAAACGGAAACCAACAGGTGGAGTCAAATTTACGCGAACAGCCATCTTAACTCACTGCAATGAGAAGATGGTTAGTGAATGAAAGAGAAGTGAGCCATCATTGGCACGTTTAGGTTATGAATATCTTGCACGAATACAAGATCTTCAATGCAGATGTTGTTTTTCGAGAAGATTGCACGTAAGTTTTCGCGACGATATCTTCAATCTGCGTGTTTAGGGTCGATGAATTCATTGATGTGATTCAAGGAAACCGTGTGTATTTGAAATGCTTGTACGTTTACAACAAAATCGATCAAATCAGCATTGACGAGCTGGATCGAATCGCGCGGCAACCTCACAGTGTTGTTATCAGCTGTGAAATGAATTTGAATATGGACTTTTTGTTGAGGCGAATTTGGGAGTATTTGGCATTGATTCGAATTTACACCAAAAAGCCCGGTTCAGCTCCAGATCTTGGTGAGTTGGATTAACGCTTATCCGCATGTACTCTGGTATAAAGGCGTGGAGGACGGAATCATTCTCCGCGGAGATTCGACTATTGAACACGCTTGTCATGCTCTACATCGAACACTGGCCTCTCAGTTTCGTTATGCAATTGTTTGGGGTACAAGTACGAAGTTTTCGCCGCAACGTGTGGGAATAAAACATAAATTGCATCACGAAGACGTTGTGCAAATTGTTAAGAAGTGAATTGGATTGTTGTTGCTCGTTGAAAAGTTTTATATACGCTAACAACTAATTTGTTTTACTTTTAATAAAGATGGTTGATTATCAGTGAGCACTTGCGATTACAACGTTTCTAAACGATTATACCTTCGTAACTCTAGTCACTTGAATGATTTGATAGTTTTAGAAGGAGAATGATTCTCCGACGTGGAATACATACTTCTGTTCAAAATGCGAAAATCTTTCGAGTTCATTGGTGGCCATACTTTCGGTTAACATTCGTTCGTTTGTTGGTTTAATTGCTTCTATTCTTTAGTCGATGGCAAGATTTGGATAAACAATCGAAAGCTGAGAAAAAAGAGAAAGATCAACTAAAAAATGCGTTCCGACTTTCCGATGACATGTAACTTCTTTTCCAAGATCTTAGCTGAACACTCAACATTTCAGGTATATAAGTCCAGAGAAGCCGAGCGATGGTAAGAAAACAAGTGAAAGACTGTTGCTTGTAATTTCGTTTAGTTCTTCCACAAAAAGCATACGAAGACCAAACTAGTCGGGATGCCGGTTCGATGCCAATAGAATTGCAAATCAATCACACAATGTTGAGATACGTTGATCACAGTTTTGATAACAAACGGCGGGTTAAACGCTATGAACATTTTCAACTTCTACAATACGATCAACGTTTTATTGCTGAACGTTTGTTGTTTCTCGGTGCCGATCTTGCGGCCGCTCACTTTCTTGTTCATCGCGGCGCTTCGGTGAAGTTTGTTGGCGATAGTCATTGGTACACACGAAAAAATGGAGATCTACCCGGTCGTAAAGTTGATGGACTGTACATCGAAGCTATCGATGCATCAAGAACAGAACTCATGTTTGAAGGTGAGCAATTAATCTAAAACTTTAATCATTGAGTCGATAGGTTTTGACAATTTGTACGATTTGCATCATTTGCGAATGTTGCGTCTTGCTGATTGCAAATACATTGACGACTGGTCGCTGAGTCGAATTGGCGGAGTTTGTAGTTCGTTGGAACTTCTGGATTTGAGCGGTTGCAATCGAATTTCGGGCAAAGGACTTTTAGCGTTGAGAACATTAAGAAATTTGAAGTCGTTGCGCCTGGAAAGAATGAACAATCAGACGGATTTGGGGAAGAGTGCATTGTTGTTGGAAGAAGCTCTGCCTCATCTTCAAGTTGTCGGCTTGGACTACGATGCTGCATTAGAATGTCTAGAGGCCGAAAAACAACTGTTAAGTGACGATCGAACCTTGATTGATGCCAAAGGTCCGTAAAAATTTTCATGCAATTTTCAACAGTTTTCAGGTAACGTTTTCGTCGAAGATGACAATGGAGCTCTCTACTATGTCGCGGGTAAAATCAACGAACGAGCAACAGTGAACGAAGAAGATCAGCCCATTATGACTTCGACCATTCGACGAGATTTGCCTGAAATGGACGAAATCGAATTCGAACGTTTGGATCGTTTGTCAAAGGGTCGCTTGAGACATTTGTTAGTTGGATCGCCAAGTGGATACATGTGGTCAGATCAGGTGACGTGATTAATTATATTAATTGTTTATTTGTAAGTTCAGGTCGAAACAATTCTTGCACATGAAGCAAAATTGGACAAGAAAGACGGACGTCTTACTGATTCAAAAATGTTGCCGTTAGCCGAGCGATTAGAACGACTCAATCAATTGGGTGTCGACCCGAACACTCTAATCAATGCAAACTCCAATGAACAAATTTCTGAGAGCGAAAAGAACTCAAAGCAGGCCGCAGGCAATCAATAGGAAATGTTGTTTAATAAATTTTGTTTTACCACAGAAAATGATTGAGATGTGTTTGAAGTACATTGACCTTTTCCAGTTGCACTTTTTTGACGTTTCTTTAGCAGTCTACGAAGACTATTCACTTGGGTGGTTTCTATTCTCGAGTATCGCTATTACGCAGAAAAACCAAACGCTAATCGTCTCAATTGTTTCGATGTTCGTGACTAAACGTGTGTGGTCCAACCTGAATGGCGACTGCAGTAATTGAGTGCAATATTGTATCTGTACTTTAAGTCGACAGATTGAACAACAAAAACCATTATTCTGAGCAAACGACCTGAACAACTAGAATCTTAATGATTGACTACACTTTGTATTGTAATTTTATCAACTTGTACTAAATGAACTTTTTGACGTACATTTGAGAAATGAAATCAAATTTGTTGGTACCTGTTTCAACATTTTCCGACAAGATCGCAATTCCTGAAAACTTTCTGTTTATGGATGCCAGTGACCGTTTCTTATTTCAATGTACCTTTGATTTCCTGTGGATATACGACTTATTATGGAATGCTAGAAGGTAGATAGACATTTCTGTGGTGTATTATCGCTCAATTGTATAGGAAAATAGAACTGCCAGAGTCTCGACCGTGGTTGCCATTTGTTATGTTGATTGCTCACAATCGAGTACTTCTTGCTTACTACGAACATTATGTTTGTTCTTATGTTTTTCTTGTTGAGTGTGAATTAGACTACAAACTGCTGACAATTCGAGTTTTGTACAAGATTCGTGTTGATATTCAAAATCAAAACGAGTTTTTGTTTCACAGAATCGCGGTCAGTGATCTTCTTCAACCGCTGTCCGCCACTCATATTGGCGTCCTCAAAAGCTTGAATAAACGTAAGTCAACAAGGTTTTTTGGTTCGATAGCTATAAGATTTAGAAGATCGAAAACTTTTGATTATCGACACACAAAATTCATGTAATCGACATCTTGTGGAAATTCCCACTGATATACGATTTGTTCGTTTTGGACGGTTGATAGATAGAACTTTGTACTTTTTTGGAGATTCAATGCAAGAACTGTGGCAATTTAAGAGGATCTATGTTATGAACATCGACACCTCTATCATCGCACAATTATCATTAAGCAGTTTGTTTGCTGGTGAAGAATTGGTCAAAAGTTGTAATGTGGTACATGAACTGAGTTGTTATTAGGACTTATTCTATTAATTTCAGACAGACGGAGCGTGGAATCAAAATCAACAATTCAGTTTGACGTTAAATGTTCGCTTCTTCAACGGCAAACACAAACGTATTTCGCTCCTTCTTGATTTGGCTTCTCGTCGTTGGCGACAAGTGGGCTTTGAAGATGCGATTATTTCAACTACCTTGGATGTTAAACATCGAATCGATGCGAATGGATCGATTACTTTGGTTGTAAATCAAACGCAAAGATTATCGTATCAAACGCTCATTTATCGAATGCATGTAAGGTATGAAGGTCGTTGAAGACGATACAATTAAACTCGTGATCCTAGACAACCACTAAAACTCTCCAATTTGGCATTTGCTGCTGCTATTCATGTCCACACGAAACTATCAAAACTCGATGATGAGCAACTACAAAGAATTGGATTCCCACGAAAATTTTATCCACTATTCAAACCGGATGTTTCGTCTGCGTTGAGTAGGTTGCTCTATCGGTTAACTGCCGTCATTTCTATTATTGGTCTTGGATACTATTTAGTACAAATTCTATTTGTCATGAGTTTTTCACTTCAACATGACTTACAATCAATTAAATGAATTTCATTATTTGAATTATTTACAGTTTTGTAATTAAAAAAATCTGCTAGCACCTAATTGAGATTCTAGGAATTACACTTAAACTCTCAAATCAACTTCCGACGATACGATTGATTGAATCGTCGGTCTGATGATAATGTCATTGCTGCTGCTTTTTGGTGTCTCTATCGAATCACTCAATCGTGCACCAACATAACTCACAGCGTAAAAGAAAAGCGATCTAAATAGAAGGTTGTTATGCTCAATTGAAATCTTTCTACCCAATGACAATAATCACTGCTCCTGCCGCAATCAACGTCAATGGTGGCCCAGTAATCAAAAAGCCTATGACTGCGATCGTTTCCAGTGCGTAAACAAAAGCAGCAAGAACTTGTCTGTGTAAATGACTTGAAATGAAAGCACCCAAGGGTGAAACAACCACAACGACGGGCACCGAAACGGCAAAATACTAAAAATTGTGAACGCGCTGAACTATACCGATACTTTAATTCTACCTCCCAAGCTAACTCCGAAATGTCCGTCATTATCAGTTGTCGCCAATAGAATCCAACCCACGAATTCATCCACATCAAAATAATCGAAGTCGGTGTTGCCACCTTTTCGGAGACCTGAAATCTTCTAATAAGGTAAACAAGAGAAAAAGTCGAATTGTTTTCAAAATACAAATCAATCGAATAATTACGCACACGAAATAGAAGAGTCAACATCGAAAACGAACATATATCCACACCGCTTCCGGTAAAAGCCGTTAGAATGCCTTAAAGTAACTCGTAAACTGTTTATCCCATTGCTTAGAAATATACCTCCAAACATTCCAGTGACAAACAACAATACCGCTTTCCACCAATTGAATTGTGGGATCCGATGATAAGTCACACGTTTTCGTTGTAAATTCAAAATCAACAAAGACATCGCGAATGCAAACCATATACTAACAAACATCATTTTTTTCTGTTGGGCTGATGATTCAGTTGTTTAAAAGCAATCATCCCTGCAAACTTACGCGTTAGAATATTGTCAAAGAACTGTAGGCCGAGAATAATCGAAACGGCAGCACCCAATCCGCTGAAGATGATGGACGACCATTCGAGTTTAACTCTCATCCACAAAATTGTAAAAGACGAGGCTGCCATCCCTAAAACAGTCGATTTGATAATATCGTGTAGTTGTATACCTGTTGATTGGATCATCAAAGAAAAATCACGAGCTACGATCGGAGGAACGTTCAATAACAACGTCATCACAGGAAAAGCCACTGAAATTGTGTTACTGTGGTATATGTCCAATAGACGAATTACCTGCACCCCCGCCCTCGCTTGTCGCACCACCTACTAGAGCACCAAACACCATTGTAATGGCCATTTCATACCGCAAAGGATATAAACGAAACAAATTGTAGCGTATTGCCAATGACCACCAGCAAATTTGAAAAAATATAAAAGGAAGAACAAACGCAATGTATTTCCTATAGCGCTCGTGAAATGGCAAATGAACACCCTTGATTTCATGTTCATTCTTTAAAGAATTGTTCAGATTTTGACCTAAAAGCAACAATAAGTGATTGAAGTGGAGTTTACCTTCTAGAAAATACTTAGTGAAGAATTCCCGTGCATTTCGACGTGTCGCTTGTGTTTCTGGTTTTAGTGGAATACCACCGTTCTTGACATCTGTTGGCACTATACGAGTCATTTCGTGACTGGAAGGTTCGATTAAGATTATGATCTAATCCACGTGTCACGCGTATTTTCCTGATCGAAACTAATAAACCAAAAAATATCCGGATGAGTCGTATTGTGTTCAATTGACCGTCAATCGTTTTTCCGCTCCGTCAATTGCTTTTCAATTAAACCAACTGGATGGTCATTTGGCGCGAAAAACTGACAATCGAACGGCAGGACGTAAAACACATCGCCGAATGCTGAAAACTTGTTTCAGAACGGAAAGTGGGTGGAAACACACTCGAATTATGTAAGTCGACGGGGGAGAGCTTTGGGTGCTAAAAGGGACAACTATGTAATCGCCCCGTTTGATCAACTTCAAACTCGGTGCTCCACGAACATTCTCGAGTGTTGCTTCTGATCTTGAGCATTTTAATCCTCGACTTTTTGCGTAATTTTAACAATCGACATAAAAGGCAAACAACAAGAACTGATTTTGGTTGGAGAGGTTTGCACACTTTTCTTTACGTCGGCGGAAGTTTGCGTTGATCTTTTGAGATTAAATTTCCGCAAATACTCAACCCTTTGTTTGAACCGTTCGACCGATGTGTGATGATAACTTCGATCGTTTGAAATGGTTCTTTGCTGATAAACTATACTCACTGATCGCGTAAACTTGCAAACCACTTTAGGGTCTGTCCTAAGGTTAACATGTTGGAATCGTTACAATAGGTTGTTAGTTCTTGTGAAACGAAACCTCAGAACAATATTCGACAATTCGGCTCGTGTTTATGTCGTTAAAATTCAACGTTACAAAATGATTTAAACAACAAACTGAGCATCTAACTGCTAGTTAACCAGGCTACAAGGAACCAAGAGCCAAATTACTAGGAAAAACATAGACAACGAATTGAACAGATAAGTCGATTTGAAATCGACCGTTGAAATACGTTGCAAATAAAAGAAAAAGCAATCAAGGCTAAAATTTCGATAAGAACCCAGTGGTTGTCGTTTTGTAAGTAAAAAACAACGATAGAAAGGCGAAAAGTTTGGTCAATTGTCAACAAATAGACATAAATAAACGGAGATGAGAGACGAGGAAATCGACTCTCCTATCACACGTCTTGGACTTTTGGGTTAGTGGAATAAGGCAAAAGCAACGGACCGATTGGCAAAGAGATGTATTTAAAGAATCGTGCATTTTCGTTTCTTCTCCGGTTGTGGTGGTTCTAAAGCCGCCAGAATCGCTTCATCGAAAACATTCTTCAATCCTTTCTGTGTAAGTGCTAAAACCATCAATTGAACTACGAAGGAACAACGAACAAGTTTACCTGAGCATTCAACGTATTTGACGGCTTTCAATTCTTTTGCCAATTTCTCGCCCATATCCGTCGAAATTGGTTTTTGTTTGTTTTTCGCCAACTTCTCGACAATCGTAATGTCATCGCGCAAATCGATTTGAGTTCCAACAAGCAGAAACGGCGTTTTCGCGCAGTGATGAGCAATTTCAGGCACCCACTAAAATACGACTTAAGAAAAAGATCGACAACACTGCCAACCTTCTCTTTAACGTTCTCAAACGATGCAGGTGCTACGACAGAAAAACAAACCAAAAACACATCAGTTTGCGGATAGGACAACGGTCGCAATCGGTCGTAATCTTCTTGTCCGGCTGTATCGAAAAGACCCAAAGTGTACGGTTCACCGCCAATCATAACCGTCACCTAAAAAAACAATAAAAAGGACTTGCGAAAAGAACGTACCGCATAATTGTCGAAAACTGTTGGCACATACTCGCTCGGAAATTTGTTGGTCGTGTACGATATCAAAAGGCAGGTTTTACCTAAACGTTAAAACTCATATGGAATAATAAGCTTTCATAACTCACCGACAGCTCCATCGCCTACAACGACACATTTAAGTGTTTGCATCGTTACCCCTGAAATTACAAGCTTATTAGCAGGAGGACGGCAGTTGAAGAGAATGAAAAATGTTTTTTTAGTAAAATAGACGCCAATCGCGATATCGATCTATAAACCGTTGCTATCGAACGATTCCACGATCAAGTCAGCGGGTTTTTGATCAAACCGCAAAAAATATTTTGCAATAAACAAATCGAATGGTCATCGCACGAATGGCAACTGATTTCCGTGCTTCATCATAATGGGAAAGGTGTTGAAGGGGTGTTGTTGGACTACGAGACAAACCACAAGGACGAATTGGAGATGAGCAAGAGCGGTGAAAAGAGCATTGGCTGCCACACCACAACGCGAAAAAGCGAAGAATCGGGAGAGGGCGACAAACCTTCCAAGCGAGTCGCGTTCTTTTCGGGTTCCGTTCGGTCGAGAGATCCGTTTCCTCGGTTCGCACTCTTTCGCGCACTTCTGATGACCATTGGCCTTCAGATCACAGCCGAGAGAAATTAATTGGAAAAAACGTCCAACTGCTTTTCTTCGGGCACACTGATTACAAACAGTTTCCACACATGAGTTTGCGAACGAAAAGAAAGCAGACCCTTCGGACTCTCACATTTCCCTCTCCAACCATTCCAAATGCTAATTAATCATTTTTTGCGCTAAAGACAAACTTAAATTGGCTAAACTTTTGCTTCGGACCGCTCATCAGCTGGAATGCAATCGAAATTCACATACGCACGCTCTGTTTCGTTTGTCACACTCAGATCTAACAGAACAAACAGCTCGGTATGTTCATGTCTGATGGAAATAAACACGAATTGACTTTGAACAAAAAGTAATCGAAAAGGCTGGAATGAATGTTTTGTGAGAGCAATGAAAAATAACTTCGAACATAAAACCACTTGTTGTTCTCAACAAGCAATCGAATTGATTGGTCTTAGATCAAACCGCATAATCCAACATCATGTTCGGACCAATCAGTCTACGACGACCAGTTTCCGCTTTGATGCACTTTGCCATTCGCGTCTCCTTTGCTTGCGGAAAAATTTAAACGGGGGTTATTTTTGCGTTAGCATTGGCTCTATAAACGCAATTCAAAGTCCGTTGATTGTATCGTACTTCATTTCAGTAGGGGTCGATAATTTGGCTGAGTTGATGAATGTGTGAAATTGACACAATGATCGTCCCATCTTTTGTAAAACCGGTGAAGAAAGTGGACGTAAGTTGATTAGCATGTTTATATATTTCGTGGTCTTAGAGTACATTGAACGTTGGTTATCGATTGGTAGACGATCGTATCGTGGAACGAGTCATATACACTGGAAACGTCGCTCGTGTTTATCGGGCTCTGACGGATATTCTTCTGCGAACTCACTTTACGAAGAAACCGATCATCAACGTACGAATTTTGTAATCGTTTATTTATTGAACTTTTAGGCATTTTATCACGATTTTGGTGTTCACAATAATAGCGATCCCTATTTGTGCATCGCATCGGCCGATGAACTCAAACTTATTTCCATTCAAACGAACGAATGTCAATCGATCGATTTGCCGTTTAAACTTCAGGCGATTTTGTCGACAAGACTCGGATTGTTGTTGGTAAGAGCAGAGAATGATGATTCCAAGTATGTTAGATTGGTTATTCTTTCTATTCAATTGTTGAGTTTAGCGGCGATCGTGGACCTCGAATGCTCTTCTCTCTCTCACAACCTTATGGTGAACTTTTGGCCGTTCTGTGCAAATGTCAAGGTTTTAAACTTTTCATTTTGTTTTAAACACTCTTAACCCATAGGTTTTAATCAAAAACCGTTCATTTACATCCATCGACGAGTCGAATTCATTCCGACACCCACCGAATCAGAATTTGTTATGGCTTATGATGTTGACGAAAACATCAACTACCTGTTCAAAGTTCGTAATGCAACGGACGACGAGAAGCGTATGGCCCGACTAAACTTGAATGCAACTGCCGGACCATCGCAATTATTCGACACGACAACATCGCCATTCAATTCCGAAATTGGTAACAATCGTTTATAAGCATTTGTATTGTTGGCTTTTAGGTAATCGATTTAGTTACGAGTATTCGGAGAGTAGAATGGAAAACATTCTTTCAACTCCAACGATGACACGGACCGCATGGAAAGATCGATTTCGAACTCCGAAAAGTAGTGAAAGTTTGCGACTTGGACGCTCACAGACGAATAAAACACTTTCCGAAAGTGCGACATCACGACTTTTTGCCGACCTATGTAATTCATTAGTTTGACTACTTTCTCAACTCATAAGTTTTTAGCGCAGTTAACTCAGACTCAAAATTTTGATCATACGAGCATTCTCTGTGAAATTACCGGCGAACCGGAAGCAGAAATTGATCACAATGCAGTTGAGTGGACGTTGGAAGGAGTGTGGAGTGATGAGTACAACCGCTTGCCGGGCAGTCGAATCGCATCGAGATTGCCAGTCTACACCAATTCCTCTCAATTCTCGTCTTCCGCGTTAAAAAGAAGCAATCGATCACGTCATAAATTGGACAAAGAAATTAGTGAACAGTTTACAAAAGTAAGAAACGTTTGAAAACTTTAGCCCATGACTATTTAGGAGTTGTGCTTAACAAAACGTCCGTCCACGTTCTTTACCATTCGAGACGTGAACGATTGCCAATGTTTTGTTTACGCAGTACCTGGCTGTAACAGTGTGGTTGTGATTCGATTCGAAGATGGAAAATGCACCATCAAATCACAACCAACGACCATACAAGCAGCGCATGCAATTCCTCTTTTGGTACGTTTACATAGTAATAACATTTAGATGGATGTAGTGTTTAGGGCACAAAATATTGGATTTGTTCACGGACTTCGCCAGTTGCACTTGTTTTATATTCGGGATGTAAGAAAATTGGCAACTTAGCCATCTCCTGTGTTCTTCAAGATGCTCCGGATTTGTTAATGAATCAATTGTTACAACTCATTTGTCGAGATCAAATGCAATTTGAAATGGTTAGTCACATCTTTTGTAACAACAACTTATTCGCACCATTGAAGATTGTTGATTTCCGACAAACTCTCGAATCATCTCCAACTAAAGAACCGGCGTCAAAGAAGGCACGAAGTGTTTTCAGTTCTCCAAGAAAACGAACCAAAGGCGAACGACCAATGTCACAGCCGACGGACGCAAACTCTACACCAACCTCTTTTGATACCGTTCTCTCAATCATTCGCAACACGGAAAGTCAACCGGTTCGCAATTCGTCACAAGAAAGTCCACACCCGAAGGTTTTGAATTTACCTCATCCGTCATCTTCGATTGCTGATTTCGTGATGCCTCCACTTTCGTCTTCGGGCTTTCAATCTTCCAATTCAAACTACAGACTCGTAGAAGTTTGGCTCGATCCAGGAACGACAACAACGATTGGTCGAAAAGTTTACAATACGATTTTGGAATCACTACCTCATCCCGCTCGAATGGAATTTGCAATGGAATGGTTGTGTTCCAACCCACATCGAAGTGCCCAATCGAATTATGCGCATCTCATCGAAGTCGAATTGGCGATGCTGTTCAAACTGTTCTTCGAAGGATTGGGTGTTGATGCTCGAAATTTTCCGTTTGTCAAGAAGGTAAATAGATGATTTCAACGAAAGTTAACTTCGTTTTTAGGCGCTGTCAACCATCAAAGCCGAAACTTCACAGTATTTTCTCGAAGAAAAGCGAACCAAACACGAAGTATCAGAAGCTGCAGAAGACTGCACGGTAATAACAACAAACTAATGAGAGTTTTGATCGTTCAATTTAGTTTTTGGAGCTATTTCTTAACGAAACGAACAAAATCAAATTGGATCCACAGACTTCAATCAAAGTACCTTGCGAACAAACAAATCGTCTTCCGTTCATAAGCGCCAGTGATTCTTTAGTTGTCTTCAAGGCTGTGCACGATGTTTTCGATGCCTGTCGACGAAGTGTCTTAAAAACGGCGGCACGTGCTCGAGAATTTATGATACAACCGCTGTTTATTTTTGCATCAATGCATCAACTCAACGACTTTGCTCGGTTCTACACGGATCTTGATTCCACGCTGTCGACGATGACCGTGATGCCAATGGAAAACTTTTCACATTTACCACCACATATTCAACGTCCTCCTTTGGATTCATTTGCATTGCTCTACGACTCGTTCGAAATGGAACTCGAGTCACAGAAAAATGTTTCTGGGCCATTCATCACAAAAACCCAATACAATAAATTGAAGTAAGCAGCAATAACTGAATACTATAAACCAAGTTTTCAGAATACTTGCAACTGAAAGTGAAATCAATAAGTGGGTGCGACTGCGTTGGCCATCTGATATCCGTGTTAGTAACATCAGTACAATGTTAGACGTTACAAAACCAGTACTTATTCCGGTAATCGCCATAAATCCTTAACTCTTCAGAATTTTGCTTTCAGGATCTTCGCTCTTTGGGTTCTACTGATTCACAACTTCGAGATTCACAAGAAAAATTTCTCGTCACCGTTGCACTTCGTACGATCACTCGCTCGTTTGGTTCCGCTCTTCTGAACTTCCATTCATTGACAGCCGAACCAATGGACGTTGCGCTGATGGACAAAATTTGTTTGAATGGAAAGATCAGTCCGAGTAACATGAACTTGAACTATCCAGAGCCTGATCAAGCTCCAATGAAGAATGTGAGTTCATAAGACAGTAGGTTTATTTAACACAAATGACAAAATTACACTAAAAACGAACTAAGCAATTTGAACTTCTTGTTTCGCACAATCGCAACTATGAAGCCATCCATTCGTATCGTTATTGACGATGGGAATCGGCCAAAACAATGGATTACGACCAAAAATTGCTTGGATATTCTCAACGACTGTTGCTTTCCGAAAACAACGAGTTTTCATGTCCTAAGACGCAAACTATTCCGAAGACGGTATTCGGTTATACCTGTAGAAAGAAGGGCATCCACGACTTTCGTAATCGGGTTGCTTTGTTGCACGCAAGAATCGTGTGACTGAGAATCACGCACCAGTACATGAAGTTCAAAAAAACAGTCAAGAAGATCATAAGCATCTGAAACTCGTAGCTATCATTCAAGACTTAACTTGCTTGTCACTTACAAAATATGCAAGATTTGAGCTGAAAACCAATGCGATGATCGGGAAGCTTCCGTAATTAACCGAATTCTAAAAATAACTTATAAGCGACTAATCAAAATTGTTCCGCTTACACCCAAGTAGCGAACGTACAGATTGCTGTATCCTATGATAGTGAAACTGCTGTAGTAATAAAACGGACCGTTCATGATTCCAATTGAATGAGCGGAACGAACGAGGTACGAATGGATGCTGTACAATGCGCTTGCAAACGAAACAGACATCCAGAAGAAAAACAAAGCAAAAGTCTTGGTATTCTTTTGGTGGATGCATTTATCTGAATGTCGGGTTTTTATGTTTTGGAAACACTGAACTTACGGAGCACAACACAGTGATGATCCAAACGCGGGGTACAGACATCACAAACTGCACAATGATGAGAACGTTCGGGGCGAACGATTAAACAACTGTCACAGACTCCACGACTACAAAATCTATGAATTAAGTTTGAGAACTCAAACTGACACATGATAGCGATTTAGACCCACACGATTGATTACTTCGTCAATAACTTGTTGTTGTTTAATCGGATCCAATTTATAGTAACTCTCGTCGATGGCCAATTCTTTTGGTGGTAGTGGGAAGCGTTGCTGAGTTGTTGCGATGACACTCGCGGCAGTCATTCCAATACCACCGCATACGATCACTGAATAGAATAATTGACACCAGAATGAGTCTTCGATGAATGCCAAATATCCACATGTGTAGACCTAAAATTTATAATCTTGATACCTTTGTTTTATTCTTACCTGGTAATACCACCAAAAAAGCATTGAAAAGAAGTAGGTCGGAAAGTGGGGAATCGACTTGTAACGTCGACGTATATGCCAATAACGCTCCAAAAGCCAAATCATAGCACGTTGAATCAACATCTTTCACAACAAACAAAACGAAATGAAACAACCGAAAATTCGCCGTTAAACAGACAGCTTCAGTATATGCAAATTTTTGATTTTTAGGCTCACCGAATAATGATGGAATGGACAAATTTTTACAGTGGAGTTTCTCGCGGATTGGCAACAATTTTGGGAACAACCGATCGTCGTGATTTTGGTCTGTCGGCACGAATCGGACAATCGAAACCACTGAAACGTGTGAATCAAGTGATTTCAAGTCACGCCGAAACGGGAACATACAATATGAAAGACGAGCGTAAAACCAACTTCAAACGGTAACCGATGAAACTGAACAGTAAAATGGTCGATTTACTTACAGAAACATCGATGATGGACCACATGTAGTCGACTGGAAGTGGGTATTTGCGAAGATCAAAGAGAACAAAGAATGCTCGCCAGCATTAGCCGGATACATTTTGGCCGCTGGTCTTTCGGGTCAGAATATGAGTGTGAATCCGTTTGATTTACACGAGTTTCTGTCACTCTCCGATAAGCTCGTTGTTGTTGCACTTCTTTTGGGCACATCGATTGCCTATCGTGGAACATTCAATTTTTACGTACGTTTAAATGATTCACTTTCAATCTCTTCGATCTTATTCAGGTAAACAAAATGATCTACGCTCATTTGCCATTTCTTCTTCAACCGACTTCATGCGATTTTCGCATCGATCCGGTAGTTCAAACAGTTGCTCTCTTATCATTGGGATGTTTGTATTTGGAGAGTATGCAACCGCAACTCACAAACGATCTTCTTAATCAAATGTCAAAGGAAACTTTCTTTGACACGGATCCTGCTTCCGAACGATATGCGTATGTTTTGTCTGCTGGCTTTGCCGTTGGATTGATCAATTTGTGTACGTTTATCCTTTCACAGTTCTCAGCACAATAAATGTTGTAGGCAAAGGGGACCAGTTGGACAAAATCAGCCATCCTTTCGCTGTTGAACACCTGAGTTTTGATGAGCGATTGTTCTTGCTGTTAAATGGTGGACAACGGGATCTTTGCATCGTCAACTATTATAAGGATTTGTGTGTTATTGCACAAAAAGGATGTTGTTCGTGTGGAATGTCACGGGCCGATCAGAAGTTTCAAGCAAGTCTTCATCAACATCATCACCGGCAACGAGCTGACGTTTTGACTGCATCTGGAGCTGGTAATTGCAATCGGTAATTTGTTAAACTTAAATTTAGGCGGTGGAGCTGCTGGAGCTTCGAGAACATCGTGCACTTTAACGGGCAATGTGGCAGCTGCGAGTTCTCATGTTTGCGAATTGAATACCGTCAATATCCACGTATGTCGATTAATCGAGAGTTATTTTCCACTTCATCGTTTAGTTGAGTTCTCCTGCTGCTTGTGCCGCACTCACATTAGTGTATATGCGAACAAACAATAAGAAAATTGCTGATCGTCTTATGATTCCAAACACCACTCAAGCGATTAGTTTAATTCGGTAGGTAAATGGATATAGACGTTGACTTTGAACGTGTTTTCAGACCTGATCTCGTGATGCTTCGCATTACAGCTGCTGCACTAGTGAACTTTGATTCGATACGCGCCAGCACTGAGTGGATTAACAGTCAGATACCAGAGGTTTTGCGAACTTACAATCAATGTATCAGGGGAAAGCTTGGCACGATTTACAATGCTGACAAAGGAATGTTGGCGAGAGTAAGTGAAACGGTTAAGTTACAGATGTTAAATTATACTTTAAGGCATACGCGTATGCCAAAACGGGTGCATGCTTTGCTTTGGCGTTGAAGTATACTTCCACTTGCGACGAAGAGGTTACATACATACTGGTTAGTTTTCAAGTATCAATTAGGTTGCAAATTCTTGTTTTAGTATAACGTTTTTCGTGATTGGATGAATGAACTTCGTGGCAATGAGAATTTTGGTTATTGCGTTCCAGTTGCCGGTTTGAACACGTACATCAACTGCGTGAATGTTATTATCAGTGCATTAGCAATCGTAAGATTGTTATTTCGATTAACGGAAGTTGAGTTTGTGATTCAGGTTAATGCGGGAAGTGGAAACATCGATTTGGTTCGACACATTCGACGAGTTCGATACATGAATGCGCAGTTCAACTCTCCGTTAAAAGAAGCAAACTTGCATTCCGTTCATGTTATCAGCAACATGGCACTCGGACTTCTGTTTTTGGGTCGTGGACGGTAAGATCAAGCGTTGAATAGGTATAATCGGGCAAGAATTGTAGCTATGGTTTGAGTCGTTCAAACATTTCATTAGCTGCGTTGTTTATTTCGTTTTTCCCAATCTATGGTCATTCTATTGCCGACAATCGATGCTATTTCCAAGGTTTTCGTTTTCTATGGACGATTGCCGTCGAACCGAGATTCGTTGTGACTGTGGCTGAGGGATCGCAAGAAACTGTTGTTGCTCCAATTGAAATCGTGTACAAAGACGAAAACAAAAAACTTATTAACGCCAAAACTCCACTTCTTTTGCCGCCATTAGACCTGATCTCTGTCATTCGAATTCGAGCAGCCGACTTTCAAGCCGTCGATTTGGATTTAAATCGTCCGCAAGATATGGAAATTTTACAGGAGGTTCTAACTCAGCTTTCGGGACGATTGCCGCTAAAGAAAAAACCACGGTAAGAAGCGAAATGTTTGATATTATAAATGTTGTCGTTTCAGCGCCTGTGGTACGTTCGAATTCCGGACCTTGGAACCGCAACTGATCAATGAACCTGATCCGGAATTGGTCGAAATCAGTTCGACTCACTCTTTTGACGAAGAATTTTGAAGTTGCCATTGGAAATGTGTCGCTCAATTCACATGGCATTACTATTGTTCTATATTAATTACTTCACGTTTGCATTTTCTCTTCGATGGACGGGCAACTTTTTTCTACGTGTGTCCCTATGTTTACTTAAGCTGGAAATAAAACCGAAACTTACGACCCTCAAATCAAAAGCCATCTCGGGAGTTTAGTCGATCGAAAGAACGAGTAACTTGTTGGTCCCACGAGACAACGTCGCAGCTCTTTTACATTAAATTCCAGTCGAATTCATTAGAACTCAACCGCTCTTGCGGTTCATTTTATCTTATCACAAAAAGTCGAATAGAAAAACACAAAGTGCGGAGACTCAAAAGCTCATTTCAATCGGGAAAGAATTCAAAAGAATGTGAATGGGTGGAAGAAGAATACTGGTTTACGGTAGAGTTGTGTATTAGGAATTTCTATGCCCATTAACCCTCTATAAGGTTTATGAATGTGAAACTGAACAGAAAAGCGGATGGGCAGGTTGGACTAGTGGATTGAGGGAAATCGCTTCAAACGTCGCGGTCATTTGTGGAATGCGAACAAATCTTAGAAGTTGACTGGACGCTTGAAAACCAAAATTGAAAACAAGTTGGATTATGACGTAGAAACTCACGTGTTCAAAAAAGAAAAAAGGAAACTACTCAGTAGAAAAAGGAAAGAATAACCGGCGTAATTTGGAAGAATTTCGTTCACAACGAATACTTAACGCATGGGCATATGTTGGGACTTGAACGAGACTTGTAATGTTCGATTTCCGAGCTGTGTTCCGTTCAACGTAATAATCGCATTAACTGCATCCTCATAGTTGGCCATGCTGACGAATCCGTAACCTTTGCATTTGTTTGTTGTGAAGTCTTTAATGATCTTTACGCTTAGAACCGCACCATATGGACCGAATAGTCTCCACAACATCGGTTCTTCGGTTGACGGTTCAAGGTTGTATACGAAAATACAGTGACCCTCGACTATAAATAACTCAGTCAAAGGAATCCAGAATTTCAATTACAAACCGGGTGGACTTCCGGCGGTTGGCGCGTTTGATGCACCGGATAAGACTGTCGAAGCGGTTGGAGTTCCACTGACTGCCGCTACTTGTTGTAAAACAGCTAATTGTTGTTGAGCGGTTTGTGCACCTGCATTCATCTACAAATAATTTGATTCATTAGTGAATTCAGCATACGTCTAACAAACCTGCATTTGAAGTAACGCACTTGTGGTCAACAAATCTGTCGGCATTCCACCAACCAAACCGCCAGCCGTCAAAGCTGTTGGAGTGACAACTGGAGCGGGAGCTGCCAAAGTAGCGGGCGTAATTGGCGAGTAGCGAAATCGTCCCACTTGAGTTTGATGATGAATTGGACCACCGGCAACTGCAGTGGCATTTCGTCGTGGTACAGCAGCCGAATTTAAAGCATTTGCTGCCTGAAGAACGGTTATCGGCATCAAAGTTTGGGCCATCTAAACAAGCGTTTTATTTCGATTTTCTCGTTTATATGAATACCTGCAACATTGCTTTCTGCGAAGAAGATGCAGGATTATTGGCAAACTTGACTTGCAATGGTTCGGTGAAGCCGATTGGAGTGGAGCCGTTTAGTTTTTCGATTGCAATTTCTGCTTCATTCTTTCGATCGAATCTCACAAATCCAACACCCTTCGACAAACCTAAAACATTAAGTTAAAAAACTAGCTAGCGCATGACAAATTAACCGGTAATGTTGTCGGATAGAATACGAGATGTGATGATGTTGCCGAAAGGTGTAAACAGTTTTTCCAATTCCGGTTGAGTCAACGATTTGGGAAGTCCACTGACATACAAATTAGCTCCTTTGATTGTTTCATGACTTGGTCGGGCCAACGAGACCTACAAAATCATAACATTGTTGACGAGAAGTTATATTCAAATGCTAAGGACGTGTTTTCCGAGTATTTTAGCTCCCAACTGTCGAAAGCGTTTAGTTAATTGAATTGCGTTTTTGCGACAAAAAGAAAACTTTCGGCACATTTAAAAAACCGATAAACTAAAGAAAATTCGAACTGATTACAAAAAGCACTACCAAAAAGTAGGAAAACGATCACAATGAGAAAACTGAAGATCTTCAAAATGAACACCAAAATAGCAATCCAATCGGATTGGCCCACGGAATTCCCGACATACAGACCTTAATTTGTTTGTTTTGAAGACGAAGTCCGTTCAAACTTTGTTGCGCACGAGCAGCGTCTTCCGATCGAACATAGTTCACGAATGCGTAGCCCAAACTTTGACCTAAAACGGAAAACTCGGGAAAATGAGAAGAAAACAAATAAAGATTTTTGTTTGAAATCAAAATTTTCCGAAAAATCAAAACAAAAACTGAGAAATGAAAAAAACGAGCGATAAAACGCGGACTAAAAAAACACCCAAATGTCCCTGTGAATTCGTTGAAGTTAGTTGACTTGTATTGCACTTCACTCTTTCTTCTCATCGTTAATGCTTACCTGTCACTTTATCGCGAACAAGCTGAAATAATTTTGTTAGTGAATTGCTCAATTAATCTCTCTATTCTTACCTTACAAGACTCAATCGGCCCCATCGAAGTGAAAAGAGAGCGAACCTCATCTTGTGACATGTTGTGAGGAAGATAGTTGATAATCAAATTGGTTTTTGATTCCACTACTCCATTGGCCGCAATCGACAGATTTGCATCGGCTGAACCGGACGAAGAAGAAGGTGAAGCGGAGGTTACCGCCGATATTCCGGCATTCGAATCGTTCTTCATGTCCTTAAAATACGTCCAAAATTAAGATGATATCCTAAGTGCTTACCAATGCGTTCAATGAAGCAGCAGCTTTTTGTTGTGCAGCAAACAGTTGAGCCATGTATGCATTTGCGTCTTGTTGATTGCTCGGGTCAAACTCCGAGTTTGACGTGTTGCTTGTGGCGAGCAACATAGTATATGGTAACCGTAAAATGGACAAATAGAGTGAGATGTCTAAAATTGCGGGTTGTTAAGTGTGTTGGTAGACGTCTCACACCACTACACGAAATTGGCTCAATCATAATAACGAATGCAACGCGCGAGGAAAGTGAATTGGGATTCAAAACTTAACGCTCAACCTCACTAGTCAGTCGATGTTGGCGGTGGTTGTTTGCGCAATTCGCGACTTCACGAATCGGAGAACTGGCGCACAGTATTGAGAAGAAGTGTCGCTCCATTTTTGGTCGAGACTCAACGCACACTCTCGGCCGATCAAAAGCGAGACGCACAAAAACGGGAATTTGTTGGGCTGCTGGTTCTTCCGGCGACCAACAGGTTAAACCCAAATATCGAAAACGAGACGCCCGCGGCAAACGAAGTGAATGCAAGAGTTTAGGCGTCAATGCAGTTTATTAACATGTAAAACCGATTTTACGATCACCGTTTACAGCAATCATCGATTGGAGCATCACATGAAGTGATTGAAAGCACAGAAACAAGTCATGTTCTTTTTGTAATTTGCCCCAATTGTCATGTGTCGTATAATCAGTCGACTTGATCTGCGCAATCAAACCGCAATTCACGTTTCCAACTTCGACACACAAAGTTCCGAAGAGTGTTCGCTTGTACAACACTAGCGACTGAGAGAATCGCGAAATGCGTGAAGTTGTTCGAATCACTACGCTCGGTCTTCTTTGACACTTTGAAACGGCAACTCGGGAAACCAAAGAGAAACGCCCAATCTTTCGGTATTAACGCCCCATCACGTTGTCGAATGCTAATGAAGTTAAACACGCAGTTTACTGTGAACGAAATGCAGTAAATTGAAAACACGATTAATCAAAACGAAACGATTTTTGTCGAACTTCTATTTGAGCAAATGTCCTTCAATAAGCTGGAGATTGATTCGATTTTCAGAGTCACTCCACAACAGACACGTGCCGTCAGAAGTGATCAAACAACCAAAAGTCGCGCACTAGTTTTCCGTGTGCATCGCTCACGATATTTCGGGATATTCAGCCCCCCGTCAATCCGACTCGTCCTTTTGCGATCTCCACTTTTAGATCGAATGCCGCTCATCAACTGCGCACTCTTTTCCGGCAGGTCAATTTGGGTTTTGTCCTCGCCGTCCACGAAAAGGTACCCGAAATTCCCAGTCGCTCATGACAACCGACAACCCAAGCACGTGATCGGGAAAAGTGAGAGCCCTAAAAGATAGACAACAACACATAAGCAAGCAAAAAGCAATTGAAATAAAAAGGTAAAAACCGCTCGAGTATTCTTATCAATCGTGGAAAGACAAAGAAACGAAGATAGTAACTGGAGTGATCGAAACAAAAGTTATCAGTACAAAAATCAATTAACTTCAATTGAGTGAGAGTTAATTGGAAGAAGAAAAACAGTGAACGTAGTCGAGACTACGACAAGGTCAACGGAATGAACGAGTCGAGGCCGTTGAAGATTGGAGCAAATTTTGGTCGTTTGCTGTAAATTTCTTATTTGAAATCCTTAGAGTTATTGAGTGCAAGGTCATGCATGTACTCGTTTGATCAAAAACATTTTCGTTCGCATTGTTGTCTCGTGAAGATTCGGCGGCCATCGACCAACTTTCACACGTTTACAACCTTTAATTGACAATGAGTGATTACGTAACCCACCGAATTTGATGGCGGACAATGAGAACACAAACCCACTTCTAACGGCAACTACAGAGCAGCGCAATCAAGAGCGACCGAGTGAGCACAACTTTACGACACCTCGCAATTCGCAACCCTAACCGGTGCGCTGCGCAAGAATTCAATTCATGTCGACAAAACTTTTTTCCGTCCGCTTCGTACGTCCGCAAACTTCGTATGACAAATTGGGAGAGTAATGTTCTCGAGTCAGTGAAATGATCAACAACACATATCAAACGTGAGTTCCTTCAAATTGTACACGCAGCATCTGTATAATTGAATACGCTGTTTTGGATCGAATCCCAAATCCACTTGCAATTCCCTTGTGTCGAATCGTAAATCAAAATGAATGAGTTGGATGGATGTAAACCCCAAATTAGTTTTCGGGAAACTTTGACTTCGCGTGTCCTAGAAAATCAACGACGTTCGACTAAGCCAAGAAGCAAATGGCACGATGAAGTTAAAGAGACATCGTTTGTTGTACGAGAATAAACACGTCGAGAGACCCATCATCCTTCTGGTTGGCCACATCCTCAAAACCAAAACCCCGGATTTCCCGTCGACTCTTAAGAACAGTCGGCCCCAAAAGTCAACGAAGCGCAAACAACGCTCGTCTTAATGAATTCGTGGAGTGAAGAGCGAAGAAAAACATTTAAAATATCAGAAGGCAGCGTGTCAAATTTGGCGTCGAGAAACAAACATACGAGAGAAACAATCGACGTGAATATGACAATCAAATTCGATGATTGGCGTTGATTTGTGAGCGTATTGTTTGCTAAAAATGGGCGGTAAGTCGGATTAGCGCTTTGCACTTTCTCTTAAAGTCGTTTCGAACGAACAAACCGGCAGTCCAACCATCGACTCGAATAAACTTACGGGCATTCAAGGTCGTACGAACAAAGACGATGGTCAATACGTGGAAAATCGCGGCACTGTGTATTTCAGCTATATAGTAGAAACACGCGATTTTGCAATTGAAACACCCCGTCGCTTGGACCCGAAAAACAAAAGACGATGCGATGTACAAACGAAGATAGTTGGAAGATCGATTTCACTTAACTGCAAACACGCTCACCAAACTCGCGCAGCTGCGGCGGAATCGATCAAACAGAAGTGGGAATTTGAATCAACATACCGCGAGCTTCGGCACAAACAACTTTGGATTACAGTATCAAGAACTCTTTTGGCTTCTTGCAGCAGTTTGTTGGATTCCAGAACGAACAATTTTATCAGTCCGTAAGCTCTTTGTCGCGTCAGCGAAATCTTATGTACGCAAACCGACGATTAATACAAAGAGTTCGTCCTGTTCTTGCAAGAAAAGAGCGGCCAATGTTGTCATGGATGGTCGAAATTGGATTCACGTTCGTCTTCGGCTTTGTCTCGTGGGAAACAAAATCACGACAACGAACAAGTTCCATTAGTCGACCGGAGGTCCTTCGATTTTGACCGCAAAGTTTGTAAGAAATTATTGCACCGAAGTTGTTATTCAAACCTAAAAGTTTGCTATGCGGATCTCACACCGTTTGAATCCATTTGTTTCAACGATACGTAAACTTTAGTGGTTAAGATTCTCACGCGTCGAAAACTAATCGGAACAAGAGAAGCGATTGCAACGAAAAGAATTCCCGTTTGACCTTCGACGTCACGAAACAAAAATGAAAAGAGTTCAACGGCCACCGTTTATTGGAACGTTGAAAGCGATCCGACAATCATGGACACAAAATTTTAACTTCAGTTCATCTCTTTTTTACTTTTGCAACCTGAGATTCAGTCGACACACGTCCACATGAAAGACAGACGGGCAGATCAATGCGATTGATCGACTTGTCCTCATGAACACACACGACTTAACAAACTACTCACCAAACAATTGTTGCTTTTTGATTTGACGTCTTGCAAAAATTTTGCCATAATGGCAATTCGGAAGGTGGAAAGAGGGTGGAAAGCTTTGGCCAGAAGTCTGACATGTAAAGAACAAGAATCGAAAGATTGATGATCGCGCCAACAGATGATGAGACTAGCGAAAAACGAGCAAAATGAAACAGGAAGATTCGAATCTTTCGAAAGCATAACAAATGCCTAGAGATCTATTTCAACGTGAAATCCATTTATGCAACGGAAGCTCTCACCATCGGTTATTGTCGGACGTCTATTATGAGGCAGGAAACCCCAAAATCCGAGAAGATGAGAGTCGTTTTGTTTTTTTGGGCGAGAACAACAAAACCAGCGAGAACTCAATTACACACGGCTGCTTAAAAAGACAAACTTCCCATCGGACTAAAACTTTGTCTTGGCACACGCTGAACAAAACAGAAGACCATAAGATTCGGCTGAAAGTCTAATTCGATAATCTTTTAACGATCACAAGTTCAAGTTTATTCGGTGAAATCTGAGCTAATTAAAAGAACATCTTCGAGCATGGAAAATGTGTATTGGATGATTATTCGTAGTCAATAATCAACGAATAACCGTCCGTTTGAATCACCACTTAATGAGCTTAATTAATCGTAATGATGTGATGAAGTTTATGGCAAGAGTACCGTATTTGTGTTTAAAAAGCCGTAAAAACAGTCGATGGATCATGTTTAAAAACTAAAACATTCGTGACTTGTCGCAATGAATAGCAAGCGTAACAAACTCTCTTTTTCTCGGGCTATGGATGAGCTTATTCGCAGTACGTTAACACCCTTTTCAGAGTCCTCATCTCTTTCAAGGTCCCCGCACTTCGTCAGTCGGACCGATTTCTCTTCATTTGCCACGGCCGACCGCTCGTCCATTGTATTCGTGACGACTTGGCGGGCGCGAATGCCAAGTAGAAGGCTCAAATTTGGAAATTCAAACGGTCACCCCTGACTTCATACAATTTGAACATCCCTAGAGACTGAACGACAAAACGAACTGCCGATTTTGATGCTGAAGTCAGTGGACCTCCTAATTTTCAATTGATATCCGTCCGCTAAACGTCAAGATGCAATCAATGGTCAAACAAAACTCGTTAAACTTCAACCACTGTACAAACTATGAGGATCTACGTAACTCACGAGTCAATTGCCAAATACCTCGAGAAAAATCGTCTGTTATTGAGCGTCCGAAATCCATCTCAAATCCATGGCAACCAACTCTCTAGACGCTCATGTTCGTCACGAGCTCTAAAGTGAAAGGAAGGAACGAACCCGATGGTCACTTCCGGTCAGTACCATTAGAATAAAGCTATTGATGGATAAAAAGTTGATACCTAAAATCCGTTTATTCTTCTGTTTAATAACGTGATTAGCAAGTATTTCGACTTATAATCGGTATCGTCGTTGAATGAACTTACAAGCCCATTAGTTAAGAGTTTTTCGACATAAACACACGTTTTAAACGTATGAACTGACGCATCAAACGAATGAAAGTACAATCAATTATGATCTTAGCAAAAGGTATTGACAATCATGTGCTTGAAATTTCTTTTTTGAATTTAACACATCTTTCAAACCAAGGACAAATGCCATTGATTTGTTCGGTAGTTTACACATCAGTGAAGAAAAACAACCCAAAATTACACTTAAAAAGTTGTTCGGGGTTTTATGTTTGCCGCCGTTTGGCTTCTTAATTGCGGAACACGTTCAATTTGTTGCCATTTGAAAGATCGCAACATGTCGGGTGAGTTTGAAATCAAATCAAAGGTAGTGTGCATATACTATAGGAGGCTTCTTAAATACGATAAAATGGTGGCTACGACTGATTTTCGTGTGGATTGTCGACTCGTTGAAGGCTCCCATTCCGTTAAGTTTGTTGCCAAAGAAGTCACTTAACGGTCAAATCGTTTGTATCACCGGGGCGGCTTTGGGGATCGGAAGGAGATTAGCAATAGAGGTAAGACACTTTAAAAAAACGAGTTAGATGTTCAGTTTGGGAAACAAGGTTGCACAGTGATCATTTGGGACATCAACGAGGAGAAGTTGATTGAGACAGCAAAAATACTCGATGATCTGAACATCAAACACTCGTTTTATGTTGTGGACGTTAGTAACAAGGAATTAGTCTACGAAAATGCAGCAATGGTTAGACAGGAATGTGGAGATGTCGATATTTTGTGAGTTCATTGTTGTATATTATAAACATGTCAATACAATTTAGGGTTAATTGTGCTGGAAAAGTTAAATTGATAGTATTTTCGAGTTTAGATTTTCTCTTTAGATTGCAAATTATCATTTTTTGGATCCGGTGGATGAGCGAATGGAACACTGCTTACGCGTTAATCTTTTTGCGCATTTTTACGTAAACACACGAATGAAATTAAGCTGATAAGTGACTGTTAAGACTCTTCAAGCTTTCTTACCGTCAATGCAGCATAAGAATCAAGGACATATCGTTGGTGTTGCATCGTACTTTGGACTTTTCGGAAGTGGTTGTTTGCCCGAGTATTCAAGCAGCAAGTTTGGAGTCGTCGGACTCATGGAATCATTGAGATTACATTTGAAACACGAGAAAATGGATGGAGTGAAGACAACGATCGTATGTCCCGGCTATTGCTCCACGGACATTCTTGGCGGCTACAAGTGCAAGTAAGTTGTAGAATGTTTTTCAACTTTATCCCCTGTTTAGTTCTATCGTTGTTCCACAAATGGAACCCGACTATGTGGCTAAACGCGTTGTCGATGCAGTTCGCGTAAACCAAGAGCTTCTAATTGTTCCACATGGTGCATATTTTCTCAACTTGTTACACAAAATTGTTCCAACACGTGTTGCTGATCAATTGAATTTGATGAACGATGCGGGCTACGATCTTCTATCTCATTTGGTAAACAAAGGATCGCTATCAGCCCGACAGCTAGCTCCTCTCAATGTTCAGATTCGAGAAAAAGGAAAAGTTATCTGACCGTTGCATTTGGTATTCAATTAGTAGTTTTTATTTGTTTTAAACGTAGACAACAAAGACACTTGCCGTTGATTATTGGCAGTTAGAAATTATTAGGATACAAGACTTATTAACGAGCTCAGAGGATTGTCAGAAGAGATTGCGAACGAAATTTGGTGTCAGAAACTTAAAGGACAATACAAATCAACGGTAAAAAATGAGCGATTTGTTGTAAAGGTTCAGAAATTAGACGAAAAGGTACCTGTGGAAATTTTAAGGCAAGAAGAATTTATAAGTGAGTAGTTGAATTTAACGGAAACTCACGTCTAATAGAATTTGTGAGTTGTGGCATTTCGCGTTTTAAACAAAACAACAACCACAGTAATACACAACAAAGCTACGAGACCAATTGCACAGATTAAAGCGGCAGGTGAAAAGCAAATTCCTCGACCGTTGCTTTGAGGACTGAGATCTCGATAAACTTGTCGTTGTGGTTGAAGAGTAGGATTTGAATTGCTTTCTATAAATTGGTAGTCAATAACGAAATGTTTGGAATATTGCAAACCTTGATAGTCTTCGAGGATTGTCATTTCAGGTGCCGTAATATCAAAATCGACCATGCGCTTAGGCATAGGTGTTGCATCTCGTTGTTGGCGACTTGGTTGTCTTGTGCTTGTGGTCGATGAAGCAGCGGATTCAGATCTCGTTTTTGCTTTCTTAAGCAATTGTACTGGAGGCGGCGATGTTTCGTTTGATTTCTGATCTCGTTGTTGTGGTTCTTCGCTGACCATCCAGGCGTCACTGAAAAAGAAAATTTATCAAACTGTTTTCTATACGTTCAATTTACACTTCGGGAATATCACTTGCTCCCTCTCCCGATCCACCGTCATCTTGAGGCAAAAATGCGGGTCGTGGAAAGTCGGATGGAATGAAAAATGCTGCGTTTCCAGAAGTTGTCGTTTGTGAGCTCGTAGTTGTCGGTTGACTTGTAGTCGTTGAGCGTTTTGTAGATGACGGTACACTAGTAGTTGTGCTTTCAGTTGCTTCAGTAGTCGATACTTGAGTTGTGCTTTCTTCATTCGTTAACACACCAGCGGTTGTCGAACTGATCAGTTGCTCATTGTCAAGATCATCAGTTAAAGTGGTGGCGTCTCCATGTCCGGCAAGTTCGATTGTTGCTTCTGTTGTACTGCGGCCATTACATCGTGGTGGCTAAATGTGCATATTACGATGCCAATTTCATCGTCTAAACTTACAGTTACAGCCTGGCAATTGTCGGATTTGATACATAGTCGAATTTTACACGAGAAGTACATGTTGTTTCGATCAGGGAAATTAAACGCGGTAGTTTGAACCATTGCAGTACTGAGATCTTTGGAGTAAGTGATTTGCGGAAAGATCCCTGTATCGGTACTGCATCCATTTGTGTCGATCAACTGATATTCGGTTCCTTTCCCATCGACAACCTAAAAGATAAAGCAATCTATTACTATAAAGATAATCGTATTTACCTTGCAATGACTGAGAAGCATTGCGTACCTAAAACAGAAATTTCATTTATTTTGAACTCTTAAATTTTGTCACAAACAAACAACTTACATGTCCGATTTACAGTTCCAGACGTGATAGAGTACTTCGCCAACTTTGCTGTATTGAACAATCGGACCGTTTGGACTATCGCGATGAACTTGATAGTTGCAAGTTGGAATCGGTGCATCGTTGCTGACAGACTGGGTGGTAAGATCACTAAAAGTAAAAATTTAGTTTGCACCTTTTTGTACAATCTACCTGACACCAAACTCAAATCCGACTCGTTGTTGTTGTGGAGCACTATAGACACATTCCAGACGATAGGCACGATCACGTTTTGTCACAAACAACTGAAACGTTGAAGTTAAGATAACAATTCAAATACATTCAGTCTACCGGATGCAATTGGACAATCACTGTCATTTGATAAGCAATTCCAGCCGGATTGATTTCTCGTTTTCTTCGGATGTTGCATTTGGTCAATTCAATGGTGACATTGCCAGTGTTGTGAAAGACGCAGTCAGGATTTCCAGAGTTGCCTTTTACAAAAACTTGTGATGGTCGATCTTTCGATGTTCGAACAGTAAAATGAGCTACTCCATATCCGCATTCGATGTCCGGTTCGCCTATAATTCTGTTAGATTATTTGAATTCAATTGTTATAAACCTGTGATCTCGTTATCGTAGTTGAATTCTGCTAACGTAACCAACGCTACAAGAGCAACCAAAACAACAAATTGAAAGTACCGAATCTTCATCTTCACAATCAATAGATGATAATAAAACCCTGAGCTAATAAACTGAATAAATTAACTTTATATTAACTCGCGAAGCTTCGAATCGCGTACACGATTTGGATCAAACAAATAAGTGAAATGGTTCGACACGTTTAGACGATTCGACTGACCCGGTGGTACGAGTTAAACCCCGGGTCTTCGGGTCTTCACTTTGAGGCCTTGACTTAGAATCTTGTTTTCAATTTGTCTACAATAGTGAGTGTTGAAGTAGCAAACCGTCCGACTTATTAGAAAACTGAATGGAAATTGGGTTACGAACAAAACGTGTCGTCAATGTTCACGTCCAATCTCGCAACATCCACAGACACACACACACGTGTGGTTTCCGTCAATGGTCAAGAAGTTGAAATAATTTTTTCAATTTTCCTTCCGTCCACGTAGAAGATGATTTTTGAGGGTCCGACTTCTGCTCGGTCCGCCCAATTTCGTCGCGTTTTAAGTTCAAGGCAAAAGCCAATTTGGTGCGATCCACAAAAACGTCACCTTTTACACGCCCCGTATGTCCGAATAGCTTTGCGACATCTCCGCGATTCCGTCAAGGCGCCGCCTTAAGTTGCCACCGAATGGGACGACCGAAGGTAATTGAGCGGCGTATTTCGTGTAAAACTGCTGATCAAGCACATTAACACACGTGTCGTAAAACGTAATACGGTCAATCAAATTACATGATCGACCATTAGATCTCTTACTATACTAACAAAAGACTTGAATATACAGTAAAGTAAGAGTGTTAACATGGCCGCAATAAATAGAGATCGTGATCCCAATTAACAAACCGACCGCATTTGATGTTTGCTTCTCATTAGTCTAGCGCCCGGAAATCTAATCGGAATTTGGATTTGAAAACGCACAGATTAGTTCATACGATGTGAACGGAAATAAAGCTGAACATAAAAAAGAAACCAATGGATATCCGATCGATCTTACGAGGTTTCTGAGATGAGCGAGAGTTATTAGTCGAGAAGAATTAGGGAGCTTCCGAGTTTTAATTGAAACTCCCACCTTACAAAACGTTGTGCCGCATCGACAAAAAACGAAGTCGGCAAGTCAATTACGACGATCGCGCCTCTCGTACAAAACACGATCGAGAGTCGTCAGTTGGCCTAAATTCCGTGAGTTTCAACAAAATCCACAATTCTTCCTCCACTTTTTACTGTCAGACAATACGACGACCGAGCTGCGAAACCTCAAGTCGGATCAATTGCATCACGAAAAGTCGAGAATTCGAGTCATTATGACGCCTTTCGAGATGTGAAATCAAAATCTCCGCGAACCCTCACCAAAATACAAAACTCACGAACACCGTTGCAACCCAATGGCTTCTAAACTGCGATCCAAAACGACTAACAGTCAACGACCGACAGTCATTTTTTATTCCGACCCAAAACAATGAACGGCAACGAGCTCTCTCGCCTTTTCAATGCCAAGGCATGTGCATTTGCATTCAATCGCATGGCCGATGTTTCCGCTTAGATTGCTTCTGATTGTCCGGTCATTTCTTTTTACCTTTTTTGTCCTCCATTTGCTGGTCATCCGTTTTTTGTGCCGATCGACCGAGGGTCAGACGCTCGAACCCAATTTGTTGCGTTCAAAAGGCTGGGAAAGTGGCTGCCATTGATGCAAATTGGCTTAATTGACGGATGGCACCTGTAGGTCATTGTGTGAATCTTGCAATATTCACTTTGGTCTTACAAACATGAAACACAATAAAAGGTTCAAATACCTTTTCTACTCATCTAATCCCCGGCCAATTAATGAAAAAGCGGCGTGTTTGAAAACCGATCTCCTGTTCTTGAGAATGCCGCCATGCACCGTCAACATCAAATTTGTTCATGAGAAGACTGTTGTCAATAAATAAACGGTCTATATAAGAATATAAATAATTACAAAGGCCAAGTGAAAGATCAGTTAATGCAAGAAAAGGACGAAAAGATCCGATAGTATTCCGAATTAACAACCGACTGTCATTCCAGACACTCATTAATGTGCCGTCTTCGTTGCTCACCTTCCAACTTATCCAAACTCATTACCCATGCAAAATACAAGACCCACGTCCTCGAATACACAAAGAAATCACCCATCGGAATGGCTTTCCAAGGGCCGAATGGCCTTGGCAGGTCAAGCGAAGACGCGGCAAAATTGAAATATGCCGAGGTCTTTACCTCTCGACTTTGTTTCTGCATCCCGAAAGATCTCGACCACTTTCCTAAGTTGGTGATTGACAACAATACAAAACTACTACATTTGTGAATATGCACAATCAAACATCTCAGTGGTTTTGTGTCAAATCGATAAGTTTGAGGGCGGGGAGTTCAACTGCAAGAATTCCCAACGACTCTCGAGGCTAAACGATCGCTTTATCGGATCGTTGAGAATTGGCTGAGTGCAGACGTAAAGTTGGTACACGGAAATCGGGTTAATGGGTTTGCGAAAGTCGGGAATTATGAGCACGTTTGAATATTGCGGTTTAGTCGTCCGGAAGTGCTAAAAAAAGTGGAGTGCAAAAGTTTTGCGCAAGAGCGTGAGACATCGTAAATCATCTCATTGCCCCGATTACCCAGTTGTTGTGCTAAATGACAGAAATCGACATGTCAGTCATCTTAAATACATGCATAATTGGGAATAAGGATTAGGTCGTTCTAATCGTAAAAACCACTTATTGCATTATTCATCAATGGTCAACTCATTATGATTATATCCATTGATGCATATGTTCATGACGCTTATGATCTCATAACCCAAATCGCCAACGACCGTTTATAATCAGTGAATGGAAAAAGGTCCGTAAGATTTGGCGTCGATGCAAAAATGCTCAGTGAACTGTTCGGCGGTTAAAAATCGACAAAAAAAGGCTGAGAAATGAAGTCGTCAATAGCTGATGACGCCGGAACTTCGACTGTACTTTTGCAACTTCGTTAGCTGACCGCTTAAATCATGGAAATTCACATCACGACACGCACTTTAAGCATCAATGCCAAGGACTATGGGTTAACTTAAGGAATGTGACCCACTCGTCCATTTCGTGACATCCAATCCACGTGCCGAAAGGCCACGCGCGATGAGCCGTTTAGCGCACACGAAAACTTTGCGACTCACACACAAAAAGAAGTTTGTTGAGACGACTGAATTTACAATCAAAATTTACATTTTCCCGCGCTAAAACAAAACGCTAAACCGCTGAACAGGAAGTCAATTGAACCCAGTAGTAACAAGAATATAACAAGCACTTCGTATTGCCTTTTCACACTAACAGAAATAGCTGCATAAATTTGTCATTGATTCGACGACCTTGTTTCGCTACAAATTGTCAGCGAAAAAACAGTTGAAGTCAAATTCGTAGCCTAGAATTCAATGAGCTGTATGAAAAAAACGATATCAAGAATCTTAAGTCGATGAAAAATGTCATTTTGTATTGAACTAGAGGGTTAGCTGAAACCGAACTTCTGTTTAAAAACCAAATGATTGTCGTAAAATGTGCAGTGTAACTGTGACCAAAATGACCGTAATGAGTCTACAGGTGACCATACGATTTGAGCAGACAGTCAAACAGCGATCGTTTGTTTCTGTTAATGGTCAATCGAACAAGAAGCGGTGTTGTTTGATTCAACTCATTTTACCGCAATTAAATGCTTGATCAGCTAATGACATAAGAATCAACTCAAATACAAGCGCAAATTTCATTGCGCAATTAATCGATGTCCAACAGAGCAAACGAGTATCCGATTGGTTGGCTTGAAATCTGTTGACTCTCTTAAAGTAATGTAAATAAACTAAAATCTTTAGCAAAACCTCAGTTTGCTGGTGAGTCTAAGTAGTCAAATGAATCTACAAAATTGCACGTATGCAGCGGCTTGGAAATAAAAGAGATGTTGTAAAACTAATTTACGATTCGTAGCCGTGAATTTCGGTGCTTCGGATCATGGCAGAGGGCTAATCGCTTGAACGTATTCAAGAACTGTGGATAATCTCTAAGCTATTTCAATTGAAACACACAACCAACTAAAGAGCCGTTTGAACTCCGAATGTTGAATCACGATAGAATGAAGAAGGGCGTTGAAGTCCTTCGCAATCTCCGTGTACACGTCGACAATCACGGATCGCCATTGGCAAACAAGCGGCGAATATGGAAATGTGATTGAAGGTCCCGAATATTGTTCATGAGATCGCCCGTTTCAAGAACACGATCAAGTGGATCGGGAACTGCGTTCGAACAGGTCGAAGAGTAGCAATTCCAACACTCTAGAAGCGGAATTTCGGGTCAAGTTGATACGCGGAAATCAGTCGTGGTTCAAGTGTATGCCACAGCAAACAATCTATCGGCTAACAAATCCAAAGAAGCTGATCAGAGAAGTGAAAACGATCATTAGATGATTTTGGTAGTCTAAATAAACGATCTACGACATTCGACGAACTAAGTCGTCTGATTATTAAAAGTATGTAAGACGTAAAAATTCGTTTGTTAAATTCAAAACGTGACCAAACAAAAAGTAAGAGGAAAATGATTGAAAAGAAATGCGGACGGAGATTTGAGTTGATGAACGGACCGACTGGGTATCTCGATTCTACCATCATGATCGTATGTTTACTGCCGTTCCGAATGCCGAAATCCACTTAAAATGCGGCGAAAGTGTCGACGAGAATCGAAGGTAACAACCGGGTGTTTAGATCTACTTGTAATTGTTTATCGATACGCGTGTAACGGAGAAGAATTTCAGATAGCTGATGAAAGGAAGAAGATTCTAAGCACAACAAACAGATCAAAAGAAAGTAGAAGATGAGTTGGAAGGTACTTCAATCAAGTAAAAGTACTTGTTCGATCAATCTTTCGCATTTCGGAACAAATTATTCAAACAAAAGACTTTGATTTTGATCCGAGGTCACAGTAACAGTGTCCAAAAACATTCTGTTTTATTTGTTAAGAGCGTAAAGAATGATAATCACTTTTTATTTTTGTTGAAAAAGGTTTTCAATGCATTCACACTTTCATCGCTTATCCATCGCTTCTTTTCGAGTTCAAGTTCAATGACGTTCACTTCGTGTAATTTCTTCTTGGACCATTGACGAAGCAATTTCTTGTTGACAATCAACGATTCTCGTGGTAGTTTCGACCAATCGGTAATGAACTTCTCGAACTCTACGTCGAACGTATCCGATGGTAGTATTTTGTTGATGAGATTAACATTCTTAGCTTCAACGGCGCTGAGAGTTTTACCGAAAACCAAAATCTCAGAAGCCTAAAAGAACATACAAAAACTATAAGTTGTTAGCTTACCATAGTGTGTCCCATAATTCTGGGAAATGTGTAACTTGAACATGCTTCTGGCGAGTACCCAAGAGCAGTAAATGGCGTTTGAAAAGTCGCGGTGTCCGAAGCCACAGCAAAATCACACAGAGCGAGTGTCGTGACCGCGAATCCAATTGCCGGACCATTGACCAACGCAACCAGTGGCTTTTCGTGATCAATAAACATTCGAATTGTGTTTCCAACCGCGTTTATGGTCATCTCCGTCAGATGTGCCAACTTGGAGCGATTGTCAAGAACTGCTTTTACATTACTCAAATCATTGCCACTGGAGTAGAAACGACCGGAACCAGTAATTACAGTAAGATGGGTGTTCGGATCCGAATTTGCGATCTGGAGAATTTTTGCCATCTCTTCGTACATTTCAAGAGTTAATGCGTTGAAACGCTCAGGTCGATCAAACTTGATTTGATACACGTTTCCATTTCGTCCATGAGTAATATTGTTGATTGTTTGTCTGAAAAGAACGGAGTTAAAAGTCGATAGGCATTTCAACCAACGTGCTAAATAGTTGTTGTTGAATAGACGACAATAGTCGAGAATTAGGACCGATTCTTGACAAAATCATTTGGTGTGAAAAGAAATGTTGACAAATTTAGATTTTCCAGAAAATGTGTGAAATGTACTTTGTGTTCCACGTTTCTTCACGATTTTCGTTCGCATCAACGAACATGCGATGAGTACAAATTGGCGGCGAAATCATTCGAACTCACACTCTTAACAGTTGCGCTTCGATTAGCTTCTGCGGTTCTTGGAAATCGACGTGAAAACAGCGAATTAGAATCTTGTGTTGTTTAAATAGTTAAACAAATTTATCAGTTTAACAACAAAACAAGTTGCGCAGCCAATTTCTCCAATTCACCTTCTGATTCCAACCAAACGTTCCCTCGACACCATTGATGTAAATACTGTTTGTATGTTGTGCAGTAATTCGCAAGATAGAAGATTGAATCGAAATATGGACGAGGATCAAAGTTGTGTACACGAACATGTTCGGATTTGTAGATCTCGGCACAATGACGTGAAAATTGTTCTAATGCAATTTTGGTCATTTGAGCGTGTGGATGTTGAAGAAACTAAAATCACGTTGAATGGACACTGAGTTGATATGTTTACCTCCAGAAACGTGGACAACGAGTTCACATTAACAATCGTACCGCGAGTTTTGCTTAAATACGGAACCGCAATTTCGTTCAACGTTGCAATGGAACCCAAATTCGCAGCCATCAGTTGATCCAAAATAACTAGAGATTGTTGGTACATTCCTTCTCTAAGAATGACAGCCGCGTTGTTAATCTACAAACATAATTACCCGTTTATTCAACAACTAACCAAAACGTCTAAACGATGAAATCTGTGGATGCTCTTTTCAACGAGTTTTCTACAATCGACTTCGACTGAAATATCGCCATATACAGTAAGCCAACGACTAGAATTGTAATCCAAACGTTTCAGCTCGGTTGATAGGGTCTGAAAATAGAAACAGTAATGAACAAAGAAGTCAAACTCACGTTGAGTTTTTCTATCGATTGACCGTGAATGACAACTAAAGCTCCGCGACGAAGCAAATGAACGACAATGAATTTGCTTGCTCCTGCATATCCAACGATAAAGATGTTGTCATCTAGAATCTTACCCGTAATGATAATCACTTTATCTTTCAAAAACGACATTTCCGATTGAATAAGACCTGTTAGCTTTGCATTGTAGTTGAACTTGTTTACTATTCGATACAAACAAACGAGAGTGTCAAATGGCTGGGAAATTGACGAGCAAAATCATCGGATTTCAAATGTTCTGCGAACTACCAATCGAATAAGAACAAATCGATAAACTTCTTGACTTTTAATCGTTTGGATTTCACGGTTTAGACGGGAGGTGGAGGCTTTCGATCGGGGATTCAAGTTACAATCGAACATAAAACAGAGGCACGAAAGACGCGGACAATGAAGTTGTTTTGCATTTTTCTTCCTGTTGACGTCAATAAACGAACACCAACAAATCAACTTAAGTTTTTCCACAAATGTTTATTTTTAGTTGATATCGAGAACTCAAAACTGCTGACTAATTGGTTCTATAAACATTTGTAGACGATAAGAAAAAATAAACAAAATCACTTATCAAACCTCGGTAGTCTAACGTCGATTGACCAGTTTGCGAAAGATAATATTCAAGAAACAATTTTGTTTGGGTTGTTGTCCAACACCTACAACTAATGGGTTGAGAGAACGGTCTGAAGGCACGATTCGTACTTTGAGAGGTTCGAATTGCATTTCAAGGTTTTCTTTCATGTTTTGTGATGTCAACACGCAATTTACATAAAATTTATGATCAGCAAAGTTTTCATTTTCCAGTAGCTAGTCGGTTTTCGTCGACCAACTCCACGATGTGGTTTCTTCTCGTGTGTATGTTCGGAAGCTGCAACGCATTGACAACTATGCGAGATGTCGATCATTGTCCAGTTTGTGGATCTCAGTGGAGTGCGATGATTCTTGGCATCGTGATCGGACTTCTCGGAATGTATTGGTTTGGTCAGGAAAAAAAAGGGTAACTTAGAATAAAATCTTCTGGATTTTGTTTAGATCCATTTCACCAAAGAATGGTATGGTACGAAACGAGATCATTGCCCCTGATATTCAAACAAATGAATTGCCAATGGGTGTAAGAATCGAGCGAGTTAAGAGGTTTGGATCTCTTTGTGTTTTAGAAATATGGAGCACGTGAAGTTTTGCTACCGATGCGTTCGGAACAAGTTAGTAGTTAACTATTGCTTTCTGAAAACGAATTGCAGATGCGCCAATACATGAATCAAATTGTCGAGCTTATCGTCGAATACGTGCGTAATCCGCAAAAATACAAGGTCTTGACGGGTAGCTTTCTGACCGTTTCGATGTCTTGTGTAATCGTCGTTTTTAGAAGAGAAGTTCGGTTTTATTTACAAGAAACTTCCGAAGCAAATGCCCGACGACGGCGAAGATTTTAACAAGATCCTGGCTGATGTTTATGAGAAGCTCTTGCCCGGTGTAAATCAACAATCAACTTTGTTGAATTTGTTCTTTTTTAGCTTCTTCATTGGCAACATCCACAGTTTCATGTAAGTTTGTGCTTACAAACGAGTTTAAACTTATTCTAAGGGCTACTTTGCGTGTGCCAATTCGTATCCCGATCTTCTGGCTGATGCACTGATCAATGGCTTATCTGTCGTGCCATTTGCGTATATCTCCGCACCATCGATTTTTGAGCTCGAGATGGTGGTGGTTAATTGGTTTGCACGTGCTCTCGGACTTCCTCAAGACTTTCAATTTGCTGAAGATGCTGCAACAAGTAAAGGCGGTGGAATCATTAGCGTAAGTAAAAATCGTAATTTCATAATCATGACCGCTTTGAAGAACTCGTCCTCAGAGATTATTTTTGTCTGGTAATGCGTCGAAGAATTCAATCGAAATATTCGTTTTTTAGTCTTATGGCTGCTCGTACACGCAAACTTCGAGAGTTAATTTCGGATGATCATCCAAATCGTCGTGAAGCTGAAGCTCATTTGTTGCCGCGATTAGTTGCCTATGCATCAAGCGAAGCTCACAGTTCAATCGAAAAGGCTGCTTTAATGGCAATGATTCGTATTCGGCCCGTACGTCCGTCTGAAGATCATTTCGGATTGAACGGTCAGCTTTTGCAACGTCAAATCAAGAAAGATCTTGCGGAAGGAAATATTCCGTTTTACATTCACGGATCACTAGGAACAACTAACACCTCTGCTTGTGACAATCTTGAGGTTAGTGCTCTCAGATGTTAATCCATTCATATAATGTTGTTGTAGGAGTTGGGTAAACTGGCTGCTGAACACAAATGTTGGTTTCACGTGGATATGGCGTATGGCGGAAATGCGTTGATTTGTCCGGAGTTCCGTTATTTGGCAAAAGGTATCGAACTAGTGGACTCGATTAATTGCAATATGCACAAAATGCTCTTGTGTTCGGTTCCAATGTCTTTCATGTGGTAAGAAGAAAAAAACAAAAAGTAAGATGTATAAGATTTCAGGTGTCGTCACAAACAACACATCGAGAAAGCGTTTGCAGTTCATCCCGCTTATCTAAAGGACAAATGTAAGTTTATCTACATTCACATGTCTAATTGATAATTGCAGCAAAATCCCCGAACCTTCGTCATTGGGGGATTCCGTTGTCACGTCGTTCTCTATGCTTGAAAGGATGGTATGATCATTTTGAAGAGTTGTATTCTACTTTTTTTAGGTTCGTGATGCGTACATTTGGATTGAATGGAATGCGCGAACATGTTCGTCGTGTAAGCAATCTCCGATTCTTTTTGTTCAAATTGCAAGTTTTAGATGGTGAAGCTGGCAGATCAATTTCGTACATTGATCAAAAATGATGGTCGTTTTGAATTCGTCGGCAACCCGATCTTGACGTTAACTGCTTTTCGTTTACGTGTAAGTATTCGACGGATAATTTCCATATTTTGTTTAGGATTCAAAACCTGAAGAAGCGAATCGATTGACTTTGGGCCTTTGCGAATATTTGAACCGTTCGAATCGAATCTTCGTAACTCACGCCAAACCAATGGTTGGTTATCACAAAAAACATAATCACAATGAATTTTAGAACATTGATGTCATTCGTGTTAATATGTCGTTTAATTTGGCGAACGAAGAAGATGTGAACGATTCTTATCAAATACTTTCCGAACTCACCGAAGAGTTCTTAGCCGAAAATTCATCATTTTCTGCTCATCGTTGTTTGGCAAGCGAAGTAACTCCGATCCGTGGTTCGCCGATGGTACTCACAGGTAAAAACCAAATGGTCACAACGCGTTCTTAGCTGTTTAGATCCAACATTGTCTTCGCCCCTCTCACCGCCTTCAAAGTCACGAACCCCGTTTTCGCCGTTATACCGAAATGCTGCCAGTCCTCGTTCATCCAGTTGGCGCAATTTACAACCGAAAAAATGAATTGATTCGAGCAAAGAATGGTCTTTCTTTCTGTTCCTTCAATAAAAGCTTTAGAATTGACGAGCTACGACTTTCGATTTCTGCAATTACTCACAGGCAAATGGCCAGTTGACGTGTTTAGGGTCATCACAGGTGTTCAGCTTTCTTTTTGCAACGTGTTTCATTCGTTCAGATCAAATAGTTTTGGTTTTTCGGCGTGAGATTCATTTCTTTATCTTTTACTTGAACTTGATTGACGATCTGACTTAATTAGAACATGAATCGTTCAATCGTCTTCTTTTTGGGACTTTTGTCTGTTGCTATAGTCCAGGCTACTCATTATCATATTGCAATCAAGGGCGCTTTCACGTGCAACAATACGATCTATCCGGGTGCCGTAAGTTTAACGTTATTGCTTGCTGTTATTCTGTTAATTCAGCACATCGAGCTGTTTGATTACGACTTTTTGTAAGTTTGAATGTTTGTATCACTAATAACGTTGTCGAGTTTAGTTATCCGGATGTTAAATTGTCGGAAGTGGTGTCCGGAAAAAACGGGAAATTCTACATCGAAGGAGATCGCTACGAGTTCGCGCCAATGATCCCGTATTTTCAAGTGTAAGAGGGAAATAACGTGTGTATTGCAATATTGTTTTAGGTCAGAAACGTGTCGGGGTTCACCAGCGTGTTGGAAATTCTGGGTTGTAAGTTTTGTAAGTTTATCAAACGATTGCAATGAGATTGCAGCCTCAAGATTACCAATGGACCGATGGCTATCCGCGCAAAATCTACCACGTTGGAAGCATCAATCTGACTGATCCGAGCGGAGAAAGCTGTTAAATATCGTTTCGTTTACTCATAATTCATTCAGTTATTTAACACGCTATTTGTTTTATACAATTTACTTCAGCGGATAAAAGTTGAAAGAAAACGCAATAATGAATTTAAAGTTCAAGATGTCCACCAGTTGAATTGGGGTTTGAGAAGAAGTCAAACGCTTGTAAAAGTGTTGTACTTTGGTTTTGATTTCTGTTCAAGTACTCGGTAATGTTAAAACAATTCGAAGTATCAGTTGATCGCGTACAATAAGTGGGTACACTAACAAGAACTCCTGTAAATATCAATGTGTGCTCGGTTAACGACATTCAATTACCAGCCAATGAAGCGGTCATGAAGCAGGAAATACAACCAGCAAACAACGCTCGAAGAGCTAAACGCGAAAGTAACGGTTTGCGATCGGGCTGTTAAACAACATAACTGGTTTGTTTAAATACCTCATCCTACCTGCATTCCACCCAAAATTCCTAGTTGTATTCCGACAGATGAAAAATTGGAAAATCTGCAATTTAGTTGTTTTTATCATTACGACTATTGAACGATACCCAGCAAGAGCATAAGTGGCTATCATTGCACTTTTAGCCTAAGAGTTGGTATATTGACAAATCAGCTTCGTACTTACGGAAAGCTCTTTTTCATCGAGCATTTGGCCCAAATGCTGATACGCGATAAATTCGTTCAGAACAGTTTTTGTGCCCATCAATTGAGCGACTTTAAATGTCTCTCTTGTATCGTGTGTAACACCCATGATGTAAGCAAGTGGGAAGAAAATATAACCGAGAAGCAAATAAAACGAAAAATTGGCTTTTTAATCAATTAGAACATACCTCAAAACTCCACGCCGGATATCCGATTAATCCTCCCATCTAAATTACAAGCTTATACATATCGTGTATTAATAGACTTACATAGGCAATAACAGAGTCCAAAAACGCGAGAAGTGCAAGAAAAACTATAAATGGTACTTTTGCAAACATCGAGTTTGGGCGCCTTTCTTTTTCCGCAAAAAAACTCACCAATCAAATTCGCAAGAATTGCGGTCACCAGTTCAACGGCCGCAACTGCCCCATTACTAATACATTCAAGTGCGTTGTTTTCTTCACTATAAACAAACTAGTTATTCAAAATTATCAAACCTACCCTTCTGGTAACTCCAAATCTTCGACCTTCTTCAATTGTGAGCGTTCGGTCTCCGGGAAAAGAATCTTTGAACAGGCCAACGAACCCGGTGCACTCATCACTGTCGCCGACAACAAATCTAAAACAAAAGTTTAGATATCATACGGAAACAGAACAAACAATTTGGACAAGCACCAAATGCAATGTAAGCTGCAAAAAGAGATCCGGCAATGCACGAGAACCCACTCGTCATGATTGCATGCAATTCACTTGCAGTCATACGACCAAGATAAGGTCGAATAAGCAATGGTGCTTCACTCTTAATTACAACAAATTATTCAAATAAACGTACACTTGAAGTTACCATTCCCAAAAAAATACATGCACACGAGTTCAACGATTCAGTTGCTGTAGTGCCAAGTGTCAACTGCATAAGCCACGCCATTCGTTTTAATATCGCTTGCATGATTCCGAAATAGTACAAAAGCGCGACCTAAACATATTAACATGGAGGCGAACGGCAATAGAATCAGTTACCACAGCGCCAAAATACACGACCACTTGAATGACCTAAACATTAACTGCAGTCTTTGGTTTGTTCGTCGTTTTCACTTACCGAAAATGCAAAAACTGGTGACATACCACAAATGTTCGGTGGTGCTGCCAAAAATCCATAGACAAATGAGGTGCCGTTGTCGGTGAAGGACAGGAAATCGATGACCAATTGTGTTGCATCGGTGAAGCGTTCACCTCCCCATTGCCATCGCAGAACCAAAAGTGCCATTATGAACTGCAAAAGAAAACCCAAAATCACAGGTCGCCAGTTGATTCTCGACGGATGTGCCGAGCAGATGAACATAAGAGAAATATAGAATGTCATTCCACATAATCCCATTAGTCGTGACCGATCGTCTTTTGTGTCGAATACAAGGAACACAACAATGGCGCCGACTAAAATCAAGTAACAAGCGCTGAAATAAGTTCGCATAAAAGTTAAGTAGTGATTAGAATGTCGTGCCTCACATTCGAAATAAAATCGTTTTCCATGCAATTTCCAAATATCCTTCCAACAATTGACTTGTTTTTTGCAACATACGACCAAGAAAACGTACGACGACAAATCTATAGACAACCCACGCCCAAACGATAATTGTAAGTACGAGAATAGGTCTGGCTTTTTCGTAATTGTGAGCCGACGCAAAACCTAAATATCTTCAATCAGCACACGATCATAACTACTTACCAAGAAAAACATGATAACCAATAATTAGAAGTAGGTAAATGGTGTAACGTATAAACTTTGCGTTTAATTCAAACACGCTGCCCACAGCTCTCTGTGCTCTCTCCACGTGCCGCATAATACCAGTGGGCTCTTCATACAATTCTTCTGGAATGTAAGAACTTGGTTTCAACTGATCTCTCTGGTTGATTGTCGTTGGACCGTTTTGCTACGAGACGAACTTTAGATCAATGTTTAGTCCACTTACTTTAACCATTTCAACTCCATTTCCTAATGTCTCGGGGGCCAAATCAATTTGATAAACATCATTATGTTGGTGGTCACGACGTTCCATTGTTCCTACGACCAAGTAGTTTAACGATCGATTTAACAGTAAAATGCACTGAATTGTTCCATTTCCTATAAAACGAAAAGTTTACACAATGCGGTAGTTGAATAATAGTAGTTGAACAAAAAAGGTAACGCTCGTTTGCTCGAAAGCATCAACCGTTCAGTGCATTGAACCAAAATCCGTTTTGAAGTGAACTCATGAACAACGTAATAACAACAATTGGGAAACCGTTTCCGAGTGAATGCATCTGTTAACGCGAAATACGATAGACGGCAATTCCGTGAGCAAACACAAAAGTCAATGATTAATTTGAGAAACAACATAATTGTTAGAAGCTTTAGATGCTGATTAACGAAATTTATAACAAGAACTCGGGGTTGATAAGAAGAAGAAACGCGTGCTTAAGTCATTAGAAAACAATCCTGTTTCTCCAATAAACGTAAAAGAATTCGAAGCATGGAAAGTGGACAATATGATTAAAGTTTAATTGCCTACGTTCGGACGTTCAAATCATCATGAAGTTTCGTAGACACGCGCCAATAGCGATGCAATCGGCTATCAGATGCGGTGATCGAAAACGATTGTTGGAGAAATCAAAGGGCGTAGCTCAAGTGCTTCGAACAGTAGAACACGTGGAGCGTGTTGTTCAATCCCTCACAAATCACAAACATTGCAAACACTCATAATCTGAGCAACTTTCTCAAGTCCCGCTAGTTGTAGGAAACTTGGCTGCACGTGGCAGTTTATCGGGAATCGAGAGTGTTTCCGTCAATTAAATTCGATTTCCGCTTCTGTGTGTTTTGTCTGTAAACTTCATGGTCTCCACCAAACAAAACAGACTCACACTCCAAACTTTATAATAGAAAGCGGACAAATAAACGGGAAGCGTTTGAGTGAACAACCAAAAGTTGCAGTTTTAGTTCCGGTGTTATGAGCCAACATTTTTGGTTGAAATGAAAGTTTATCGCTATCATATCGAAATCTGCAATCGAAGAAGTAACGGTTAAACTATATTCGATTAAAAGTCAAACGCTATTCATACGTTGCAACGTCCTTATAACCATTTCCGATTGTATTCGTGTTTTGCGATCATCGAACAAAATTTGTTTACACACACGAACTACAGGATAAGAACAATAGTAGGTAATATGGCTAATAATCGCAATCAGTGTTTTCTTAGGATTGTAGCACTTAATATTGTACATTTAGAAGAGATTGTGTGTCATTTTCGATCTAAACGCTAAGAAGTTTTGGGCGAAATTCCGTTAAAAATTGATCAAAATGGTCAAATGACGTCAAATTTTGTGTTTCGGACAAAGGATTTGCTTGTTGGCTTAACGTCCAAACGATCTTTTTTGCGCGGCTAAAAATTGATTTTTGTGTTTTCATTTTATGTTCATTATTCACGATCTATTAACATATTGGTTGTGATCACGTGTATTTACGTTAATCCGTGGATTTATTGCATCTGATTGTTTTGGATTGCAGCTCATTATGACGGACGATTGTCAGGCAGCTGAGGGTCTTGGCGACGACCAGTTGATGGAAGAAGATGGAAACCAACTTATTTCACAGGAAATTCAATCGTCGGCTATGAACAATCTCATAGTCGGAAGTATTCTGATGTTTACGCTTCCTGGCACCTTAATGTACATTTTTTACAAATTCGTCTTTGAAGGTCAGTTAATTGGTTTGTCGTTTATCCTTCGTGTCTTTAGGCGTATACCATATGCCATCTGATCAAGCGATCCTGTATAGTGGAATCGTTGGGGTTTTATGTGTCTACCTCATCATTGCAGCTTTCATTTACATTGCTTGGCGCGAAGAAAAGTACATTGAGAGGCGAAACGAAGAGTCAAAGAACAAATAAACGAGTGTGATTTTCCAATTCATGTTGTTGTGCCTAATTAAATATTTATTCTGATCTACATTCTTGTACTTCGAATGATTAATACGTAGAATTCGTTGCAACCTACAAATGTGTTCACTAGCAACAGCAACGTCCATAAATCGCCGTGCAATCCGATTACTCAAAGTGAAGATCTACAAGACAAGTAACAGAGTTTAGAAGGTCAAACTCTTGCGGAAAACAGTTGGAACCAATAACTCTCGTTAGAAGTTCCAATACAAAGTAGTGGAAAAGAAAAATCAAAGAATTTAAACGGAAATTTCATAAAAACTAAAGGGTAATACAAAAAGTGGGAACGGTTGGAAAATCGCATAATTTTCTCAATTTCCGGTTTAAATTAGCAACCTTCAAACAAGCAAAATTACATTCTTTTATACTCACCTTCTATGCCACGAGTTATGTTCTGGTTGGAATTCTGCATTGGTAGTCAGAGTGGCATTGCGATTCTATCGAACGGCTTCGATGAACTGACAAGCAGCGTTATTTTGCTGGTTACAAATTGGCTTTTCATTGTAAACTTATTCCATTCTTTTGATTGTAAATCACAGTGAACGTGTTGGCTAAAGATACACTGCGAATCCACTTACTTTCCTTTATTTCTCGGTTCTAAGCTAAAGTTATGCCCGAGCCACAATTGATACAAGGACGTTGGCAATGGAATCCGTCGCCGAATGAGTTGGAGCAGGTAACAGGATCAACAGTTCTTGTTCCTTGGAAAGTGTATTCTATTTAGATTCTTTCTCTTCTGCAACATTCCCAATCCGAAGACAATACAATCCAATTTGAAGTGCAGCAGGTAATCAATTCGTAGTTCATTGTTTGAGTTTCTTTTGTTTAGCGACTCGACTCATTGAATGGACATCCCGAGTTTTATTGCTATCTATCGTATATTCTCGGCGAATTACGAGACACAGAAGTATGTGTTTCCATGATTTAAATTCATACGTTTTCGCTTTAGGTCAGTCAGCGAGCACTCAGTGGTTTGTTGTTGAAAAGTTCGATACGACAAAACTGGACGCAAATTCCGAATAATATTCGCCAGTTTCTGAAGCAAAATTGTTTTACGGCAATCGGCGAAGAATCTCCGCTTTTGCGAGCAACGGTCGGAATCATAATTACGACGATCTTTACACACGAAGGATGTCAACACTGGCCAGAATTGGTTCCCGCACTATGTCAGATGCTCGAAACAAACGATCAGTATAAATTAGCGGTAAGTTGCTTTTGAAGATCGAATAGCTACTTGATGTTTTGTTTGTAGGGCTCGTTAAGTTCTTTGCAAAAAATTTGCGAAGATTCAGCTGATCGATTGATTTTCGATGAAGTTCAGATTCTTGTTTCAAAAGTTCTTCCGTTCTTTCAATCCGAAGCCGTTGAATTGCGAACAATGTCCGTGAACACGATCAATTCAATTCTGCTCGTTCAAAACGAAGCCTTTGTTTCGATCATCGACCCGTTTCTTGAGCGTCTGTTCCAGTTAGCCAATGATCCCGTCGAAGTAAGTAGTCCTCGACTGTAGGATCCAGTTTTGTTTTAGGAGATTCAAAAAGAGTTGTGTCGATCATTGACGCTTCTACTCGAATGCTATGTCGAGAAGATCAGTCCACAATTGGACAACATTGCTCAGTTTATTCTGCAAAAAACTCAACATGAGAATTTGGAAATCGCTCAAGAAGCTTGCGAATTTTGGCTTGGATTGGCAGAGAATTCAGACATCTGCAAACAAGTCGTTGCTCCGATTTTGCCTCGACTCATTGCGGTTTTGCTTAAATGCATGCGATACTCATCCGTCGATTTATCGATATTACGAGTGAGTTAGAATAAATAGACAAGATCTGACTGATGCTTTAGGCCGATATTGAAGACGACGACAATGTTCCTGATAACGCTCAAAACATTCGACCGCGACATCACAAAACGCGAAATCAAATGGGTGGAGAGGCCGAAAAAGGAAGTGTATGTCATTTGTTTTACTTCATGTAGCATTTGATATTAAAGGACGATGAAGAAGATGATGACGATGAGTCGTATATTGAATGGAGTTTACGAAAATGTGCTGCTGCTTCACTGGACATGTTATCCGGGATATTTGGCGACGCTTTTCTCGAACCCTTACTTCCATTGATTAAAGATTGTTTGCAGAACGAAAACTGGGTTGTAAGTACTCGTTCATAGTCTAGATTTGATTTCAATTCATGTTGTAGGTTCGTGAAAGTGGAATTTTGGCGTTGGGCGCTGTTTCGGAGGGTTGTGTTAACGGAATGACACCACATCTTCCCGAACTAATTCAATATCTGATTGGTCAATTGAACGACAATCACGCGTTGGTGCGTTCTATCACTTGTTGGACGTTGTCGCGATATTGTCATTTCGTTGTTTATCAACCACAGTACGAAATGTTTAAGATCCTTCTAACTCAGGTTGTTAGTTTAACTGCACACTAATTGAATAGCGTTTTCAGCTCTTAACCAGAGTGTTAGATCGAAACAAACGTGTTCAAGAAGCAGCGTGTTCGGCTTTTGCGACTTTTGAAGAAGAAGCATCAAGCGAATTAGTTCCTTACTTGCCGGAAATTTTGAATACATTTGTCGAAGCATTCAGTCGTTATCAAGTACGTTTAAATATTTACAATCTTAATGCTCTTGTATTTAGGCAAAGAATCTACTAATTCTTTACGATGCAATCGGAACTTTGGCTGACAGCGTACGAAGCAAATTGGCCGAACCTCAATACTCGGACATGTTGATGAAACCACTGCTCAATAAATGTCAGCAGTTGGGTAATGAGGATCTTGAACTTTTCCCTCTACTCGAATGCATCTCTTCGGTCGCAAATGCTATGGGTCCCCAGTTTTTTAAATACTGCGAAACGGTTTTTCAACGTTGTATTACTCTTGTTAATCACACGTTACAACAAGTCGTTCTGGAACAATCGAATCTTGCCGACAATCCACATTTGAATGGCGAAACGTCGAGTGGAGCCGACAAAGACTTTTTAGTCGTTGCATTGGATCTCATTTCCGAGTTGACCGAAGGTGTACGTGGTGCAATTACACCGATCATTGAAAGATCACATCTCATTCAATACACGTACATTTGCGCTCAGGTCTGTTGATAACGGCAATTTAATTCAAATTGTTGTTTTAGGATCGTAACAAAGAAGTACGTCAGAGTTCGTTTGCGCTTTTTGGTGATCTTGTGAAAACCTGTTACCCATATGTTCTTCCTCAACTTCACTCATTTATGCCGATTTTAATTGCTAATCTCGATCCGCAAAACGTTTCCGTTTGCAACAACGCCATTTGGGCATTGGGTGAAATTGCGTTGAAATTGGGTGATGAAATGCGACCGTATGCTCAACTGATTTGTGTTCCACTTATCGATGTAATGAATCGCGAACGAATGACCAGAACGTTGCTCGAAAACACCGGTTTGTTCACTAACATCGATTTCTCTAGATTCCATTTCAGCAATAACTCTCGGACGACTCGGATTATACTGTTCGTCAATTGTGGCACCGCATTTACATAGTTTCATTAAACCATGGTGTTTGTCATTGCGAAATATTCGCGATAATGAGGAGAAAGAATCTGCATTCCGTGGTGTTTGTTTCATGATCAATGCTAATCCTCAAGGTGTTGTACAGAACTTCGTTTTCTTCTGTGATGCTTTGGCTTCGTGGAACAGTCCACCTACTGAACTTCGCGTTATGTTTCGATCAGTAAGTTTTCGTCCCGTCGGCTTTAACTACTACGGATTTTAGATTCTGGAGGCTTTTCGTAATCAAGTCGGCACTGAAATTTGGAATCAATTTGTCGGTCAATTTCCCGAACAACTTCGAAATCGGCTTCAGACGTTGTACGAAATGTAACTGCATCTTTGTTTTGGCATATCTCGTTATATTAACCGGAGAATTGATAACCGTTTTCGTTAACTTTTAGTTTGTTTCATTTTTTGTTTGATGTTTCTTAGCGTACAAATGAATCCGATCGTGTTGTAACAAGATTCTAAGATTAAAAGATAAGAAAATGAGGTGATCTGACATCACATCTAACGATTGGGTTCAGTGTTTGAAGAGCATTGTGTTTTCCGTTCACTTTTCGTTTTCTATCACATCGACCCACGTTGTTGTGGTGGAGATTTGTGGTGTTTTGTGAATTTGTTTCAATGTCTTAGTTGCTTAAATGGACAAATTGGAGGTGTTTCTTCGAAATCTGAAAGGTTGAGAAGAAACAGTTGAATTTGGCCCATCGGCTAATTGTGTTGATGTTTTTGTCATTAGTCGTCATTTTGCTTGTATTTATTTCGATGAGTTCTTGTATGTACCGTTTAGTTTCTGTTTTGTTGGTCCTCTCTTACGAGTACGTCTTCTTTTCCTCAGTTCTGTTTCTTCTCACTTGTTTTCCCAATTGTTTTTTGCCTTTGAAACGATTGCCGATGCAGTTCGATTACCGTAACTTTATGGTTTTTTGCAATAAAAGTTTATATCGCATTGTAAGACGACGAGCACAGATTACAAATAAGCGCAGAGTGGAGTATTGGATGTAAGAGCGCGGCAGTCAACAGTTCGATTCGAACATTTAAACGAAAAGTTCCCGCCGTTAGAGTGAACTGGAAATTCGAATGATTACGATAAGGCGGTCAGTTAGTCAAATGTTTTTCTTCGGTTTATTCGGACGATTGACTTGGCAGTTTTGTCGTTTATTTTGACATGCGGTTGAAATTCTCTGGAGTGATTAGTGCGGTCACAAAGGTTAGTGAGTTTTTTAGTATAATTGTTTTCGACTCAAATATGATTGTCAACATTTGATTTCATTGTTTTTGTATTACAGTTTGGCCGAAATCTGTTGAATTTCGCGCGAACTCGACGCTTCCAACGGCAAACTCCAATGTCCAAAACACGACCGCATGCAACGGCACCTGATGGTCCGATGGTTGATCGGCGTGTTTCCGTTGATCTGAATCCGCTCGAAGTGCCACTTGTTCAACCGCAATCACCGCAATCACCACCTCGAATCAATCGTATCTGTCCGTCAAATCCCGATTATCATCCCGACGGCTTTTTGAATGAGGATATCAGACCAAACAACTTCGATTTGATTTTGCAATCCGACGAACCGACTCCTCAGGTGATGGAAAAACACGCTTGGAATCCCGACGATCGATCGCTGAATATCTACGTTAAAGACGACGATCCATTGACCCTTCATCGTCTTCCCGTATCCCAAAGCACCGATTGTATTCGAGGTCGTGTCGGTTACTCAATAGGATTTCATGTGTGGGAAATCATTTGGCCGGTTCGACAACGCGGAACACACGCGGTGGTTGGAGTTTCGACTAAAGAAGCGGAACTGCACAATGTTGGCTATTCATCGCTTGTCGGTTCGTCAACGGAAAGTTACGGTTGGGATCTTAGTGAGTACACAACTGATAGACATTAGCACATTTGTTTTTTAGTTCGAAATCAATGTTTGCACGATTCGAAGAATACAAGTCCGTGGGTTTATCCCAGTCCAGAATATGTGCAAGGTCGTTTCACGGCTCCTGAACGATTTTATTGTATTCTCAACATGGACGATGGATATATGGCGTTTGCCACTGAGGATTGTTACTTGGGAATTGCATTTCGAGGAGTTCGTGGCAAAGTTCTCTATCCGATTATTTCCGCTGTTTGGGGTCATTGCGAGGTTACAATGCGATATTTAGGCTCATTAAATCGTAAGCATTTATGTTCGGTACGTCTATAACTGTTCTACAGCACAACCGCGTCGTCTAACTGATATTTGTCGACGAACCATTCGACTGCAAATGGGACCGAAACAAATCAACCAAGTGGATGCGTTACATCTTCCAACTTCACTCAAAGACTACGTGTTGTTTCGTCAACGATATTGAATTTGTCATTCCGTTTATCATCGCATAGCATCTCGGTTATTCGACCAGTCAATTCGCACTTTGTATTGAACTCTCATGATCCTCATCGGTTTATTAGATCATTTAAGACCGATCGTCTTTGTAAGGCTCTTGTTCTTTCGTTACAAATGATTTCTTTGTTTAGATCGGTTATTCATTTATTTATTCTTTCTCAAACAGAACTTGTGTATTTTGCTACTAATGACAAAATAAAAGTGTCAGTTAAGTCAAACAACCGCAGTGTTTATTTCGACTGCTTAACAAACAAAAACGAAAACACTAAGAAAATATTCAGATCTAAATGAAGAGGCACAGGTCCTCGGCTATTCAATCGTCCACAGTAAATTTGACGTGGGCCCATTAGCCAACAACAAATCCGATACCGAATTTTCCCTCGTTCTTGGTGTGATTCAACATTCCGGATAAGGCAAGACTGAATGGCACCTGAAAGCAATCAGTTTAACAATCGTGGATGGTTATCCAAGTTGTTTATTGGCGAATCGAGTTTACCTGTTGCGACAGTTTCTTCTCCATGACTGCAGCAACAGTCCAATTTGTATCGCACGAAGCGCGCAGAATCATGTCTGCTTCAGGAACATCGACTTGATAGGCAAGAGTAGTGCACGATTCGCCAACGCGGAAGTTGGACTCAAACTCAACACCAAATTGCAAGTTCGGGGTTTGTTTGTGATAGTAACAAGCATGTAAAGTTGAGCTGTTGAAAGTTGCAGTTGCAGTCCAATTTTGTGCGAAGTAACGGAGTGCGTACGACAAAACACTGTACTGATTGCCTTAAAAGAAGTTCGATTCATGATCTGAAGATTCTGTTGAAAATTACCGGGAATTTGACGATCCCGTTGATAAACCAACTCGGCGCCGATGTCCAATTTTTCCGTAACACGACGCAAATAGTGACCGACGAGAACTCCCGATTTGGCAACCAAATTTGGATTTGCAATTGTGATTCCCAGCGTCGAGAAACGACCACGACGTTCCACATTCAAATGTGCAGCAGCCAATTTGCTTTGCTACAAATCGTTTTGTAAACTCCATCTTCAAATCAATTTGAATGATTACCTGCGTCTGACTTTGAAGTTTCACTCGCCAGTTGTTGCCGAACTGATGTATCACGGTTGCCGAGGTATTGCCATTCGGATCCATATCGCCCAATAGAACCGGGTACGATTCTCCGGGACCCATGTGCTTCTCACCGACATATGTCGCACCGAATCGATATCCCATTAAAGCCTTCGAGATGCTAATTGTGTGAGTAACCTACGAGGGAATTAACGATTAAAGATCAACAAAGTTCTATTGACTTACTTGAAAATTATTGCTCAAACCTTTTTGTAACATGACTTTGGCACCTTCAAAACACATCGGTAAGACATCACGACATTTACGATGCAATTCATCGTAAGGACCGGGATTCAGCGGAAGTGGAGGTACATCAGCAGTCGTATTCAATTCCGCTACACTGGCAGCAGTGGTCGTCGCTTGAGAGGCTACGTCGGCCATCTAAACAAGCAACAGCGATTAGTCATCAGAGTTTGAAGAAAGTTCGCGAATTCTTTGAAAAAACAATTCGATTTGTAACCAGTTTCTGTTGGCCCAATCAGTGTGGGACTCTGGTTGAAGACAACTTGGCCAATTAAATCAAAACATCGATAATCATCAAGAAAAACGCGCGTCCAATCGTTTCAAGGACCAATTTTGGCTTCCTGTTCCAGCGACGATTGTTTTCGCTTTGAGTCTCAAGTGACTAGTTCGTTTAGGCTCAAAGTTTTGGGAATCGGACGCGTTTTCTTCTTGTTCGAAAGCTTTCAAATTCTTTTTGTATTCAATTTTTATTGGTTAGATTTTTGAATCCAACTTCCCTATGAATTTTAAATTCTTTAATTCGCAGATTTGCATCAGCATAGCCATCGACTTTTTGATTAAATCGATTTTATTTCAACTAAAACGGCTCTTAGACAATTTGATGTTTGCTCTTCAATTTGCGTTGTTTGTTATCGAAATTGCATTACAAAGCTAGTAGTTCTAATCTCCGGATGAATTGTTCGTTCTGAAAGACAATGCAGAAAAATTGCTCTTCTGTATGGTTCGATGAAGGAAATTGTTATGCACGGGTTGATTATGGGGTGTAGAGCGAGAACTACCATCGGGATATAACGAGTTAGCGTATTCTAAAACAACGATTATGTTTGTTTTGTTTTCAACTTACAGTTAAAGGACCAGAGAGATCGTATAAGGTGGCCACGTAAATGTATGTGACGGGTAGAACGAACAAAAACAAGGGGATTGTTGTCTGAAAGTAGTCGTGCGTGTTAAAACATGTCGTCTGTAGTTGTCGAATTAAATTTTCTGTTTTGCAGGATCCACCTTCAGACTACTTCTCTACATAATGGGCGACGCAGTTACTATTCGCACTCGCAAGGTTCTCGGCAACCGTTTGCTTAATCGTCGACAAATGGTAAGAACGATTTTTAGTTGGTGATATAACGATTATAGGTCGTTGAAATTTTGCATCCAAACCGTGCGTCCGTGCCAAAGAACGAGGTTCGCGAACGTTTGGCCAAAATGTACAACACGACTCCGGACGTGATCGTCGCCCACGATTTTCGTTGTCATTTTGGTGGCGGCCGTTCGACTGGTTTTGCTCGTATCTACGATTCGGCTGATTTCGTCAAGAAGTTTGAGCCCAAACATCGCATTTGGCGCGTAAGTTAACGAATTCTGATCGCTATTTCAACTTCTGGTTTTAGCACACCGGCGAAAAGGTTGAGAAAGCCGGACGCAAACAACGTAAAGAACGTAAGAACCGTCAAAAGAAAGTACGAGGAACGGCCAAATCGAAGGTCGGTGCGGGCAAGAAGTAAAATAACTCCAATTGTTATGATTTACTGTTGTTATGTTGGAGCTTTGATGTTGAGTAAATGTTGATTTAATAACTGTCGTTGTACTTACTTGCAATATTAGAGCCATCAACAACTTTAAATGTAAATGATAAGTCCTTTTTGTAAGTTGGTGTTTGTATTTGCCTAGTCGTTGAACTATAAGCGTTGCACAAAGGAAATTAATAGCACACGAGGATGGAGTAAGCAGCAGTATGGATGAGACAACAATCGCAGCATGCGGCGAGATTGATAGATCATAACCAAAGAATGTCTGAAGAAGCATTCAATTGTACCGTCTTAAAATTTACCGTATTTTCAAAAAAACCTAATTGATAAGGAAACAGTTTAAGAGTTCTGTCTTTGAAATACTGGAAAAAACTTCATGGCTAAGTACTTTCGTTTCTCAACTTACTTGATCGGGCACTTTCATGTCAAGAATTAGGATCGCTATGCTAAAACATATCAGCTCTCCACTTGCAATCAACGCAACTCAAAACCACCGTTGGTTCAACAATCTTCGAGCTCCGATATCACACAAACTTGCGTATCGATAAATGAAACAGTAATTTAAACCAACAACCGAATGACCAAAAATAAGAGCAACAATCGTGTACTAAAACGATGATTGTTATTGTTGGTCAATCAATCAACATACTTGAATATGACCTCCGATACCTCCAAAACCTTTTAACAACCCAACCACTTGTATTCCACCACCCGGAACTATGGCAATTGGTTGAAAGCAGAAGCTGAGAACAAAACCCAACAACATATCAGTAATCTTGAATCGGTAAAACTAAGCCATGTGTATAATTAGACGATTTACCGTAAAATTGAGCAGATAAAACTTATATCCCGAAATATCCCTAGTGTTTTTGTAAAGAATCAAATAAGCGGTTAAGCAGTTGAGTAACAGAGAGATCGACCCCAATATCCACATCACAATCGAATAAAGAAATTCATGTTCTTCTGCACTTTTCATGCTCTGCAAATTCTCGACTTCTGCTCATGAACATGCGGGAATTACTATTCCGCAAACGAAAATAAGCAATCCTACTAAAGATAATTGTCAACCAGAGAAACTGATAACTGTAACTTACCTGCCAAGTAGTCACGAAGGTTCCTATGTTGCATTACACGTCAAATATATTGGCGTTAATGCAAAGATCTTAATACTTTAAATGACGATTCAACATGCTCTACTCGTCAACTAAGTTCAATGTGCCACTTAAACATAATCAGATTTTCAGTTAAAATAGAAAGTTAATGATTGACTTCGTTTACTCTAACGAACTTATTTCATTTAATCCAATTGATCATGTCGAGTTGATCTGATGTTTCCAACTGACATTGAAAACACTAAACTTCAAGCATCAAATTTGTTTATACTTCCGAAACACTTTTGATCATTACGAACAAACCGATTCATAGAAAGTAGTGAAGTCGAAGACGAATGGCGAGTTATGCGACGAAAATGACCAACACGCAAAGCAGTTCGACAAACAGCTTTCAGTAAGATGACAAATTAATATCCGTTTTAGTTTCGATGTTTCGCCATAAATTTCGTGTCATCAAGTCATTAATCAGAACAAACCTGTCCATATTAAACTTTCAAGATCTCTCGTGACATATTCATTCGTTTTTTTTGTTACGCAATCTCGACAATATGATAACAATGGATTTGAGAAGAACTGGTTATGACGCAGTGAGATGATGCGCCTAAGATGCGTGTTTTGGTCTCCTGAAGGCGTGCTCTACTTTTCGTCTTGGAACTAACTGGTTTCTCACTCTCGCATAGATAGACATCGGTCCCCAAATCTTCCGACTATAAAAACGAGCAATTGAACGTAGAATGCTAAGCAGAATCATTTCTTGCTCCAAAATGTCGAAATCACTTATTCTTTGTGTTGTTGGACTTGCAGCTTTGTGCTTGGCGCATCCTCGTAGGTTTCATTGTTGTATGCGACTCATTAGTTTATTTTAAGAATTCCGTCAATTGAAATGTGCGACTCCTGATGGCCAATTGAAAGGTGGTCCCAACGAGGCACGATGCCACATGATCATTAAGGACTTGGAAAGTGAAGAGCCTGGACGTCCAGCTCCAGAAGGCGATGGCTGCTTTACCGTGTGTTGTTTCGTGTAAAACTTCTTGAAATTCGATTTTTAGGAAATCGTCAATGGAGAAGAACGAGTTTACTGCGATTTGGTTTGCCCGAAAGCACACACCGTTTTCAACGCTCACATCGAACAAGGACACCGTGCGTGTTTCAACTTCTACACCTATCAACTCGAACGTCGTGAACAAGAATGGTACATCTGGCGATCGGGCAAATGTCTTAACAGCACCGCCACTTTCACTGTTGGATGCAAATTCGACGAACCATTCAAAACTCAATTTGCAAGGTTTGTTTCTTATGGTCACTAATCCGACTTATCTTTTGTATTTTAGTGACAACGAAGTCTTCGCTCGTTTAGCCGCTCGTCGAGTTGCTTAAATGATAATACAGTTGTTTATTGTAGTTGTTTGATTATTTATTATCTCTAAAATAAACTTGAATCACATAGGGATTAAGCTGAAAGTTTGTGCAGTAACGTTTATTTCAAATCATAGTTTAACAACAAGTGTAAATCAACAAAAATAACAGTAACAGCCTTAATTAGACGGCAACTCTTGAAACTATTCCTCAGCATCGTTGTTGGCCAATGCATCACGCTTCTCGACCAATTTTCGGAGTTCTTTCTTCTTTCGCTTTTCTCCAAATTTGATCTTCTCGTAAGCACGACGATGACGTTTGGCAATGAGCATTTCTTTGAGTTTCAGTTGTTGTCCGGCTTCATTACGCACTTGCTGCGGATGAACCTTATGCACATTTCCTTCCTTCACCTTTACTCCCGTCTTCGTATTTTCAGCTCGCACAACTTCCGGTTTTTTGGGCTGTTTCTTTGGTTGTTCTTCGACTTCGGACAAAAGATGAGTGATGTCTAGAAAGGAAGTTAAGAACGATCTTTGATTCTAGAATTTACCTTTTCCGTCTTCTTTCAACTGTTCAATACGTTCCATTGGCACATAATCACCGTAACGTTCTTCAACGAACGGCGACAGATGGGGTGGAAGCTTGCTGCCCGGTTTGTAGTGAGTGATCGGAAGTAAACGTCGAGCGTTAAAACTATCAAAGACCCATTGAGGTTGAAGGAATACACTGCAAATATGTTAAAATAGTTAAATAATTTATACGAATATACCGTTTAACATCGATCTTCTCCAATGGTCGATCCATAATGTAATGAGTAATCAACGAACTTCGTTCATCGTATGTTTTGGCCGGACATTCATCCCAAGAAACCGTTCCTCCCGCACTTCGAATAACAAACGCTAACGATTCTTTCGAGACTTCACGACTCAAATAGAAGAAGCATCCGGAAAAAAGTGAACGCAACGCTTCAGCTTCTCGCAATCGTTCCGCCAACTTTTCACTCGATTCCTGATCATCAAAGGAATCGATTGTTGCTTCCGGTTCGGAGTTAGCGGCCCGAGTTAACGGTTTGGCCAAACTGTAAACGCGTTCCGACAGAAGTTCTTCATCTTCGTCTAAACACACGAAGCAAAATAAAAACCATCAACTAAACGCACTTACAATTGTTTTCTTCGACGTCAATCAATTTCGGTGGATAGTGGAGACCAATGGATTTGTAGAGGCGAAAATTCACGAATTTCAACATCGTTGTGTAGAACTGAACGAAGGTCGTCATGACGGGCAAATCGACGTCTCCCAACCGGCCCACACCACGATCATGTCCGACCAACCAGGTGACTTTTTCGCCCATAACCGATGCCTGATAGTAGATACCTGAATTTGGACCATCACTTTCATTTGTAACTCAATATCCAACCTTTGATGGAAACGAAAACTTTTCGCAGCGAATGCGATTCGATCACGTAGTGCATGAACTCGGCGGTGATTCGACGGCATAAGTCGATTGTTTGGCGGCGAACAACACGAGAACGTGGAAGAACTGAAAACGCAAAACACAAACACAAACAATCGTCCAAATCGCGGACTGCCGACAAGAAGGTCGGATATCGTTCGCGTACAATTCCATCCAATTTGACTTCTGGTCGATTTTCCAAAAGTCGTTCGGCTCGTTCTGGCTCCTTCTTGCGACGAGCGGTTTTGATTCGACGAAGAAAAGTCTGAAAAGCAAATTCACCCTTCACAATGTTTCCAGTTAGTACCTTGTCACTGCGAAATTTGTCGATCAACGGCTCGTTGGCCAAGTACTTGATGTCCTTAACGGAGTAGAGAACGCGGTTGTCCGTGGCGCCTTTCAACGCCTTCTTTCGATGCAACGGCTCTCGTGGATAGATGCCCTTGATGATGCACAATCGACGGAAATCCTTCAACGTCAACTGCAATTTTCGCATCGCACGACTTCGCGACATGAACGCCGTGGCAGTTCCCGACTTATACTGAAATTTACGGTTCCACAAATTTCACAATTTCAAAACACTTACCGGACGTTTAGCTCTCATTTTCAATCAAAAATACCAACAAAAAAGCAAACGAAATAAAAATTGGCGTCGCCCAAACCTGCGAGAAAGTTGACAGCAAAACTTCTGAACGGAATCTTTGTGCCCGGGCATTTGAAAGCGGATTTTGGAGACCTCGAGTAGTTCACAAATGTGCCAAACGAAATGATTTCTTTCTATGTTACATCACTAGTTTGATGTTTAGAAACACAAGCACACTAAAAGATGGTGCAGGTGATTCGTGAACAAATTTATTTGACAGAAGAGTTAACTGTTGCATTTGGAGTTGTTCGAACAACCGAAGCGTAATCATGACCTCATTTCCCGTAAACATCAATTCATCAAATGACGATACCCACGAACTTCAAACGGCCAACTGATTCGGTCAATAAATGTTTCGGCAAAATTGCTATTCGAGTTGACAGCTGAGCTCCGGAACGTTTGGACAAAGGATGTAGCCTTCAAAACAAACGGCTTCTAACAATTAATGTCCAAGAGTTCCGATTCGAAAGCACATGGTGCGGTGTTCGTTTTGTTCTTCTCGAAAGACCAATTCAGAACAAGTGTTCCAGTTTTATTTCCTCTAAATAAACGAAGTGTTTAAAAGATACGGTTTTGCAGAGCGATCTTCACAGTTGAAATGCCGGTTGTAGATCCGAAGTTTAAGGACGCGGGGAAAAAACGTGGTTTGGAGATTTGGCGAATAAAAGTAAAAGAAAGAGTCGAAATGAGCGGTAACATCGGTAGCTTAGAACTTTGATTTGGAAGTTGTACCGCCGGAACAATTCGGTAAACTTATTTTCATTCACTGATCCACGCTTCTCTTTAGGCAGTTTTTACACTGGAGATTCGTACATTGTTTTGAACGTAAATTGACATTCACATTTTGAAATTGGATGTGTTTTAAGACTAAAGGAACTGAATGGGACATTCATTTTTGGTGTGGATCCCAAACTTCGATTGATGAACGTGGAACAGCTGCTATAAAGGTATTATGTCTTTTGTGTATAAAATTAGAGTTAATGTGAATTAAGTTTTATACTCGAGTTTTGCGTCCAATTTTGAATGTCTACGTGTTTGATGTGTGATGAATGTTCGGTCATTTATTAACAGAGTTAAAACAAGAATTTCTTTTCAGACCGTTGAGTTAGATGATTCGCTTGGTGGGTTGCCCGTACAGTATCGTGAAGTAAGAACGATATTAACGTATCCTACGGGTTTTTCTTTTAGATTCAAGATCATGAAAGCGCGTTGTTTCTTTCGTATTTCAAATCGGGAATCAAGTGAGTACTTTCTACTAGGGTTTTAAATCGCAAATAGGTATTTGAAAGGAGGACACGCAAGTGGTTTCAATCACGTAGTTAGCGAGTTCAAGGACTACAAACCGCGCCTGTTCATGTGCAAAGGAAAACGTAATGTTCGTTGTACCGAAGTCAGTTATTCGGACAATTTGTGCTTATGAACTTTACTTTAGGTTGATTGCAAATTATCGTCTTTAAATAGAGGCGATGTGGCAATTTTAGACTTGGGTTTGGAACTTCTCGTGTTCTGTCCACCTGATTCCGGTCGTCTAGAGAGAATTAAGGGCGTGAATCAAGCAAAAAGTATTCGGTAATGAAAGTTACATTTTCAAATTACCACTAAAATGCTTTCGATATAACTTCCCACCTTTATATACCATAGAATTAGAGAATGATTTAATGAACCCTATAAGGCGGTCAAAACTAACGATCATAATTTCTCTCGACATTCTTGAATTGCAGTGATCAAGAACGTGCCGGTCGACCAAAAATCCAAGTGTTAGATGAGGACTGGGAAACAAACAACCAATTTTGGAAGGTTTTTGGAGGAAAAGAGAATGCGAAAAGAATCAAGAGTGCAGCTGAAGGCGGACAGGACGAAAATTACTGGCTTGAGAATCGTCAAAAAATCACATTGTGGAAGGTTTCCGATGCAAGCGGCAAGATGACGGTAACGAGAGTCAACTCCGGAGCTTTGGATACCAAATTCTTGAACTCCGATGATTCGTTTATTGTCGATGCAGTTAACGGCGGCGTTTTCGTCTGGATCGGCAAAGAGTGTACTCTCGCTGAACGCAAAAAAGCTCAGATTTATGGAGCGGAATACATCAAGCAACTGGTAAGTGTGTGATATACAAAGAAGAAAAAGATTAATTTTAGAAACGTCCTGCATTCACGCAAGTTATTCGAGTACTTGAGGGAGCTGAACCTGAGAGATTCACTCAGTTCTTCGCCAACTGGAACGCGCAGATAAAGAACACGAGTTTTCGACCAAAGTTTTTCAACGTTTCGAATCAAACCGGCAAACTGGCTATAGAGCAAGTGGAGAACTTTACACAAGAAGTAAAAACGATTACATGGCAAGATTTGTAAACAAATTCAGGATCTAAATCCCGAAGATACAACGCTTGTAGATGCGAAGAATAAGATTCATATATGGATAGGATCAGGTATGTTTATAATCGTGTTACAAAGTCCATCGGATTTTCAGGAGCAAACGAAGCCGAACGTGATGCTGCAACTGAAACGGCGAAGAAATATCTCGAAGGAGATGCAATTCCAAGGCACAACAAAGCAGAAATTGAATTGAGTTTGATTTGTGGATATTCCGCAACTAACAATCAATGTTTACTCATTTATACATTTAAGTTGTTCATCAAGGAAAAGAGACTCCCGGCTTCAAAAAACTGTTTCCGAAGTGGTCAAATCAACTTTGGGCGAAGGTCGAGAACGATCACAAAAATATACGAAACTTGCTTTTCCGACAGAACTCCGGACAACAACAATCCTTTCTATTTGCTTCGTAATCTGATGGTTGTGTTCGTTTTTTAGTCAACTACATAATCGAGAACGCTTCGTTTCTGTTCGAGCTACTTGATCAATAAATCTCGAATTTTACTTCAAAAAACATTTTTCTTCGATTTCTTTATTCTAATCGTTGTCGGAGATCAATGAGACTACTCGTCGATTGCGCACTTAATGGAAAGTCGAGATTGAAAGATAAATTTTGACTTGTTGGATTTTTATTCCATTGTGCATATTTGTAATTCAAATCTCAGAATGATGAGCTGTGAATCCGTTCCACCAATTTTCAATGATGATGAAATTGAGTGGCTAAACGAAGTTGAGAGGCGAACGGGAATAACAATTCGACCTAATTCATCGACGGACTACTCAGTCGGATTCAATATTCTGCGTTGGTGTTATGCGTACAATGGAGATATGGATGATGCTACTCGTAAATACAAACGACATTTACGAATAAGAGAGATTTTGGAGTTGAATCGAATTGATCAAATGGGCGAAAGCGATGGAATTGACGAGTTGGCTGAACGCTATGCCCCGACTACAATGCTCGGATACGTGAGTGATAATATAAGAAATTGTTCTTGTAATAAAGACCCTTAGACTGGTATTAACGAGTCGAAATGTCCGGTTTTTCTTGAAGAGTCCGGTCGTTTTGATCTACAAGGAATGATGGTAAAGATCCGAGCTCAGTCGTTTATGCTCAACCGTTTCCGTCAAATGGAACGAATTTTGGCACAAATTCGACATGTTGAACGAGAAACTGGCCGAATGAGTGGTGCGATTTTGATCATCGATCTTGAGGGTCTGAGTTTTCAGGCAAATTTGATTGGATTCCTTTCCGGTAATCCGATCCGAGTAAATCGATCTAATTGACTTTTATAGGAACGTATCGTATTTTCTGGGGAACACTTATGGAGCAATATGCGTTTTTGTTTCGTAAATTTATAATCGTCAATGCGCCGACTTTTATGAATCTTCTATGGACCGCCTGTGCAGGATTTATTCCGAAAGAGTACAAAGTTTGTTCACTTTATCTGCCTATTGTAAAGGTTTTGTAGGAAAAAGTGCATTTGATTCAAAATAACAACGATTACGCGGAACTTCATAAGCACGTCGATCCTCGTATTTTGCCGTCGAAATATGGAGGTCAAAGCAAACTAGAACCTAACAGACCTTCACCTTGTTACGTTCCTTCGATCTTTCCGCCTATTGGCACGGAGTTGGAAGTGATCATTGTACCAGCTGGTGAGATAGAAGCTGAAGATTTGAGTACACGCTTTCAGGAAAATCGTTGATTCAATCGTTTCATTTAACTGAAGGCGATAGAGTACGCTTTTACTTGCGAAATGAACAAGAACTAACTCTGAACGTTTTCTTTAGTCCAACAAAACAAGTGAATTTCATTATTTCACATCTCTTTTACAACATTTTTCTTTCAGTCAATAAGCAATCTCTCCATCGAACTTCTCGAGATGTCGGAGTCTCTTTTTGCGGGTTGTGAACGACCGGGATTGCCTACCATTGATACTTGGACTTCGAGGGTCGTGTCAACTGGTTACTATCACGTAATTATGGGCAATGAAAAGGCGTGGATTATAAGCGTGCGGTTGGAGTTCGGTCTTTTCAATGTCTCAGAAAAGGAAACAAAAATTGATTACACAAATCAAACTGTCTTATAAGTTTATTTTACATCGAATACGTGAAAGTTCAATAAACAAAAAGAACTATACGTTGATTAAGTTAATTGTCTTTCTTTGTCTCTGCATTCGCAACTGGACATGCGCACGTTTCATCAGCTATCGGTGTTGAATTTGGATCAGCGGCTGTTGCTTCGGTAGTGTTCTTCTTTGCTCTCGGTCTGTCTCGGAGATTAACAGGACACGTGGGATAGAGAACAGAATCGATGCGTGCTTTCCATCGATCGGGCACAAATCGGAGAATTAACGGCTGGATAAAACGGACGTAGATGACAACCAAAATTGGCAAAATAATGCACGGAACACACACCATTCTTGGGCTGAAAGCATAAGCTAAACAAAAAAATCAAATGCTTACCAGATCCCCATTTTTTGAATGAACAATACTGATAACCATAAGGACCCTCATAGCTTTTATTGAAATGTTAACGTGTTTTAGCAGCTGCGTGTTTTTGAATGTAAATTCAACTCAATCGATTATTGTCTACCTGTTTTCATTGCTGTTTAATCAACGGTCAAAAAAACAAAAGCTGTCGCATTCACTCTCTTCCGCTTCTTCACGCTGACCAGTAGATTGAAATGTAAATGACAAAAGTACGACTGGCTGTCAGTTGCACAATTCTTTTTCTAATTTCGTCATGAACTTTGTGGAAAATGACGAAAACCCGATGATACGAAATGATATACGTCAAAATAAAGATCTCGCTTACCGTCTAAAATTACGATAGAGTTTACAATCTTGTAAGTATTTCGGGGACAACACACGACTAATCGATAATCGTTTACTGCAACGAAATCTCTGTATTTGAGACCAAGAATCTCAAGGTGATGACGGTGAGTGTAAAGTATTTCTGGAAAACTTGACCCTTCTGTTATTGGTGAATTCAGCTCGGTATTCCTTTGATTCAATCGTTCGATTTTGTTCACATTCGTTTATACACTTCAATTCCAACGGAATGATAGATAGAGCAAACGTGGTCGGTTAAAACAATTGCGATAAAACAAAACAAAAACTAAAACTCTGTAAGGGGCAGATGTTTGTATTGGAATGCGGAGACACTGAAGTGTCGAACTTTGCAATGAGATCAAAAGGCATTTCAAGCTTTGATTGGTGTTTTAACGCTCAGTATCTACGAAAGTTTATCATTGCTCTAAGCATACTCATCGCTTTCACTTTGCCCAAGTTTCCTGTCGGCTCGGAGAATGCTGAAACATTAGAGTCAGGCTGAGAGCTTAAGAAGAACACTGAATACCTTGCATTTGTCTTTTAATTGCTCCTCGATATCCACCTCCGTCATTGAATTGGATAAACGACGCTGAAGGTTCAACAACTTCGGGCGAGTTGACGAACGTCCGCAAATAGACGTCATAATCCAAAGGTCGTGCCATGCATACGCTGCTAACAAAGACAAGAATCAAAAGAACACTGAACACAATCGAGAACCCGCTCAAATTTGCCATCATTCCAATTGACTAACTGCAAACAAGTTGGTACGGTCAGTTGAATGAAAGCAAGGCGTGATAAGGTTAAGAGTAAAAGCTAAAATCGAAAATCTTAATAACCGCGACAAAGTTATTTCAGTTGTTAAGCAGGTGAAAACGAACGGAGTGGTTTCGTGACTTACTCATTAGCACGAAAAGCACGAAAAATCCCCTCTTTTGATTCAATCGCAAGCGATGGAGAGGCTCCGAACGCCCTATTATGTTCGGGTCTTGGCATATTGTAAGGGCATTGCTGTTGCGAGTTGCCAGCTCTGAACAGCGCCCCCGTGCTTCCCCTTGAATTCAAGGTACCCATTGGCTTCCAGAATTGGTACCGCCTGGGTGGGGCGAGAACAGCGGAGTTCGCATTACAGCTCGACCAGGGATTGAACCTGGGAGCCACCGAACTCTGTGCAGACGTGTTACCTTTGCACCACGCTGTCCTCTACTCATTAGTATACAGACATTTTACGATTTGTATTTGATTAAACAAATATCGAGTATTGACCCATTCGAATCGAATGTTTGTAATTTACGTCATTAGCAAACGAAAGATGAGAGAGGGAAAGAAAATGAAATCACAACTTAGTTCAATGATTCAAAACGCATGACTAAAGAAGCATTGGCAATTTGTTCGTCAGTGGAATTGAATTTTATGGTTCAATAGACGAGGAAAAATGAAAACTTTGCAAGACAACGAACGTCGTGGCCAAACTTATCAATTGGCCCGTAAAACTGACGCATTCTAGCCGATTCCCAGTGCTAACGAGTGATGTATTTTCGTATCGAAATATGCACTATACGTACTACAGTATTTGGAAGTTATTTGAAACTTTAAATAGCCTGCGAAATCAAAGAACATCGTTAGCAGAACAACAAGAAACAAAAGATGAGCAAAATTGAGAATCATCGGAGACCAAAAATAGAACATGAAGTAGAACTTGTAATCATTGGTTCTGTCCAATTAGCAAGATGAAGAAAACAGATACATCAACTACTTCTGATAAAATTGAACGATTTAAAAGGTCAAAATAGAAAATGAAATTGTCGACCGTATGGATGAGTTGAAGTAAAGTAAATGCGCTAATACGTTGAAAAAAGGGGCGGAGTGATGTGTCAGACACAGAAGACCGATTGCAGTGCTCCGATTACGAAAATAACTGATACTCGTGTTTTTGGAGAGGGTGGTCATTGTCAATGGTACAGTTTAAATGAATTTCGAAAATTCAAACCCAAAATGACGAGATTGTTATTTGCAAACAAACTTTCCATTGGGTATAATCATTTAAAGACCAGCAACAAGTTGATTAAAAACCAATGAGCCTGAACGTACCATTTACTTTAGTTCCTTGTAAACAACCATCAAGAGCATCCGTCTAGCTTCAACTGCTCAGTCTTTTATTCGCAGTTACCGTAAGAAGAATGAGGGATGTTTGTAAGAGAAGGATTTGCAAAGTATCTGCCAAAAAGATCTGTTGCTCTTCCGACTAACGCGTCGCGGTCAGCGCAATACAGTACATGCATGAAGTGTAATGGAGAATAATGCAAACAACGTCATTTGATAAGCAAAAGTTTCATGATGAAAACGTTTTTGGCAATTTGAAACATCAAATACAAACCCATGCATCATCAGCATGTGTGGATATTAACAGCGAAAGAGTTAGTTTCAGTAATGAGAAGCCTTAAAACAGTCGGCCGAAAAAATTGAACCATTGTAGCGACTTGTACAGCCACATTAGAAACAAAGGTGCAAGTCGATATCCTCCAGATAGACATAACGCAAATTTCACCGTTGCATATCAAATTTACTTCTTTGTGAACTAAAACCGCAGTCTCCGGCAATTTTTTGATTTTAAATTTGTCGAACGAACACTAGATAAAACAAACATTATTTCAGTAAGCTCAATTCAAACCAAATTTCCAAAACACCGTATGCTGTGAACAATCGAGTTTATTGTGAGACCCTTAATTGAATAGAAAATGTTAAGTTCAATGCTACAAGTTCGTGATTCGAAAAGCGATCGCAATGACGAGATCCACATCAATCAATATTCAAGTGATCAGACACGAATTTGTTATTTGAAGCAACGGAAACATGTCAACAAGCGAGAACTTAAAAATAAACGGTCAGAAGACGAAAATGGCCCAAATAATCGTCCACGTTTTTCATTTCACGGCTCAAAGAACAAAAAAACTAATCGAATTTGTTGCCGGAAATTGTCGTTTAATATGATCGAAACGAATTGGATAAGTTGTAGCAAACCTTTCGTCACCAAATTCATCTGTCATTACAGCACGAATTCGAGACGAGAGTTACCGTAAGAGAGAATTGTGTTCGCGAAAAGCAAAACATATTTCGATTTGAATGACAGATTTTGCGCATGGAACGGGGGTGTGAACTGAAAACCACAGAATTTGAACAGCAGGGGAATTCGCAGCTCTAATTAGATTTTAACGTAGGAGTAACGGTCGCGTAGAGTGAAGGCCTTTGGGACAAGAAGTCGAGAGTCCGAATGTTTCGAATGAATTATGTTTCAATTGATTCTGTTAAACGAACAATCGGACATACGAGTGTTGTCGACGGCACGTCATTTAACACAACAAAATCACCGCAACTATGGGAGCTACTGTAAGAGAAAACAACGCGCAAACGTATGAGGCAGCTAGGAATCAAAGTTCAGAATAAAATCAATTTCACCTGCTTCGGTGAATTCAATCGGGGCCTAATTTGGAAATCCATATTCCAGTGGTTGTTTAACAAACACATCAAACAACTGCACTGTAACGCATAATGTCAACAGTCAGTAGAAAAACAGTCAGGGATCCACTATTTCGTCCGAAACTCCTCTTCCGCTCATTAATTTGCTTACGGCTATTTGCGCGTGGGAAAGGAAATGTAGTCAATAGACGTGGTATATTTCAAGGAGTTTAATTACTCAAACTCCAAGGCTCCGCAACTTCTGTTCCACTGTACGAATTTAGCGATCTTCTTTGTAAACTCATCGTATTTTCGAAACATTGCCAAATTAGTTGGCGGGGGTTCCGAGAAATCAAAGATTGTTGTCATTACAATTTTTGACGGCTATGACGTATCTGTGTTGTGCATCATCAATCATTCTACGAAACGAAAGGATATACGGTACCAAAAGAAGTACAATAAGTCAATACGTATTTATCTGAAATACAGGCTTTAAAGTGTACTTTTATAGCTTGTAGTAATTAATCGTATCGGTCCTTCGCAATAATAGCAATTACGAGAACTGTTAAGGGGTTGTGACGTAGAATTCAACCGATCAAATTAAATAGAAGCAAACAACAAAAACTGTCAAATCCAAAAGTCAAACACATTCATATGAAGGACCGTGATCTCGACGTCATCGTGAGAAAAAGTGATTTCATTAAACGCTCATTCAATAGACAACTGTGAATGCCATTCATCGAATTTGCGATTGTCCGAATCGCGTATTTTCAGTTCTCCTCCCACCCGTTGTTATCAATCCATCAGTTTTGGAAGTGAAGTCTGACAAATTACCCAAACACGCGATTGGTCGTGTTCCTACGAACAAAATGCATTTTGGTCGAATGTGACCAATTGACAGGTCGAACAAATTCCATCAAAATGAATCACTCGTTTCGTATGCTATGGTTTTCGTAGCAGCTCCTTCGTCACGAAGAGTACAAACTGCAAAACATACGCGAATACGATTAACGTCTGTTCTAATTCAAATTGATTTATAGGCACTATCGATCTCAATGGACTCTTTAAGTCAATTGAGCAAATTTCTATAAATGTGACGAGTTCTGTGCGGACCTCGCAATCCGCGTTCTCTTAGCGACTCAATCCCGCCACGATCCTCTCTCCCCCTGTAGTTTGCCCTGTTTTGCACTCGGTTCTGGAGAGACGACTCGTGTGTGATTCTCTCTGATTGGACTTCTATTTACCCCCGTATTGTTCACCAATAAATCATAAACCCCAGTTTGAGCAACAGAACCGAACAATTGGCGACCACTGGTTTCGAAACGAACCAAAAATAACGGTGAGTATTTTGCGATTTCTGGCAGAACTTCGTGAAATTTTCGGGAGTTAAAAAATCAAAAAGGGAGAAAGTAACCGAGTTTTCGTAATTTTTTCCGCCGTTGCTGCTTTGCTCTTCTTTTTAGGTACGAAATGAGCGACGTAACCACTTTCGACGATCGTGTGTGCCGGCAGCAGTTGACAAAATCGACGAACAAAATCACGGCGCTTCTCGCGGAACGAGCGAAGATCCGACTGACCGGTGTGTCCGCGGCGAACATCGAGAAATTGCAAGGGATCCAATGCAAATTGGAGACGCAAATCGAGATCATCGAACGATACGAAAGCCGATGGATCGAGGAAGGCGACCTGGACGCACTCGAAGAGTACGGGAAATCGGGCGCCAGATACGATGATGCTCGGGACGAAGCGAACGCGGAGATTCGCCTGATCAAAACAGCACTGTCGACCAATCGCGAACCCCCAGCAACGTTTGTTGCAACGGGAAGTCAACATGCGACTCATGTTGCGGACATCATGGCGAAAATCCAATCGCGAGTGGAACAGTTTGTGTATCGGCCGGAGATCGATTACACCTTCGAGTTGTGGTTCAATCGCTACAGTGGGATTATCAAGGATGCCGCTCTATCGATCGAGAATCATCGATCGATCTTGCTCACTGCGTTGGGAACGGATGAGTACCAACGACTCGCGAACAAACTGATGCCGAACAAACCGGAGGAAACGCCGTTCGAAACACTGGTCGAGACCTTAAAAGGGCAGTTTGCTTCGATTAAAACTGATTTTCAGCGACGATTGGAAGTGCTAACGCTTCGACATGAAGCGGGCGAGTCATTCGAAACATGGGCGGAGCGGTTCAACGCGACGTTCGCGTATGCAAAGTGGTCGGAACTCTCGGACGATGAGTTCAAATCGCTCCTGTTCGTGATTGGACTACAACAACCGAGCGATCGAGCTTACCAAGAAGCCGCCTTGCAAGAAATCGGTGCCAACCCAAGGGCGACCGTTGAGAATTTGGTTGCACGATGTCGAAGAGTGTTGGATCAAGCGAAAGATCGACAGCAAGTGTCGAACTTCGGCGGCAAAGCGAATGCCGTGTATCAGGTTGAAAGTGAGACTAATGTGAACTCATTTCAGTACAAACCGCGATACCCCAAACGATCCAATGGCAAAAAGTCGGAGAATCGTGAACACAAAAACGGAAAGGAAGAACCGAAGTGCTTCCGTTGTGGACAGAAGCATGACCCGAAGACCTGCAAGTACAAGGACAGCGAGTGCTACTCTTGTCACAAGACGGGACATTTACAAGCGATGTGCAAAACCAAAAAAGTCGAGGCGAAAACCGTGGAAGTCGGAACGATCGAACGAGTGAATTTGGTCAATTCGCGAACTACAGTTATCAATTCGAGATTCGAATTCCGCCGATCAGCCGAAATTAAGGTTGGTAACCTTAATCTCCATTTCCAGCTCGACACCGGAGCCGATCGAAACGTGATCGGAACCCTCGAGTTTCAAATACTGGGACAGCCGAAACTGCGAGAAACGAACATTCGCGTTGTTGGAGCAGACGAGAAGACCTTGGAAGTGATCGGTGAGTTCGATTCCAAAGTGGAATGGCAAGGACAAGAGGCGATCACCTCATTCCTCGTGCTGCGTCGCAACAGCGTTGCGCTCTTAGGAGCACCGCTGATCGAGAAGTGGAGGATGGCCGATTGGAAAGAAGGCGTCAATAGCGGAGTCGATGTGAGCCAAACCAACCGGGACCAAACCGTCAACGCCATCGAAGAGCGTGAGTTGGAAGGAAAGTTTCCAATGTTATTTGGGGAGGGGCTCGGGAAATGCAACCTGTTGCAGGCCGAATTGCACATTTCGCGAGATGTCAAACCCGTTCATCTGCCGCCCCGTCCAATCGCTCTTGCTTACGAACCGCTGGTCGAAGCAGAACTCGAGCGACTGGTCAAGATGGGGATCTTGGCGCGAGTCAACACGTCGCGATGGGCGACACCGATCGTGATTGCAAAGAAGCCGGGAGGAAAGATCCGAATTTGTGCCGATTATTCCACGGGATTGAATCGGGCACTCTCAGATGATTGCTATCCGCTGCCGCGAGTCGAAGACCTCTTCGCGAAACTCTCGGGAAGTCGATTCTTTTCGATCCTCGACCTTTCGGATGCCTACCACCAAGTGGAATTGGACGAAACATCGCGAAAATTGACGACCATCAGCACCCACAAAGGCATGTTCGAGTATCAACGCCTCAATTTTGGGCTGAAGACCGCGCCCGCGATCTTCCAAAGATGCATGGATCAGGTGGTATCGGGGATTAATGGGGTGATTGTTTACTTAGACGACGTCCTCGTTCATGCACCGACGAAAAGCGAGCACGACAAACAACTCAGAATCGTGCTCAACCGACTACAGACTCGGGGATTCCGTTTGCAGTTGCCGAAGTGTAAATTCGGCCAAAAATTTGTGAGTTATTTAGGTTCGATCGTCGATGAATCGGGAATTCGACCCGACCCGAAGAAAAACCGAAGCGTTGCGCACACTTCGACCGCCGGTGAACGTGTCCGAAGTTCGTGCCTTTCTTGGCCTCGTGAACTACTACGGCAAATTCGTGGCAAAGTTGCACGATTTGAAGAAGCCATTCGAAGAGCTGACAGCCAAAGGAGTCGAATTCGCGTGGTCGAAGCGACATCAAGAAGCATTCGAGAACATCCGTGAACTTCTTCTGGGTCCCCTCGCTCTCGCGCACTTCGATCCGACGAAAACGCTGATCGTGGCCGCGGATGCAAGTCCAACCGGAATGGGAGGAACATTGATGCAACGAGCAGCCGATGGCACAATCGCGACCGTTTTTCACATGGCCAAGTCGTTCACGGAAACACAACAACGCTACTCGCAGATCGAGCGCGAAGCCTTGGCGCTCGTGTTGGCCGTCGAGCGTTTCAAGAGGTTTGTTTACGGGCGTAAATTCGTGCTTCAGACCGACCATCGTCCGCTCCTTGCGCTGTTGCGAACGGACAACACGAAAGCGTTCGGTCAACGAACCGCAAGCCGATTGTCGAGATGGGCACTGCGATTGCTTGGGTTCGATTTTGAAATCGAGTACGTGAACACACACGCGTTTGGATACGTGGATGCACTTTCGCGTCTGATCCAAGAACATCGCGACTCATCCGATGCGGAAATGGAAGAGGTCGTGGGCCTGCTGCAATTCGAAAACGACCAAGAACAAGCAATGATCCAACAAATCGAGGGCGAATTCAAAAGGTCAGAGGGGTTTGGAATTAATTCGGCTACTTTTAGCGATCCAACGATGCAAGCACTCGTGAAGCGACTTCAAACGAGTTGGAAAGAAGCGGACCGGCATGATCCGCTCATTGGCATCTTCTATCCGCTCCGTCGTGACCTTTACGCGTCGAATGGGACCGTGTTCTTTCAAAAATCGAGTCGTCATTCCCGAGGGTCTGCGAAGTGTGGTTACGGCAAAAACTGCACGAAGGACATCCCGGCATCCGGAAAATGAAGGAGTTCGCGCGAAAACACGTGTTTTGGCCGGGGACTCAATCGGGACCTCGAATCAGTCGTGAATCAATGCAGCTCGTGTGCTCAAATGGCCCCCGCTCCGAAAAAGATGCCGCTCCAACCGTGGCCGGAACCGAAGGAACCCCTGGGAACGTGTGCATATCGACTTCGCGGGCCCGATTCAAAGCTCGTGGATTTTGGTTGTGGTGGATGCAAAAACGAACTTCATCGTCGCGAAGCGAATGCTCAAGATAACAACCGAGAAAACGATCAATCAACTGGAAGAGATCTTTTGTCAATTGGGATTTCCATATTCTCTTGTGAGTGATAATGGCCCTCAATTTACTTCCTCTTTATTCTCTCAATTTTGTTGTAAGCGGGGCATTAAACATCTCCTTTCTCCGCCTTATCATCCTCAGTCCAATGGGAGGGCGGAACGAGCCGTAGGTATCGTGAAATCTGCTTTGAGTAGTATGTGAGGGTCGAAGAGTCACAAAATCAATAAAAATCCCATAAATCATTCTGCGCTTAAACCTGTCACTTTTGGCTAATACCTGTCACTTTTTGCTTATATCCATCAAAAATCGTCAGGTATAGCCCTATATAAGGATTTTTTGTACAAAAATACAGTAACCGTACAAAACATCTTAATAAGGTACAAAAATACAGTAACTGTACAAAAACACAGGTATTGACCATAAATGGGAAAGTGCCAACACAAGGCGCGTGACGTCGCGCAATCACATGCACAGGTAATGCATGAAAATACAAAAGTCTACGAATCTGTAAAAAATTGGTATCATTCAACTCCAAATTTTGTCACGTGAACAGAAATCACACTTTTACGTTAATTACGTGTAATAATTAATGCATGAAAAATACAAAAGTCTCCGATTCGCACAAATTGGGTATTAATCGTCTCCAAATAATGCTAGGAGCATAGAAATCACACTTTTATTACTGTTCACAGGTAATGACCAAAAAAGTGGACAACAACACTCACTCTCTTACTTGCGTGTAAACGAAAAGTAGTAACAAAAGTTGCGCTTTTGATCGAACAAATGACACGGAATTTTGATCATAATTCCACTATGACGTGGACCAATCTCCATGGCTGGAAAAGAGAAGAAGAATTGTGCGTTGTTGCCGTTGGAAGGTGTTTGTGAGCGCAAATCATGACTGCTCTCGGAAGCATCGTAGTTCAAAGGACGTTGCGCGTCTTGTCCCGACTGAACACAAACTCAGGTTTTTTTAATCGGGACGACTTATCATCATCGACTACGAAAAAAAGAAGTCAACCAACTGTTCGGCTCAGTGACAAATGAAACCGGCACCAGTTGTTTCGAAATCCGTGACTGTTGCGAACTAATCGAAAAAGTATTTCGAAATCGCGAAAACTCATCAATCATCCACCTATCACTTTTTATTACCTTTGCGCACCAAAAACAATTGTTCATTTTGTAAGAAAAATTTCGAACTCTTTATGCTTAGGCTATACAAAAGCTTAGGCTTACAAGACGTTGACATAAAAATAGCAATTCTAAGACTTTTTTTTGTTCAAATGTTTATTCTTGCAATCAACAATTATTTACGATTGAATGAAATGTAAACGCCGAGACTTTTATTACGTTCGACGAATTGAGTAGGAATGGAAATAACAACACCGTTTTTTTCGTCTTGAACAGTGCATGTTGACGGTGAAGAAACCAACGAATGTGTGCTTTCCGCCATCGAACTATTCGACGCATCGTATGTCAGAGGTCGTTGAGGAAACTCGTTTGCCGAAAAAAAGTGAAAATGTTTAGTGCCCCAAGAACTTACCATATCACACGAAACTTGCGCCTGATTTGCCAAAAGAATCAAATACGCCACAAGTTTGCACCTTCAAAAGAAGAAATCACCGAACAATAAGATTAATGACAAGGCAACGGTTTTTAGCGCCACAATCAATTGGCCCCGAAATTTCAAAGCGGGTGGTCCGTCGGTTGCGCTAAAACTCGATTGACCGGCCAATTGAAAGATAAATAATTTTGCCGAAATCTCACACCAACTTGTGGCAACACCACAGTTGCTCATTTGTACGTGTCGACGATCAAACGTTTTTTTGTTACCGTACTTTTTTGAAAAAATGCCGAATTTCGCTGTTCACTCGCGTGAAACCGAATACTCGGAACGATTTCCCGTGCTTCTTCGCTATCGTGAAGAATCGACGTTGATTGATTTGGACGATGGTGAGAATCCTCTTGACGTTATGCGTGCACAAGTTCGAAGCGTTGTTGACCGCGCGATAGAGAACGCCGAAGAACGAGGAATTCAACCGACAAAAATCGGATTCACTATGAACGCTGAAGGCCTGGAGAATCCACTCTACGTACCGTTTCGATCGCTGGAGCAAAACAGCGTCGACGCGCTTATGAATACGTGGGAGCAGGTTTGAGGGTCCAAAAAAATGGAAAAACCCTTTTTTTTCAGATTGAACAATCACATCGCGAACTTAACGTCTACCGAACTCGCATCGAATTTGCCGCTACGGTTTATGGAACCAGAAGGGCTGGACTTGGCAACGATCCGATGGCACATAAAGAAGATGAGTTTGGCGTTTTCCATATTTTCTCTCCCGACGGAGCATGTTTGTTTCGAGCGGCGGAAGTTGCACGCGTTTTTGTGCTCACTGATTTGACTTCAAAAAAACAACGATCTTATCTTCGCCAAAACCCCAATCGTGTCGATAAGCTTCTCGGCGAGCTTCGATGCGACTTCAAGTATCCGAACGGTAGCGCTTCCTACGATCTGATGCATTTTTTGCCGCTGCTCGAAGCCTTCTACAACAAAAAGTACGGGCGTCTACAAAACGACAGAGGCGAAATTGTGTTGCGCAGAATTCGTATCAGCGTCTTTCAATCGCGAACCGACTACAAGCCGCTCTATCAGGGGAAAACGAACAACCCGACGCACGAACTTCTCCTGTACTATCATGATGCTCATTGCGATGTCATCGTGAGTCTTCGGAAATTTTTCGGCGTGCAAAAAGTTTTTTGCATCGACTGTTGTTCGCCGTTTACGAATGCCTTGACCCATCAAGTCAAATGTAAACGTCGATGCAATTATTGCTTTCGAATGGGAATCGATCGGCCGTGCCAAAAAGAATACGATGAAGATGGAAAGTGGATCAAATATCCATGCGAAAAATGCAACAAGACGTTTCCGAATCTTGATTGTTTCCAATCGCATGTCGAACGCGATATTTGTGGACTCTACCACATTTGCATCAAATGCGGCAAATGCTACAATGCGAAACGTGGAGAACATAATTGCGGTGAGCAGTTGTGTTTCACATGCAAAACCGTACACGCCGAGGACGAATGTTACATCACGACTGTTAAACCGATGAAAAGCACCGTTCCATCGCGCATCGTTTGCTACGACTTTGAGACACGTCAAGAAGATCTGCTGTCTAATTGTGCATTGAAACACGAAGTCAACTACGTGGCCGCTTATTCTTCATGCACCAAATGTTTGGACAATGGCGAATGGAAAACGGATGGATTTCGCACGTGTTGCGCTACCTACAAACGAATGAACAGCTGGAACGAAGCCACAGGATGTGATGAGCCTTTGAGGAAATTTGTTTCATGGTTGCTCAAGTTGTCCAACGAGAAGAACGTCCGTCTCTACGCGATCGCGCATTTCGCCGCTCGTTTCGATCTTATTCTGATTATCGGCGAACTGGTTCGTCAAAACATCGACATGAAGAAGTTTGTGGCAAACGGTAACAAGGTCTTTCAAGTTGTCGTGAAACATCGAAACGGTGGAATGCTGATCTTCAAGGACTCGTATCTTTTGTTTCCACTCGCGCTTTCCGCGCTACCACAGACCTTCAACTTGGGCGTCGAAGAGAAACAATGGTTTCCATATTTGTGGAATAAACGATGCAACTACAACAACCCGTTGCCTCATTTGCCGCCAATGGAATACTACTCAACAGATTGCATGACAACAGAAAAATACGCCAAATTCCTAAAATACTATGAAGAAGAGTTCAACACACCGTTTGATTTGAAGGTACAGTTGGAGGAATATGGCCGCAACGACGTCAACATTCTCATGCATGCAGTGGTTGAGTTTCGTAAAATCTTTCTACACGAAACATCGATCGACATGATTCAAAACGCCACCACCATTGCTTCGGCGTGTATGCTTCATTTTCGCACCAACATCCTGAAAGAAAAGACCATAGCAGTTGTTCCGGAAACAGGCTATGAACAGCAAACTCGACAATCGTCCATCGCTTTGAAGTACATCAAATGGTACGCGCATTGCAATCCCCAGTTCACAGTTCGACATCGTGACTCCGCAGGTGGTGAAATAAAGTACAAGCAGTACAGTTTGGACGCTGTTGTTGATCGTGGCACCAACGAAAAACCGTTGGTTTTGGAAATCAACGGATGTTTGTAAGTTTGAGCGTCTTATGATAAAACTTTTGTTTTAGATTTCACGGACACTCTGCATGCTACGAGGAAACGGATGTGCTGCCCAACGGTCGAACAGTTATGGCCAATCAAAAAAGAGAAAAGCAACGTTTGGAAACGTTGAGCCAAGTCTACGAGGTTCGTGTTGTTTGGACATGCGAGATTGAACGTCAATTGAAAAAAGACACTCAAATGCGATCCTTCTTTTCCGAGTGTTTCGACGAAGGTCCGATAGCACCGCGTAACGCCTTTTTCGGTTAGTCTATTGTTTTTCGGTGTTTTCTTATTTGTTGCAGGTGGACGCTGTGGACCGGTTCAAATGTACGCCAAAGCCGATGAAAATACGGAGATTGTGTTTTACGATATTCAATCAATGTAAGTTAAAAGTTGAAGCACATGATCATTTTCCGTAGGTATCCCTATCAGCAGTTCACTGCCGAGTTTCCGCTTCATCATCCCATGGTTGTTGTGAAAGAAGAGGATTTGCGGTCGCGACCATGGACAAAACCCGACGACATTCCGTACAAGGGACTCATCAAGTGTGTTGTTCTACCACCGCAAAGGCTTAGGCTTCCGGTTCTTCCGATGCGAATTGGCGACTTTCTCGTTTTTGCACTCTGCCGTTCATGTGCATACGAGCAGACGAAGAATCCGAACAAGGAAAAAGCGCGTAACTGTCGACACACCGTACATCAACGATCCTTCGTATTCGAAGGCACGACTTTCGAATTGGCCGAGGCGCTCGCCAACTCCTATCAGGTCATTCGTTTCTTTCGCGCATGGCATTACAACGAATGGTCAACGGAGCTTTTCAAGCCCTACGTTCGCCAATTTTTGAAAGCCAAGATGGAGAGCAAAAAGTGCAAGTACGATAATCCCGCGCAGCGATCCAGCTTTGAGCGCGAGATTTTCGAGCATTTGCAAATCGAAATCAACACCGCCGATATGAAGAACAATCCCGGACGACGCACCGTTTCGAAGCTTTGTCTCAACTCGCATTGGGTAAGTGATCGGTTCACACACTGACAACTCGTTTTTTTCAGGGCCGTTTCGGTATTCGAAACCGTATGTCGCAAACGGATGTGACTACCGATGTTGCCAAAGTCATCAACATCTTCCAAGACCCAACAGTGGAAGTGGATCGATGCGAGTTTCTCACCGAGAAATGTGTGCTCATAGTCTTCACGAAAAGAGCCGAGTACGTGAAAGCGGGACCCGCCTCGAATTTGGTTTACGCGGCACTTACAACATCGTGTGCACGTATTCAGCTCTACCGAATCATGAAGGCTATCGACGAAACACCCGGCTTCTCGTTGATCTACACCGACACCGGTGAGTTTGGATGTTTTGTTCATTTGTTGTTTTTCAGATTCTGTCATTCTCACGAAACCACGTAATGTGACGTTGCCATTCGAGGTTGGCGATCGTCTTGGAATGATGGAAAAGGAAATGCCCGATAAAGAGATTTTGGAGGTATCGGACATTGCCAACAATACGTTCATTTTTTTTGTTTCAGGTCGTGATCGCTGGCAATAAACAGTACGCGATGATGTGCCGGTCGTTAATCGATAGTTCCATCGTAACGACTCCTATCAAGATTCGTGGAATAACATTCGACAAGGAAGTGGCATCAATGCTCACGTACGAAGAGTTTAAAAGAATCGCACTGAACTACGATGACAACACAGGCGTTCAGTGCACGTATCGCAAGATTATGCCCGATAAGCGCGGAACGGTGGTCACAAAACAAGTGCCCCGTTCCTACCGACGCTTCTATTCGAAAGGAGTCATCGACGACGATCTTAAAGTGTATCCATTTGGATACCAATTTGATAGAAACTGAATATTGTTGTTGTTTATTGTTGAACAATATTGAAAAGCCATAATACACTTTCATTTGTTATGCTTTGATGTGTTTCCAACGAGGAAAAAACTTGATGAGTAAAAGAAGCGAACCGTTGGAAAAGTCGAAATCGGGTGGAAGAACACTCAACAGTTTGTCAGCCATCTGTTCGTTTTGGTCCAATTCGTTTGTGCGGTCGGCGAAAAACGTTTGGCGTTTGGACGTCGCCACCTCGTTCTTCAATTGTCCTCGCGCACGACCAACGGACATCAGTGTCGTAGCGATGGAAGCGGTGCAAGCGGTCAAAGACACTCGTTTCAATTGTCGATCCGCGTAGAGAATTCGCGCACTTTCCATCGAACTTGTGAGAAAGTTGCGAAAGTTGTTGCGGTTGTTGTTGGAAAACTGAACCAAACTTCCGTAAGTCGATCCGGTGAGAAACAAACGCGCGTTCGAACAGTCCATTCGCGGAGCAGCCATTGGTGTTGAATGGGGGAAAAATTACGGAATCAAATCAAAACATATCGCCAAACACTCCGCCTCCTTTTTGCAGTTTGTCCGACCGCAACAGAGAGTCGAATATGAGTAGAATCGGACAGCAACCAATGAGCGTGTTGTCGCCGTAAACAGTAGCCTCACCGGAAAACGGCTACACGAAATTGCATCGCCGATGAGTTTTCAACGTTGAAACTATCGAAAACGCCAAAAGCCGAAACAAGTGAAAGACGATCGAGTGATAACACATACCGCTTCGCAAACATTCGACTGTTTGCGGAAAAAACAATCATTCGTTTGTTTGTTGTCTCTTAGGGATATGTTGTGTGTGAATGAAGAGGATTTGTGTTTTCGTTTGCCCTTCAATGCGATTATATCTGGAAGTTCGTCGTCGGGTAAAACGCAATGGCTTATGCGCTTCTTGAGAAACTCGAAACAAATGGTCACTCCGACGCCGTTGACTTATTTGTATTGCTACGGTCATTATACGCCCGAAGTGGAGCAGATCGATGCAATGGGCGACGAATTCAACGTCCACGAAGGCGTACCGTCCGTTGAAACACTTGAACGGCTTGCGAAACCACTTGTACTCGTTCTCGACGATCTTATGGGAAGCATTGACTCCAAGTTTTTGGAGGATTTGTTCATAAAGATTTCGCATCACGAAAACATTGGACTTGTGATGGTTGTGCAAAATCTGTTCGATAAAAGTGTGCGAGTACCGCGCATAAACTCACATTACATTTGTTTAATGTCATCGCCAAACGCTCAACTCTCTCTACGAACAATCGGAACTCAACTGTTTACCGGCAATCTAAAGTATTTTATGGACGCGTTCAAGAGTGCCGTGAAATCGCGTTCCTTTGGCTATTTGCTTATCGACATGCATCCGCAAAGCAATCCGCTTCTTCGCCTACGCTCCAATATTTTTCCCGACGAACAGCCGGTTCGCGCTTTTCTACCAGCCAACGGTGGCCGACAGTAGTGAGAGGTGAGGAAAAGTGGTTTTCGGTACATAAAAGAGCCGCAACAATTGAGACGGCTGTTTGTCTTTGTGTCAAGTCCGAAACGCAATCTTACGGGTTTGCCGTGATTAACGACCATTACACTAAGTGGGTGGTCCATCACCCAAATTGACCGACAACTCTTGAACTTTCATTCAAACTTGTTTGCCGTTTTCTTTCACTCGGTCGTTGTCTTTTCGTTTGCCACTAACTCGCATATTTTTAGACATTCGCAAAAAGCCCCATGGCACCGTTCAACAAAATCAACAAGGAAGAAGCAAAAACCGTGAAGATGGAGTAAGTGATATTGTTCTTTTTTTGGAACTGTTTTAGAACTTTTGACGCACACGTTATGGCTGTTGGTCACCGTTACAAGTGCGCAAGCGGCGAAGTCATTCGTGTTGTCATTGAAACGGAAGAGAGCGGTCAAACGAAAGAGATGACCGTTTTGGGTTTCGAAGGCTCAATCGATGTGTTGGAGTCGTTGAAACCCGATGAACACTACCGTTGGTATAATCTTCGCCGTCCGATCGATAACACCGAAGACGTTTTGTTCTTCTCCATGGGTTCCATGACCCGGGATAAGATGGTAGCCAGTTGTCGGCACTGTGTCAACGGCAAAGAGAATCATACTCCAAAGCCCTGACCCATCGAATATTGTTGTTGTTGTATTATGGGCCCTCGATAAACCGTTTTGTTAAAAAATGCGTGGGCAAATGACCGAATAGAAACAGAAAAGTCAGAGAGTTGAAAAAAATATATTACCGATTGTGTGTACTTTGACTCAATTGTCATTTGCAATGTCTCAACGGGTGGTTGCGTTTTCGGCTAATAAACGACTGTTGCCTTTTTCGTCGTTTCTTCAACGCGTGAAACGAACACGTACGGATGTGAAGCGTCGTGAACTGATAGCCGACGCAACTGCCGACGAGCTTTTGGCGCTGGTTGAGATTGCCTACAACGTTTTGCACGCGCATTTTCCGTTGAAACGAAACGAACTCAATCGATTGAAGCCTCACGCACCATTCGTACGAAAACTGGCACGTGTTCGATGTGAACGATCGGCTCGAAAGTTGGTGCAAACGGGTGCCGGACTTGCGGGCGTTTTGCCTTTGATAACTCCGATTTTGATTCATTTGTTGACGTCACTGCGTACCGATTAGTTGCTTGTGTTTTGCGCTCCCATGGCTCGTACCTTTGTTCTCGTTCCACCCGAACGTATTCGCGACTCGAAAGTCGAAATGTTGGACGGAAAAACGACGGATAACTTTTTATTGAACGCTATGACAATGCTCGATAAAATCAACAACGACAAGAAACTCTCAACCAGTCAACGAAGTTTACTTTTGAATCAGGCGCTTGTTAGCTATTTGAAACAATGGAAAGCCGTGGAAAACAAACCGATTGCGGTCACTGTGAGCGACGACTCCGGCCAACAGGCGACAACAATAAAATCCGCCGAGCCAGAGTTGCGAGATCACGACAATGTTCCTCGTGAAACAGCCGTCGAAGCTCCGCCACCGAAAAAACGCAAGAAGTCGCCAAAAACCTCTACGGAACCGGCCACTACCGTACCTTTGGGCGAATCAAAATTCGACCAACTTTGGCGGAAGATAAGCGAGAACCCGTCGGCTTACGGTGTGGATGAGCGTAATCGTGTTTTGAACTCGCGAACACTCAACCCTATTGTCGGCAGTGATGCGCGAAAATCGTTGGCACATCTTTTGAACAACAACACAAGCGGCGCCAAAACGCCAACTGGCACTCGCACGTGGCTGAAACATTTGGAGAATATCGATGAGTTTCGTGATTTGACACCCGGCTTGCCGGTGAAGTCTCCGTCAAAAAAGACGATCAGTAAATCAAAATCTGCGGCAATGAAAGGAAGCGGCTTGATGCGCTTTAAAACCGTAGCAAAAAACAGCACTCGAAGACCACCCAAATTGTTGATCAACGATTCCGAGAGAAGGGTGTTGCAAGATTCGAATCGCAAAAGCTTCCGACCAATTGTTTGGACTTGAACTTTTACAAAAAAATGGTAAGTTTTCGTTGTGATGATGATGACTTTTTTAGTTTTCCGCGACTTGTCATCAAAACGTACTGTCACTTCAAACGCTCATCGACATACGCAACATGGCGAACGGTGTGAATCGTCCCATTGACCATGCGAACATGCCGTCGAATGATTTGGTTGTCTACTCGCTTCGTGTCTACGGCTTTGACATGTTCGGTGGCAACCTTCGATCTGCCTATCGTTTTCATCAGTTCGTTGAGCAGTCGGAGGTTCGCATACAACCATTTGAAGAAGTGGGAGTGGACGAGTGTGAGCACATGGACGATGGAGCTTGGGATACGAAGACCATTTTTGTATTTTTTGGCCATCACAAACACGCGTTGAAGATGTTTTTGTCCGAGTTTCGTGTTCTCGCTGAACTAACGCGTCTTCGTATGTTGCGCATTAACGCGTTGGATGTTCCCGAGTTTGCCTACAATTGTCTCTGGGCTTTGGAATCTCTCAACCTGTTGGATCACATTGTTCTTTGCGGGCAGATTTGTTCCATAAGCGAGCTTCGTCTTTGGGCGGGATTTTTCGATGATTGTATTTTTACGTATGAGTCTGTTTCCTTTTTGAACAAAAATGAATCAATGAATACGTCGTTGTTGTCGGCAAGTTCGCACAAAAATGTTATTCAAACCAAGCACACTCTGTGGGGCTATGTCTCGTATCATTACGCTGTTACGGACGACGATGCTCAGTTGGCTTCCAATTGGTATCGTGATCCGCTGAAAGAATTGTACGCTGACAACGACGGCGGTAAATCGTTGAATGGTCGCCAAAATTCCACAGCTGTTGTTAGTGTTCATTATCCTGTTTGCGCTGATTTCCGCGAAATGATTCGTTTGTCTGTTTTGTAAATCGTGTGCATTTCATCTTTTTTTGTATGTGCAATAAGATAATAAACAAGCACAAAAGAAAGTAGAGTTTGTCGATATTCTCATAGCCAATAATCGGCGGTGTCAGGTCGAATATTTCCTCTTCATGGCGGTTACGAATAGGCAACGTAAACTTATTCTCGACGCCTATCGTTCCTTGGACTCGTCGGCCGCCTATTCGTCCGTTGGTAACTTGAGGCGTGCGCTAAAGTCGAAGAACATTGGAAGCGATGCGATAAGAAAAGTGCTCGAAGACGATCGAACCGCTTCTCTTCACAAACAACGTCGACTAAGATTCAAACGTTTGAAAGTGCGACCGGCGGGGTTTTTCACGGACGCTTCCATGGACTTGATGTTCATGCCGGAGCTTCACAAATGGAACAACGGGTTTCGTTACGTTTTGGTTTTGGTGGAGAGTTTGAGTCGACGAGTTTTCACCCAGCCGTTGCGAACCAAAAAACCCGAAGAGATTATCGACGCACTGAAGAGCATGTTTCGCGAGGTCGACTATTTGTTCTGGTCAATATTCACGGATTTGGGTAAAGAGTTCGACAACCAAAAAGTCAAAAGGTTTTTGAATTCGTTGGAAATAACCCACAAACTCGCCCACAACACCGAAACAAAAGCGGCGCTAGCCGAACGAATGATACGAACCCTGAAACAGTAAGGCAACAGATGAAAAACTTGAGCTCTGTTTTAGACGTCTGTACAAATACATGAGTGAAAAGAGCACTTATAAGTGGATAGATGCTCTCGACCCGTTGACTAGAGCCATTAATCATTCGCACAACCGAACACTTGGTCTACGCCCAATTGACGTGAATATGCGCAATTGGCGACAAGTTTGGAACCGCCTATACGCCTACAACGCATCTTCTAAACGCGTGCGCTTGAAAGTCGGTGATCATGTTCGTATTTCGAAATGGAAAGCGGCGTTTGCGAAAGGTTATCACGCTGCGTGGACCGATGAAATATTTCGTATTACGAAAAAGATGCCCACAACTCCGCCAACATTTTGTTTATGCGATCTTAACGGCACACCTCTTTCCGGCCGTTTCTACGCCCCGGAGCTGTCGAAAACGGCGGCCGAACCAACCTATCGGATAGAACGCGTTCTGCGGACGCGTACGTTGAATGGTCGGCGTCAACTGTACGTTCAATGGAAGAATCATTCGCCGTCGGAAAACTGTTGGATAAATGAAAGCGATTTGGTGTAAAGTTTTCCAGTTTTGTTATTTCCTTCACAACGGCATGTCGTTCGACCAGCGATTCACAGTTATTTTACCGTCGAACACTTTTGGTTACGCGAACCGCTCGAACAGTTTTCGCGTTCAACTCCCAAAAACTCTGCACTTTTACGATGGCAGTTGGCAAGTGGGTCTGCGTAGCATATTCTACACCAAAAGTTGGACGACCATAGACTCCGAAACACCTCAATGGATAAAAATGAGGGATACTACGGGCAATATTGTAACTCTTAAGGTCGATGCGGCAACATTTCATACAGTCGAACATATGGCTCAACACTTGACAAGCATTATGACCGCCGTACAAACGCCGCGTATTCGACGTTCTGTCCGATTGACTGATGAACAAAATACGCAAATCGAAAAAGCTCAGCAAGAATGGAGTATCAATAAGTCAGCGTACGATCATGAAGTGGAGGCTATACGTGAAAAACAAAGAGCCGTCGACGAAGCGAATGTAAAATTGGCTGAAAAGACACGCAATCGCGATGCGTTGGAGACCGATATAAAGTCACTCGAAAAGAACGACGGCGACCTGGCAGTGCTCGAGGAAAAACGTCTTCAATTAGAGCAACTGAGCAACGAGATTGCCGACGATGAAGAACATTTGAAAACACTGGTGGCGGCCGTGGCGTCCCAAGACGATCTTATCCAAATTGCCCGTGAAGACGCTACGAATAGTTTGAATGCTCTCAATGCACTGTATGCCAAGTACAACACGAACGAACAGCAAATAAGTGCAGGCGTTCTCGACGCTCAAGCAGCTGAAGAAGAAGCGGCGTTGGCGAAAGAAAACGACATTGCAGCGAGCCACCAAGAAATTTTGTTAGCTGAAGAAACGAACAGAAAAGATGAAGAAGAGGCGTTAACGATGGAAGAATCAGCTGTTGCGGAAGAAGATACGTTGTCAGATGAAGAAAAGAAAAGAGAAGAAGAAGCGGCGTTAGCGAAAGAAAACGACATTGGAGCGAACGACCAAGAAATGTTGTCAGTTGAAGAAACGAACAGGGAAGATGAAGAAATGGACACAACACCTACGCCTGAAAAGCCACCGGCTCCCGAGAATATGAGCGAGTACGATGAGCAAATCGCCATATTGAACGAGCTTAACAACGTTGAAGACATCCCGTTTACGGAAAAGATACCACCCGGAAGTGGCTTTGTTTTCGACAATATGCGAAGACGTTTTCGCCTGTATTTAGACTCAAAAGTTGAATATGTTCAGTTGTCTGAACAGTTGGCATACACGCTGGGGTTCGAGAAGGATAGATTGTTGGTTCACGGCAGTTTTGCTCATTATGATTGCGATCTAACAGGTGATAACATCGACTACTATTGAATGCAAGATTTTTTCAGGAGGCATTTCACATTTTGTCATTTATGCTCCCGGCCTAATCGAGCCTTCTATTTTGGGCGACAAAATGGTTTCCGTTTTACAGGTAGTCAATGTTTCCGGAAATCAAGGCGAATCGGCGGAGTGCTATTTCGAACAACCAACTTTCTATCCGCTTGCCGTAAAAGAAGTCAACACAATAGATATTGAGTTGCGCACGTTGGCCGGAAAACTGTTGCCCATACAATACGGACATACGATAGTGACTCTTATGTTCCGTCGTGCTCCAATTTTCTAACTCACATTCTTCTGTTTGCGTTCCATTGAACGGTTGTTGTATTTTCCAATAAATAATGGTTCAAACATTGTTCGATCCGGATACCGTCGATTATGTTCGATTTTTTCGCGAGTTTGATAACATGCAGCAAATAGGCGGCGGCTCGTTGACGTACGACTATTTTGCCGGACAGCCGTTTATGCGTGGATTTGGCCGAACAGCGCAGAGCGGCGCCGGGTTTGCCGATCTGTTACAGGCACTTTGGCGACGGCTGATTCCGATGGCAAAAACGGCCGGCAAAGTCATTGGACGTGAAGGTCTGCACGTTGGTTCACGTATTCTCAACGATTTGGCCGAAGGTAAACCGCCCACAAATGTCATCGAAGAACACTCACGTGTCGGCTTATCAAACTTGGCGGATAGAGCGTCTCGTTCGCTCAAAGGTTCAGGACGAAAACGGCGTACCGTCATTTCATCTACGCAACGTCTCCGTGGACGGTCGGTTCCGGCGAATATTGCGGCTAAACGGCGACGTGATATTTTTGTCTAATCATGTTGTTCAAAACGATCGACGGCGATAGTCCCAAAACCATTACATCGGCTTTGAATCTATTTACCATACCCACCACGGATGTCAGTTTTTCATCCGCTTTCTACCGTGAAATACTTGCGACGAACAGCGTTGAACAGTTTCCGTTTCATTTCAAAGTTCTCAGCGGCAACAGTTACATTAGTCTTAACGACAGTTACTTTGTTACCGAATTCCGCATAACAAAATCCAATGGCAAAACGTTGGAAGCCAAAGACACACCGGCGGCTATTCAAGCAATAGGAAGCACTTTCATAAAAAACTGTCGAGTTTTGATTGGTGGTCGTGAGGTCTATTCGGGAAACGGATTGAGTTCGTACAAATCGTATTTCGATCTGTTATTGTCGAATGGACACGAAGCCAAAACATATTCGCTCAGTGAGGTCGGCTATTTTCCGTACGCCGATGCAGAGAGCGAAACGGATTCGGGTCTCATTTCAAGCCGCAACATTTTTGCTTTAAGCAAACCGTGTCAACTGATTAGCAAAGTACCTGCCGACGTGTTCAATCAGGATCTTTTGTTGGTAAACGGTGCCGAAATGGACATTTTCTTGACACCGAACTCTGATGACTTTTGTATTTTTAATCCGGGCGCTGCCGCCGACTCCACTTACAAGCTGCAAATAACGAAATGTCCTTTGTATTGCAAATTTTTCAATCTCATAGACAGTCTATCGTTGACAATGCATGCACAGCTGGAACAAACTCCGGCGAAATACCCGCTTCGTCGAACACAAATGAAGCATCTCATCATAACCGAGGGTCGAACAGATTTTCACGCGAACATTTTCGGCGATCAATGTCCACGGCGTATCGTTTTGGCCATGGTTTCAACAGCGGCGTTCAATGGCGCACAGTCGATGAACCCGTTCAATTTCAAGCCGTACAACGTACGTGATATTACCATAACAACGGCCGGAATCGATCATCCATCGGTTTGTTCGAATTGGTCGTTTTTTTCGTAATTCTTTTTTAGGTTCCATACGAAATGAATTACGATGATGGTCAACAATATGTGAGAGCTTATCACGACATGCTAATGGCCACTGGTTACGCGTTCAACGATTCCTCTAACGCCATTTCGCTTAAGCAATTTGAATCCGGTTGGAACATTTACTGTTTCGATTTGACGACCTCGTTGTCGAGCACCAGTGCTACTTTTGATTTGATTCGTCATTCGCCAACAAACCTACAAATGAAGTTTCGAAAAGCGATTCCGGCGGGCGGGGTTGTTCTCTTGATTTATGCCGAATACGACGCTATTCTAACTATTGATAAGTTTCGGCAAGCGAGCTCGGACCTCATTATTTGAAAAATGGACGTTAACGACACGTTGCCGTTTTGCGATCCTTCTAATCTGATTACTCACGAAGGAATTTTACGGTGCCTATTATACGTTTTTATTGGCGCTATTCTGTTGATTCTCGGAGTTTTGTGCCGATCTATTCTGGCGTTGTTGCCTTCACATAACAAACTGTTTCGAGACAATGAACGAACTAACGATGGAAAGATTGTTGTGTCGTCTGCCTCCAACCCGCCGAATATTTTTGGGTTGCCATCCAATCGATCAGATACCGCGGAGCCGTAAATATCCCCACTTGTTCGTTCTCAACCACGATCCGCACTATTTACCTGGAAGCCATTGGTGTGCTATTTACGTTGCGTCGCCTTCAAAGGCCGAGTATTTTGATAGTTTTGCGGCCAAACCTCCAAAACCAATCGCCGATTTTTTGAACAAGTTTTCTACCGTTAAAACCAACAAGTTTTGTTTCCAAAAAGACACCAGCGAAGTCTGCGGACACTACTGTTTATTTTTTTGTATTCTAAGATCATTGGGAATATCTATGGAGCGTATTGTTTCCCACTTGCGAACTTTGCATAATTCAGATGTTAATGTTTTTAAACTGATAAATAAACTTTTGTAATCCAATCGGTCATTCCAAACGAATTGACATAAACAAAATTTGCATAATTTCAATGAAACGCCAAAAATCATTTTTCAAGTCATTCGTGTTCAATTTGGCCGTGAAAAATGCAACAAACTTTCGTTCCGGTCGTCGGCGAATCTCAATAACCGGCTGTTCGCCTTCAATCGTTACACAGCTAATGTGCGTTGTTCGTCCACGAGGACGGGGCAGTAAGCCTATTAAAAACGTTGAGCTATGTAACGCATTCGTAAGAAAGGTTTGGGTTATTTTTATGTCAACGTCTTGTAAGCCTAAGCCTTTGTATAGCCTAAGCATAAAGAGTTCGAAATTTTCTTACAAAATGAACAATTGTTTTTGGTGCGCAAAGGTAATAAAAAGTGATAGGTGGATGATTGATGAGTTTTCGCGATTTCGAAATACTTTTTCGATTAGTTCGCAACAGTCACGGATTTCGAAACAACTGGTGCCGGTTTCATTTGTCACTGAGCCGAACAGTTGGTTGACTTCTTTTTTTCGTAGTCGATGATGATAAGTCGTCCCGATTAAAAAAACCTGAGTTTGTGTTCAGTCGGGACAAGACGCGCAACGTCCTTTGAACTACGATGCTTCCGAGAGCAGTCATGATTCGCGCTCACAAACACCTTCCAACGGCAACAACGCACAATTCTTCTTCTCTTTTCCAGCCATGGAGATTGGTCCACGTCATAGTGGAATTATGATCAAAATTCCGTGTCATTTGTTCGATCAAAAGCGCAACTTTTGTTGCTACTTTTCGTTTACACGCAAGTAAGAGAGTGAGTGTTGTTGTCCACTTTTTTGTTCATTACCTGTGAACAGTAATAAAAGTGTGATTTCTATGCTCCTAGCATTATTTGGAGACGATTAATACCAAATTTGTGCGAATCGGAGACTTTTGTATTTTTCATGCATTAATTATTACACGTAATTAACGTGAAAGTGTGATTTCTGTTCACGTGACAAAATTCGGAGTTGAATGATACCAATTTTTTACAGTTTTGGAGACTTTTGTATTTTCATGCATTACCTGTGCATGTGATTGCGCGACGTCACGCGCCTTGTGTCGGCACTTTCCCATTTATGGTCAATACCTGTGTTTTTGTACAGTTACTGTATTTTTGTACCTTATTAAGATGTTTTGTACGGTTACTGTATTTTTGTACAAAAAATCCTTATATAGGACTATACCTGACGATTTTTGATGGATATAAGCAAAAAGTGACAGGTATTAGCCAAAAGTGACAGGTTTAAGCGCAGAATGATTTATGGGATTTTTATTGATTTTGTGACTCTTCGACCCTCACATACTACTGCTTTGGCAAAAGGGGGGAAAGGCTTCGCAAATCTTCACGAGATCATCTACCAGTGCAACTACTTGCCGTCCGATTCAACACCCCAATCCGCAAGTCCAGCCACCGCCTTTTTCAAGCGTGAATTCAGAACGCCGCTCCATGCGTTCAAACCGTCGACTCAAGAGTCAACCGTCGACAGCACTGGGAACTCCGGCAACGAGCAACAAGCCGCGAAGTTCAATCGTCATCATGGAACTCAAGACCGCAAGTTCGAGATCGGTGACCACGTGACCATCCAAATCAACCCGAATCGTCGCGTTCGTGGACAAATCCTCACATTCATGGGTCGAGCTCTCGTCAAACTCCAAACCGAAGAGCAACAAATCGTGACTCGACATCGAAATCAGCTTCATCGCCGCCAGTCCGACGACCCGTCCACTGATCTCGCGAGGAACTGCGCTGTCTGAACCTTGGAGGCTAAAGAGACGATCGTCCGATAGCTTGCCTGTCTTTCCCGCGTGACGTTCTCAATCCTTTTCCCTGCTCAATTGTTATCATCGCGAAAGCGATCAGTTGCCTTCAAGTGTTCTCTGTAACTTAATTTGGTATCTTTTTATTGTTTTTCTTTTCTAAAACACGGGAGGGATGTGCGGACCTCGCAATCCGCGTTCTCTTAGCGACTCAATCCCGCCACGATCCTCTCTCCCCCTGTAGTTTGCCCTGTTTTGCACTCGGTTCTGGAGAGACGACTCGTGTGTGATTCTCTCTGATTGGACTTCTATTTACCCCCGTATTGTTCACCAATAAATCATAAACCCCAGTTTGAGCAACAGAACCGAACAAGTTCGTTCTACAAATTTAAAAGGACAATCAAATTTGAACATAACGTTTATTTGTAAAGGCAATTTATTGACTAATCGTTGCTTCGTTCTCTTAATTTAAAGGTCGCAAACAAACTCACACATCACTTACTATTCCGCATTCTTCATTGACTTCTTTTGTTCTGACGTTTTGTTTAATTGTTTCAGTTCCAACTCTCGTTTTTCTCGAACTCGGATTTGTCGACGCACAATATGAGTTATGCCCAAAGCGATATGAATGAAACAGCAGACACCCATAACCACGTAGGCGACTATCAAGTACAGTGGAGTTAAGGCAAATCGTTCATTTTGCTTGTCCGCTGCTTTCTGTAGAAGAAGACAAGATACTTACACCAATGCCCATTCACCTGAACGATAGACGAAACGCCAACAAAAATGATTAACGCGCAGTTGAATGCAGCGAGAAGAAAGTGGGCAACCGCAACGGTGATATGAAGACCATTACGAGTAAATCGAAATGCGAGACACAAAGTGACAAACACGTTGACCGGAATGATGAGAAGTAGTGCATACATTAACTGGTGATGATGATTAGCTAGACGATTGAACGCCTTAACTTGAGTCTAAAAAAGAGAACGAATGATCGACAATGTACAACTTACGGCATTTGCGACGGTCAAATTGCTATTGAAGTTTCGAATGTAGACGGCAAAATCGGGTTGTTTGATCCAACTCCAACGCCCGGACAGAGACGTGATGATGAATGGATGCAAAAGAACAGAAGGCGATACAATCAGCAAGTATGCGGCAAGAATCAAATAGTTAAAACGACTCTTAGGTGATTGTTGACCCTAGACAAAAATACGGACCTTAGATGGAAATAAAGCATACCAAACGAGCCGTTCTTAAAACTGGTATCTTTCTATCCATTGTATTTCGAAGTCCTAATTGTTAACGAGATCACTTCGGCTTGCAATGCGACTGCTTTCGAACAAAAAATTTCTCGAAATGATCAAAATTGAAGGCAAACAATCATCTCATTTTATTCAAACTTCCCTCTTAAATGCTAACTTCTACGACAATCGATTTAGTTTCTGTGATTCGATTGCGTAAATGGTATTTAATACTAAACTTAAGGAAAACAATCTTGAAACAATCGGAAGGATAATTGCAAAGAAATGAGGAGTCTAGGAGACCATTTATTATTGAGCTTGTGGCATTTGGTTCATGTAATGGTTAAGTGATCGTGAAAGTGCACTGATTCCACGTTCAGCAATATCGAAAATTGAACGATAGATCCTGATCTGCTCGCGAAGAACATCGTGTTTATTTCGACGACCTAAACAACCTTACAACCTGAGAAGTTATGTTCACAAACCTTCGCAAATATCGACCAGTTGACGCTCAAGATCTGCGCGAAGTTGTGGTTTACTGAACTGCGGTTGTCCCATCAGACGATAGCAATCGACCAAAGAGAGACCCATGTATGTTGGCAGAAAACGATTCTCGTTGTTCAAACAAACGTAATTTCGCGACTTAATTTTCTCGATGTGTTCCGCGTGTGTCGCATCTGTGCCAATACCGTGTTTATCCATAAGCGCAATAAGATCTGCTTCAGTTAGAAGTGGAGGCGCCGTGGTTTGTCCGGAGCGTATTGTGACCGTAAAATTTGAAAGTACTTCGTCTTCCCGATACGATGGGAGAAATTTGTCTGTCCATTTATCGTACGGATAAACTGCCAAATAGCCCAGATCTTCGATTATGAGTCCACTGGAATAGAAAATCTCTCCATTAATTTTTATCTTAACAGTCACAATAGTAAGCAATTAGAAGTGGCTATTTTACCATCACTTTCGTTTCTTGACCTTTGGCATCACGTGAACAACAAGCAAGAAAATGTCGAACAACTAACTCGTAAACTCTCCATTCGTCCGCCTGTGTAATCTCCAAACTGAATTGTACGAATTGAACTAAAGACATCAATGAGTCAAAACAAACTTTGTGGCTGATTTCAACGGATGAATTGGAGGATGAGCAGCGTCAGATTTTCTTCCGTTTCGTGGGTTAGCACCTCCTCGTTGTGGAATCTCGGACGCAAATGCACCCCAACTCGGATGAGCTGCTTGCAGAGCGATCAAATTATTCAAATTAATGTCCGTAGCAAACATGTTTGTTTCGGTACTGCAAATATCTACTTATTCTTAGACGATCCATTTTTACTTACCGTGGATATGAAATGTAACCCTTCATGTACAGTTTTTCGGCCGCCGCTAGTGTTCGTTTAGCTGTTATCTTCAATTTCTTTACGCCCAGTTTTTCCAATTCAACGGTATCCAACGGTTGTGGACGCCATCGGCTTTTCGGCTTTTTCTCAATAGAAATGACAGTAGCATTTGAATGAGCGTTACACATGTCGAGGTACATCTACAGATTAGACGTTTGCATATTCAATTTCACAACAACTCACTTCTACAACATCCTGATCAAAAAGTCGATCTCTTGACCAAATAAAATCCACTTTCTTTTCCTCATCGCGTCCTTTTAACGTCCAAAACGTTTCAGTAACAAAATTGGCGTTCTCCCAGAACCGATCCACAACAAAGCCCATGGTAGGAAATTGACAACTCCCATAGCTGACTACTTTATCTTGTAGTTGATCCAAAGCATTTGGACATGCGGTTTGTATGTACAGTGTTTGTAGACGAGTAAAAGCCGCGCCTAAAACTCATGGGATGTCAGAAGACAATTAAAATAAAATACCGATTCGCAAATCCAATTCAGAACGACAATCCACAGCGTCGATTTGTCGTTGATCCATTTGCTGCAAGTTTGCAATAGCCCGTTGAATAGAACCGGGAGTGATTTCGGAGAAACGAGCACGATAGACAAGAATACTTGGATTAGCACCGCGACAAACTTTAACAACTTCGCCACCGATATTCTCACCTTCACGGTCACAGTCAGTCCAAATGATTAACGTGTGAGCGTTACGACTTTCAATTCTAAAAACATTCTTTTTGTTTAATCCAAGTGTGATTGTTACTTACATCAGTTGCTGTTCAATCTCTTTCATATTATTTGAGACTTGACATCTTAATTGTGCAGAGAAGCAGATGTTAATAGGATTTGCACGCCAATTTTTCAAGTTGTCTTGAAACTCCAATTCCATCAAATGACCGCTCACACTTGTGAAGACGATAGAAGCTTGTTGAGACAACAGAAACATGTCAAAGGTGTACAGTTTATTGAATCTGGCCGGTCCAGGTCGTATTCGCGAACGACCATTCGACATGATCGCCGAGATACTTTTGGCGGCGTCGTTCTTCTCTGCCACGCACAGAATGTTTCGTCTCATCGAATTTGTCGGTGGAAAGGTAGCAATTGGAGTAGACTTCTTGCGGCCTCTAGTACTAGCAAAATTACGAGAAACTGCAAGATGAGAAATAAGCAAATCAGTCAGCTATCAACTAACACAGTAGTGAGATCGATTTAGTACTAAATTGAGGTTTGATTATGTTTGCAACGGTGTTCATACACCAAAACATTTAGAGCACTCTACAACCGCATTCTAAATTCGGCGTCCTTAACTTGAGCTGTCGATATACTAAAGAACGGAGATTGGAACCAAAAACCACAGACAAACAAAACAACAACAAGTTTAATGATTGCGGTTATTTAATCGTTTATTGTTAATGATTACACAACACGACTACAGCAGACAATTATCAATTTAAAAATAAAATTCAATAAAAAGGAAAAAGAGTGAGAACAAATGGAATTTACATCTCGACATCAACGTCTTCACGTCCTTCCAACCCGCCGGTTTCCGGCTCTTCAACTTCTCCCTCGTGATAGACCTTAACATCAGGCATCAGCTCTTCCCGCGACTGTTCGATTTTAACCACCGCTTCCTGCATAAACTGAAGGATGGCTTCTCGTTGCTTGGGATTGCTAAGAGCGATTTCCATTTCTTGCCGAATACGCTAAAAAAGACATCAAAGAAATCGAAAGGATTAATCATACTTCTTGGAAACATCCAAACTGATTCAAAACTTCTTCTTGTTCGGGTTCCAATTGCTCGCGAACCACGTAATCGTATTCCCCACCGTCAATCATATCGCTGCGCATTTCCTCGGAAATCACTTGTTCATCGGCAACAATGAGTTCCTCAGCGCTTATCATATTTCCATTCTGACGATATGATCTAAACAAAATGAAGAGTTGTAAAACTGAAATACGAAACTTACTGATAGAGTTTCAAATCTTCGGGAGTGTCGATGAAATAAACTGCCGGATGAGCACTTGAACGATGTGCCTGTCGATCTTCCGGATTGAGAAATCGTTTGTTACAGTTAGTCATTCCACAGACATAAGTCATTGAGCCCTTGGAGTAAGTGCGGGTATCCATATTCTCCTCGTCATCTTCCTTCTTGGCATTCGCTTGATGCTAAACAAAGAATTTGAACTCATATTTTACACAAAGAACAGACCGCAAATCGATTGTTACGAGCAAAACTTCGACGACGTGATGCGAAGCCTTTTTTTGGATCTCCATCTGGTGTTGTTAAATCCGATACAATCTTTTCGCGAACCTCGTCGGACAAATGAGCTAAACAGACGGTTTGAAATGATTGTGAAAAGAATGAAACGCACCATAATCGTTTCCGTGTCGAATGTCATCTACCAACTGGTCGAACTTGACTTTCGGCTTTGCAGGATTTAATCGTAACTCCGAGTTCGCTTTGTTCAATGCACGTCGAAGCCAAACGGCGTGAAGCAACGTCCGCTCATTGTGCTCGAAATTACAAATGTGTTCTCCAAGCGGTTCGTCCGGATCGGTGAGGAAACGGTCCATTTGAACGATGATACGAGCCTCCGGACGATCGGGTACTCCCTCACGTTTACGACGTTTGGCTTCTTCTCGGTATCGACGGCACTGAACACATCGATAGGTCTCATTGTGTGTCGTATTGTTTTTTCTCGCAAAATACCACTCAGATGCACGGCCGGGAAAGCGTATTGAATTGTAGACGATCACTTGTTTTTTGCGTTGTGTCGAATCGAAACGAAACTCCACGGGACCGTGGTCGGCAAACTCGTGACTTTTGCTTGTGCTAAAAATCGATAATTTTAAGGAAAGTTGAAATACAAACGCTTTTTTTGGCAAATTGCTTGTAATCGCAACAAAATTTACGGTTGACAAGTTTACTTTTCAGTTGATGTCAAGTCCACTCAAACAGACGGGAAAACACAAGACAAACGAGTCAGAAGTCTCCAACATTAGAAAAATAGCGAGACTTAGCTCTTCGTGTATGTTCGAAGACATGACACAAAACAACTCGATTAGAATTTTTCTATCAACAAGTCGTCTAATTTGAGTTTTGAGATTAAAACTAACCGTCGAATGCGTGCTCGTTTGACCAACGCGACATCTGATTCGAGTTCCATTTCCAAATCGTTTTCCGGCTCGTAGACCACGTCCTCGGGATTTTCTTCGACGTTCAACTCTTCGATCAACTCCTCTTCAATTTCCGGCTCCATTTGACGTCGTGGTCGTAAGTTTACGGCTCGTGCCGGACGTTTCAAGCGACTGCCACGAACAATAGACGGTGCGGGAGTTTGGACCGACGAATCGATGCCGCTGACGTCGATCAGCTCTCCATCGTCCTCGTCGACTTCCTCCGTCTTGATGCGTTCCATGCGTCGGGTCTGAATCTTGACAGCTGTGAACGCAGAAGCTGCGTCTTCAGTTCGCAAACAAAACTGGAGTCTATGTTCACGAGCCAAGCAATGCTTATGAAACAGAATGCCAAAATACACTTTCAAAACTTGCCCGGCAAATGAACGAGCGTCGAGATTCAGAAGCGGAAAGATTTTGGCAATTCGGTTTCTCTTCTTATTAGATTGCTGATATTAGAACCGTAATGAGTTTATTTGAGAATACTACAAATTAAGGATGAGCATAGCTTGGTAACCGTAGGAGAATCCGAAAATGTCAGACCGGTTCATCGATCAGATTTTGAGTTCTAAAATTGGAACCGGTTCCAAGTACCGTTCCTTCTCTTCCAATGCCCGATCCACCCAGTGGCGGTTTGTGAAGACCCATGTCCACTGGTGTTTTGTTAACCACGGCATTAATTCATGCGGATCGGCGTCGAAATCGTATCTGAAAAGTATTTGCACTTATGTTCTACGACCAATTGTTCTCACTTTTCCTCAAAGAAGAGATGAGTAATGCGATCGTCGAGTTGATCGACCAAGGCACCACCGTTCGTCAAAATCTTCTTCTTGTATTCCGCGTCCATTGTTGCGCTCGTGTGTCCAAGTGAGTAAAATTGTAAGCCGTCAAAGAGAGCATCATCTTCAGGTGCTGGAAACTCATCTTCTAACGATTGACGATCAAATGCGCCAATAATTCCATTGCTAGTTGTCGATCGAGTGGCATCGTCTTCTTCATCATCGTTGACAAATGGCTCACCGTCCACAGCGTATGACTGAAGACGATCGTCGTATTCATCTTTCACGGCGAGTTGAATTTCCGCATCAGGTGTTTGATCGATCAAAAGTTCCCGTTCGACTGCGGTTTCTACTTCATTCATCGGTTGTTCTGTTGCAGTTGTTTGTTGAACTGTTGGAACGACTGCCGGCTGATCTTCGTGTTGGTCTTGATCCGTAGTTAAAAGGGATGTTCCTTCGTCGTTGACGGTAAACAAGTCAAATTCTGCTCCAACACAATTGTGAATCATTTCATCTTCTTGCCTAAACGTTCTTCATCAAATGAATTTCCACAAGAAAACACACCATGGCAAAATCTTCTTGGCATCAACACAACGTTGCACCCATGAACCGGAGACAATGTGCAAGACGTCTTTTTGAATGTAAGCTTTCGTTGTAAGGCCCTTTGGATTCACCGATACCGCAAATTTCACTCCATCAACTAAAAACAAAATGGAGAACCAACAGACTGATTTGTTTACCGTAATTTTCAACTAATTCGGCACCCAACTCCCTAACGTTCAATCGACATTGATCCAAAAGCTTTCTTTTTGGCGTATCATCGAAAACAACAACACGAATTCCTTTCAGTTGAGTATGTGCATATTTCTTTCTTAAGATTGCCGCGGATTTGGACAAACCCGCAGCTAAAACCGCACGTCGACGTTTCGTTCGTTGTAGAACGAAAAAATCTTGTGGTTGGAAACGTTTACGTTCTCGCAATTTCTAAAGAAACATTTCGTGGACATCGAACAAGAACGAACTTACTCCTTCATAGGACATTACTTCTGAATATAAACTAATCTCATTGTTAAATTTGTCCAATCGAAGCCCTGTGATCGCCGGGAATTGCAATTTCCCGTTGATGAGACCAGAGGCTTTGACTTCAACAACACTTATACATTCCCAGTTGACATAGAGAGTTGTGCGGTTATTTGTGTATCCTTCCAGCCAAACGGGACACTGTTCGAGTCCCATCTCTTTGACTTGCAATTGATCGAACAAACGCTCCAATTCGGTCTTCTTGAGTGAGGCTTGAATACCACCAATTATACGGTATTTTTCGTCGTCTGAAGGAAACAATTAATGAATGGCGATAAAGGAAAACCAACTTGTGAGAGCGGCAACGAGAAACGATCGAAATTTCTGTCGTTCCATATTCTCATATCGAACACCAACAACCGCAAGATCCAAAGTCAATCGTGCACCATAATCCGGCTTCACTTTGAACCATCCGTGACGAGCCATTCGCTCGCCGAAATGATAGGTCGTATTCTTACCCTAGGAAGAATACTGTTTATATGCCAAACGCTTTCATACTCACTTTGATTACAATTCCTTCTTCGCCGTTCTTCAAATGTTCAGTGTAAAAATTGCGAAATTGTTCGCTGAAAGCAATTCAATAGATACACAAATCCACTTATTTGATTCACATTTTTGAGCATTCGATTTGTTTAGAGATCTGAATTGTAGAAGAATCCAAATTGTCTTTAAAGACTCGCGTTTTCAAAATTTCCAACCGTTTTTCCAGCGGCTCGTCGAAGTAACTCTCGTGATTCAAAAGAAGAACGTCGAGTACTACAATGGCCCGTTGAAATCGTGGATCGTTGTCTTCCAGAAATTTCACGTCCATCACTCGTCGTGTCTCCGTTTCACGATTCTTTCCATCTAAAATTGAAACTGTACTTTAAAACAACAATGCAGATTCCTTACGAATACGCTTGTTCTCTCGATCCCAAACCACAAGTTCACAGTCCAAAACGCATTGTTCGACATCGTCGAGAAAGCATGGATGCAAACGAGCGGAGAATCCGCTACTCGAATTCACGCCAAAGTGTTTGCTGTAGTCATTTCCTTTGCGTGTAAAATACGAGTAGTTTTCTCCGCAGATACGATGAACCAAAAAGTGTTCACCATCGTATTTGGTTTCCAAGTAAAACGGACGACCACAATGTTTAATAATCTAAAGTCTAATATAAATCAAAACCATCCATTTCACACCTTTAAAGTTCCTTCCTCGTCGCACGTGATTTTCGCCAAGAGCATCGGCAAGACCGGTTTTCCAAGAATCACACTGCTGACCATTGCTTCTTTCGAATCACCAGCTTGGAAAGCGCCAATACAAATGGACATTAAATTCACTCCAGCTTGATAGAGCTGTCTAGCTTTTGGTGACAAATAGTTCAAGAGGATACTTGCTCCTTTAACTTGACCAACAATCTTGTCCGAAATTTCCTTGAACAAAAGATAAAAGAACCATTTCAATTCAACACTGGACATATGTTTGCACAAATATTCCATAGTTGCAGCTCCTAAAAACAAGATCTATAAGAGGTTCGAGTGAGCTGTTGCTTACGTTTCGGGCGATCAAACGCCAACGAATCGAGTTCCTTGTTAATGTCGTCAATGGTAAGACCTTTCGATGTGCCGGGATAGTTTTTTGAGACAAATTTTGCATACTCTTCGGCAGAAAGCTCTTTAACCTTTAAGAAAAAAATGTGATTGAAAGTCGACCACTTACCGGGAATGCGTCTTGAACAAAGTTCTCCAATAGTTTTCGCAAATAACGCTGAAAATTTGAGACAATTAAAAAGATGATAGTAATAAGTTTACTGGTGTCATATAAGGTTTTCGTCGATCGAAAGTCGGAATTAACAAGCGAACCAAAAGAAACGGAGAATACGATTGTCCAGCATCTTTTTTCTGTTCCGGCGTCTCATCACTCACGTCAATGGTGTTGTTGAATTTTCTAATCAACTCGTCAAACTCCTTTTGCCGTACTTTTCCTTCATGATCGTTGAGAAAATTGCACAAAGTCGAGAAATGAAACTCGCGAGCCGCCTTACGCGACGACAAGCTCACACTCTGTCTTGCCAATTGAGTGTCCTGTGACTCGTTTGGAAAAAAGTAATTGGACATTATTCACGACTAGTTTTTCAAAACTGATTGAAATGTAAAACTAGTTGCGAAATTGAAAGGCGACACGAAATTTGAAATTTGATGTGCACTCAGTTTCCCAATGTTGATTTTTCTTGTTTGCTGCGAAAACTCCGCGAAAATTTCCATTAGCTGCTGAGTAAAAATTTTAGTTTTTGTTCCTCGAATGGACGATGTCTTTTCAAAGCAATGCACCTGAAGGTAATGTCTAAAAATATCCGTTGTTTTCAATCAAAAGCTTTAGATATGGAATTGAGAGCGGCGATCGATCGGTTTGCCGTTTTCGTCGGTAGGCGTCCAAATCCGCTTTGTTGCCCATAGTTGAGCTTTTTAGCAAGCAACGGACCCAACGCTGAGGAGGCTACAAGACGCAACAACGTTGGTAATCCGCGCATGAGCTTTTTGTTTGGTGGAGTCGGTCACTTTTACTACAAAGATCGACTGGCTTTGGAGATTAACAATCGTAAGTGCAATCAATTTTTCGTTATCTTCTTCTTTGCAGTCAGAAAATTAGCTGAATCAGCTAACACATCTGCACCTCCCGCTGAAATGAATGTCCGTCAAGGCCATCAACCCGCTTCAACATCGCAGCCGGATCCGGAAATCGAAGCAATCGAAAGCCAAATCCAAACTCTTCGGAATCAAATTGCAGAAAGCGAAAAAAATTTGCAAGCTCATCACGATTCAATGAAGGACTCAAAGCGAGTAAGTTTTCTGTTTATCGAATCCGCCTGATTATTGTCTTCAGCAACAAGTAGACAAACTTTTTCAACTACAAGAAACCGAAAAAATCGTATCGATGTTGAATCGTGTTGGACTGAATTACGACGTTTTCATGCAAATGATCGATCATTTGGCAATCAGTGGAAGCAAAGAGCATATCAGCAAATGTAAACATTGGATTTCCGAGAATTGTGATACCGACCAAAAACGAGAGATCATTCTTTCTTACTTGTTACATCGGTAAGTCCTTCAGTATGCTAGTGATTAGATGTTGATTTTAGATGTCGGATCGATGAAACGCCCGGTAATCTTCGACTTCATCTTCTTTACCTCATCAATGATTGGGCTTATTTTTGGTAATTTGATTTCGTTGTTTCTTTTTAATATTATATTCAGTCAAAGACAACGTCTTGATAGCACACGACAAATGCTTTCGCGCTACGTTCCTAAACTTTATTGTCATGCTGCGGTCATTGAAACACTTTCGGACAAGTTGGAAAAATTGGTTGCTGTTTGGGAGAAATACAAGTATTTCGACGAACATTGTTACAAAGTAATTGACATCTTGATTAACCAAATATATTTTATTTTAGCAACTTGCAGACCACACGAGTGTTATGGCCACAGAGGAAGCAACAATAGCCGCTGAAAAGATCAAAATAGTCAACGAGGTGGAAAATGAACTTCAAACCACGTACACGAACTATCAAAGACAACATTTCGAGTACGAAAATCATATTCTTGCTGAGATTGCAAATTTGCAAAGACAAATTAATGGCATTAAAGGTCAGTTATCTGTCAGGACTTTCTAATCTCAAAATACAGAATTACGAGCTGAACGTTCACGACTCGGAAATCAGTTATCCAAAGAAAAATTCATTCCGAAAGCTCCGTACTACGAACTTCCTGCCGGAATGATGGTTCCATTAATTCCACCAGAAAGTGTTAAGGTAATGGTCAAATTATCTACGAAAATAAATAATTTTAGTTTGAGCCTCTGAATCCCAACAATCTCCGACTTCCGGTTCCAACTGCCATAACTGAGAGACTAAAAACAGCATTCGAACGGTTCTACGCGTTTCAACAAAATGCGCACATAAGCAACATTGACAGGTTGATTCTATTAATTTGAATTCAGAAAATTGAATTGATTTAGCGATGGATGGGAGATTAACGGACTCGCTGACTTTTACGCTCTTAAGCATCAGTACAAACATAAACTGATTGAACAGATGAAAGCTGATGGCAAAACGTTCGAAGACGCAATCACCAATCGACTTCAAGAGCCACTGGAAGTTGACAGAGTACTTCGGCCACCATCAGATAGCAGTTCTTCAGCTCGTTCTTCACCATCGTTGTCACCAGAAGATGAGAGTCGAACAAGAACACGTCGACCACTAAGTCGATCTCGTTCTCCGTCTCCAGATTCTCGCCCGAGTTTTGGTGCAACATCCGGCTTCTTTAAGTGAGTTGTTTAAACATAAGCAGCAATATTTCTGATGTTTAGACCTTTCGGAGCAAACGACCATAAGAAGTCGGAGATGTCGTTACAAAAAGACGATAATCGTGGAGCTCATTTGATGAAAAAAATGGGTTGGCAAGGTGGAAGTTTTAGTTCAGATGGAAGAGTAAGTTTTTATGTTTCTTTTGGCATTCAATTTTTGTTGTAGAGACGATGAGAACGAAAAGTTGATGGATCAACATCCGAAATCATCGGGATTTGCGCTATTGAAACAAACGGGTCAATCGAGATTTGGTTTGGATTAATACCTTAATCGTATTATTGTATATTATTGTTATTTTTTAAACATTAAATCTTGGTTATATACAAACGCTTGATTATCTTTTTCATGGTCATAAGCCATTTTTGAAAGTGATTATTTTGGATAAACATACGAAATGAACGATAACAGATTGCAGTTGTTATGTTTGCACGTATTGTCAAGTACAGTAGTGGTGTTGGTGTCGCTTTGGTTGCTGGTAGTGCTGTTTATTATCGAGATGATCTTCGAGTTCGAGCTGCTCAGCTTATCAACGAGCCTCCGCCAGCTTACAGTTCAATAGCGGCTGGCCATGACACAGACATGTTTCCACGACGTGCATGGTATTATAGGATGGTTATTATAAGCATTGAAGAAGTATTACAGGGACTACAATTGGGATTTTCGTGATCCTTTATGCGTTGTTGAGGCAGACGCTTACAACAAAGCTGACGAAGCAACTCGAAAAAAACTTCTGGAAGAAGCTAAACCAACGGCAACTCGTCACATCTTTTTGATTCGCCATGGACAGGTAATCCATTTCTATTAAGGTTTTAAAATCGATTGCTTTTTAAGTATCATTTGGAATCGGAGACCAAACATTTAACCGATTTGGGTAAGTGATAGTTGTAAATCATTTTCAATTTAAACTTCAGGTCGTGAACAAGCTCGTTTATTGGGAAAACGAATTGCTATGGACGAGAAAAAGTTTGATAACGTGATCTACTCCACAATGACACGTGCTACAGAAACGGCCAACATTATGATGGAACAGATGGCTCCCATTCAATCGAAAAGTGACTCGTTGTTAGAAGAAGGTAATAAGCTTAATAAACAAGTGAACAACAGGTATCCCATTTTAGGTGCTCCATATATTCCAGAACCTCCCGTACATCATTGGCGTCCACAATACAAGGTAATTGTTCGATAGATACTTACCAAGAAAAACGTTGATTTGAGAAGTTTGCTACTGACAGCGCGCGAATTGAAGCTGCTTTTCGTCGTTACATTCATCGGGCTTCACCACGTCAACAAAAAGATAGTTACGAACTTGTGGTTTGTCATGCAAATGTAATTCGCTATTTCATTTGTCGGTAAGGGACATAATCACTGAACTAGTAATTGAATACGAATTCAGAGCAATGCAATTTCCACCTGAAGGTTGGCTTCGAATGTCATTGGGTAATTCAAGTATTACTTGGATTGTCATTCGTCCTAACGGCCATGTATCAGTTCGTTCTATTGGAGATATTGGACATTTGCCTGCAGACAAGGTCTCGTTTACATAAGTACATGCGTAGTGTAATTCTTTTCGAATGAGATTTCTGTTTTTAATCGAAATTATGTGTTCGTTGAATAAAAAGTTGTTTTGTTTGGATGAATGTTTATGTTGGATAGTAAGTAGCGTTGGTTCTTTATTTTGCGATCGACCATCAGACACGCTGATTTACGTTTCAAAAAAGGATAGAAGGTTAGCAATACATCAAGAAAACAAGAGTCAATTACAATATTACCGGAATTCGAACGGAGGAGACGTTCTTAGTCCAACTCAAGAAATGAAGTGGATAAAGCGGCAAACTAGAAGTGAGAATTCGTAGGACCTGAGTTTGGGTAGAAGGCAATCGTTGCACTATAAAACCAATCAAAACAAGGGAAAAAAGTAATACAAAAAAAAGTAAAAATTTGTGAAAGTTCATGGAGTGAAAGGCAACTTTGATTGGTCGAATAACCGAGATGCTTTGGAGATGACGCACGAGATTTAGAATCGATAGCGTTGGCGAAACAACACGTAGTCTTTGAGTGAAGTTGGGAGATGTAACGAATCCACTTGGTTGATTCGTTCCGGTCCCATTTTCAGTCGAATGGTTCGTCGACAAATGTCCATAAGACCCCGTGGTTCGGCTGAAATTGAAACGATTAGAAAATTGAGCATCAACATCAATCGACATAAATGCAAATTCACAAGTTTTGACATTTGAGCGAAAAACTATTGAGCTCACAAGCGGCAAACGTCGCAACACAACAACGCGGCCACTCGTAAGCGAATTTCTAACCTACGTAAGAAATTTGTTCTTCATGCTAGTGGAAACAAAAGTGAAAGAAGTAAAAACCAAAAACCTACGTTCTAATGAACCCAAATATCGCATCGTAATCTCGCAATGACCCCAAACAGCACAGACGACGGGATACAAGATCTGACCACGAATTCCTCTAAATGCAACTCCCAGATAACGATCTTCGGTAGCAAAAGCCAAATATCCCTCATCCATGTCCAGAATACAATACAGCCTTTCTGGTGCTGTAAAACGATCTCCGACAAGATTCGGATTGGGATAAACCCACGGACTCGTATTCTTCGAATCATGCAAACATTGATTTCGAGCTAAATAGAGAGAAATAATGTTGTGTTTAATATTCTAATAGACTTACTGATATCCCAACCGTAGCTTTCTCCCGACGAACCGACTAGTGACGAATAACCCGGAGCGTGAAGACCCGCTTGTTTTGTTGCAACGCCAATAACCGCATGAGTTCCACGTTGTCTATGAGGCCAAACAATCTGCCACACATGAAAACCGCGTGAGTAACCAACACGACCTCGAATACAATCGGTGCTTTGAGCGACCGGATGTCGATGAAGTGTCAAACGATCGTCTTCCTTGACATAGATATTCAGCGATCGATCGTCGGGATTCCACGCGTGTTTTTCCATTTCTCGTGCCGTTGGTTCGTTCATTTGAAGCAGAACATCTAGTTTACTCGGCCGTTGACCCTCATCCAAGAAGTCGGCGTTCAGAAACGTGGGATGTGCGGGCGAGATTCGTCCAGCGGTTTCATTGGCCAACGATTGGGACTTAATCGGCGAGTTGTTTGCGTGTTGTTGTTGTAACGGCATACGACGAGATCCAGCGATCATTGAAGCACCGTTGTTGTGACCGTACAGAAGTGGAACCGAGTGGGTGGAAGTCGATTCGCCGTCCGGTTTGCTCGTCTGCATTCGTCGTTGAATACGCGGAGTACTTGCACGAGCGAATTCGATCAGATTTCGACCAATCTAAAATTTTAGTGTCAATAATCGAATACAAATATCTTCGGGGTTTGAAGACAAATTCAAGAAGTTTTCTAGCCAATAAGTTTATATGATTACCACTTGACGTCGTTTTTTTGCTTTTAGCTTCCCGCTGTTTTCCGTCTGAGATCGATGCTGCTTGACAATCCGAAAGTTTTGAATTCATCATTCTTTTTGTTTTTCAATTCTTCTGTTTCGATCACAACACTAATGATCACACGCTCCTTCGTAGTGAACGTGTTTGTCTGCAGAATGTGAAACGTACGAGAATAATCGAGGTGGTGAGAATTGTTGTAGCCAGAAAGAATACGCAAGGTGTTGCCATTTGAATCGACGTTGGGAAGTGGTCGAAAATAGAAGTTAGTTGACTTGGCGTTTCACAATTCGACTTGCGGATTATAAACGCAAGTATGGAACACAACAAAAAAACAAGTGAAGAGCAAAAACCGATCAACTGATAGTGACGAGCAAATTGGGGCGTAGAAAATCGAACTGTCGCCCCAACGGACTCACGATCATCTGCGCCGCTTATCAACACGGGTCGTGAACGATGTGCATCGGAAACGGAAGCGATTTTTGCAGTGAGTCCCGATTTCACGTTTAAGGTCAACGGATAGTCGTGATCTTGACATTGAAACCGCGGGTCAAGATCGCGTTTATCGGAGCGTTTTTCTTGAATGATCAAAAATGCGATTGTTTAGGTTTTGGTGCCAAACATCGTCGTTATCGTGAGTACGCAAAGTTCAATTTAAATTGGACGACAAGAACAATAAAAACGTCAATCCAACTTGCATTTATGACCACTCGATTAAACAGAACGCTCTCTCGAAACCTCTTCCTATCTTATCAAGAGTCGGACTCAAATTTAAGTGATCACATTCTGAGATCATGTTGACTTTTTGCTTTTCATTTACACCTGATTTTAATTGAGCGAACAGTCAAAAGGTTCAAATATGTCAAGTGAACAAGTTGGTTACGTTTGTTAAACAAAACCGCTTATTTCTTACCTGCTGAAGAGTTGGAGTTCGTCCAGCTGCTTTCTGACGGTGCGGAGTCGAATTCGCACTTGCCGATTGTTGTAGAGCGGAACTTAATGGCGACCCGTTTGCTTGTGCAATTGCTGATTGATGATGAGAGAAACGACGACCGCGACGTTGGATTGGTGAACTTTGAGCAATCGGTTGGCCATTGAGAGCCGAAGTGGCGGCAAAATTAGTTCCACCGACAATAAGGTTGTGAAAAACTGCGGTCTGTTGATTTAACGTATGTTCGGAAGGTAGAGTGCCGTTGCTAACAACAGAAGGGGATTGGACAAAGTGTCGATTCGAAGTTCCGAAGTTTGGATCGTTCAAATTGGCGGTTTGTTGGCCAGCGATCTCCGCCTTGTTTTGAAGTAGATTGTTCGACAGGAAGGAAAGATTCGTTGGATTAGTTGATGTCGATGGTTCGACGTGCCATTGGCCGTTGATTAAGTTCACTCCGTCTGAACTCTCCGGTGACGCTGAAAATAAACAATGAACAAGAGATCATAAGTGTCCTATTCGGATTTTGTTGAACTAATTGAAAGTTTTGTTGCAGACAAATTTGAACGGATAGAGCGGAGGATGCTGTGCAATTCCTCGCTTCGATCACACGCGCAAAACATCGTGAATTTGGGCGCAATGTTTGGCGGATTGTTTAAAATTGGATTCCGTACAAACGGCGAAGCGTGCGGATGAGGTGAAAGCGACGATCGTGAAAGGCGTCCGACGCTTCAGGTCAACGAAAGTGAAATCCGGAGAGCAGATTGGAGAAGTAGCGAAAATTGCACACCCGTGACAATAATCAAAGAATTCGCATGAGGTACCCTTGTAGTTGTTGTGCGAAAGAATCGTAAACGTGTAACGAAAACGAATGGATTCACTGCTTTGTTTTTGGTCATTCGGAAACTGCGGTTAAAGAAACGTTGTAATGGGTCGCGCAATTTGGCGGGAAACCGCGTAGTGGTCGTTTAAGCAGAGTAATTAGTGTCGGCAAATGATTAATAGCTTCACCGTGTTTCATACTAGAATTTCAACAGAACTTCAACAATCGATTAGAAGTGTTGAAACGAAAGCTAAGATTTACATTCAAAAAGCGCAGACAAGAAAAGTTGTTTGATCGTTGCAGTAACTCTCTCCAATCAACGCTCTCTGCGAGACTCTAAAACCGTTTCATTTCGCTGATAAAGAATCAACAACTCGATTGATAATCACAATTAAAAAGCGAAAATCATCGTAAAGAGTTGTTTTTATGCACGGATGACTCAAACACAAATTACGCAATTCGATCAACAAACTCTTCAGTGGACCTTTTCGCTTGTCTTTCGGCCAACAACACTGATTCAAAAACAACCCGAAGCTGTCGAAAGGGTTCACTGAAAAACAACTACCGCGGACTTGTTGACCTTTTTGTCATTAACACCCCAACGCTTTTCAAACCGGATCAACAGATGTGTTGCAGAACGAGGAAGAAGACACCCGCGACGACGTTTTCGCAAATATGAAACGCGTCCCGATTTGGCTGCTTCCCGACTGCTATAGCCGGCGGTCAGAAAGCAATCGTGATGACTCGTAGAGGACCGAGAGTTGGAATCTCGAGCGACCGCGGTTCTTAGTAAAAATTTCACCACGTGGTTTCCGGGTCGCTTTTCGAACTGATTGGTCGAACTAACTTTAGAGATCAAATTGATTTGCAGTACAGGAATGTAACGAGTTTTGTAAGCGTACTAGTTGGTTTGTTACGTAAGTATCATATACGAAAGAACTGTTTCAGCCAACTGGTTTGGGGCGCGAAAAAATCCATTAGAATAAGAAATGAGGTGTTGGATGATTTTACGTAAAAGCAATAAAAAAACTGTATGGAAGATGACCATGAACGTTTGAGTCACGTCTTCTCAACCATTAACCTTGATAATTAACTGTGACAATCAGTGTTTAAATTAATCAATGGAAGTGAAAAGACGAATCGAAACTCCAAAACACGACTCTCAACCGGCTGTTTCAATCACTCTTCTCGTCACACACAAGTTGCCGAAGTGATAAGTTTTGGTTTAGTCAGTTGGATCAGACAAGCCATCCACGAGTCACAAATCGCGACAAACATCAATTGACAACTTCATCTCGGTTTGTGATCGAAAGCCGTGAGTTGATTGTAAAGACGGAAACAAAAAAGTTGACAAATGGCACAACAGGAGCATAAAACACGCGACTACATGCTCATTTTCTGCATTTGGAGAATGAAAGTCGTGAGCGAAATTGGTCGGGAGGATTCGCGGAAGGTCCCTGAGGTCTCGCATCGAACTTAAAAGTTTGAGATCGAAAAAACAGAGGGTGATCAACAGAATAAACAATATTGTTACACACCTTCAACGTTCGAGATTTTATCGCCAAAATGAATTAACTGAGAGCAGCAATTGGAAGTATAAATATCATATGCGAGAAGATATCGTGTCTTCTTTCCATTAGTTTGTCTCAAAATAGACCAAAAGTTTTGTTTAAAACCGAATTTCAGGCTTCTGCCCGAATTGGCGGAAGTGAAAGCCAACGGCCGCTCGTTTGTAGTCTTCTTGACCACAATTGTGCTTCAGAGAATTTCGACTAAACAAAAATGAAGAGTTCGTTTTGCATTGATCGTTGCATCATTTGAACTGATGTTGTTTACTGATTTCTTACCTTCGGTCTTCTCGCGCCGTCTTAATCCCGATGTCGACTTGATGGTTGAGGTCGGTATAGCAATTACTCTCGAAGTCTTTGTCTCGCTATTCGAATGTCTCTCGCTAAAGACCAAGTTTTTGTTACATTCCGTGGAACTCATAGCTCCAAAAAGCGCCGACCGAGTCGCTGCATTTCGTCGTTGTATTCTCTCCTGAGCTGCCGCAGCTAACAACCGACTCATCTCCAGTTGTTCGGCATCCATTTCGTTTGAATGCAAAGCGAGAAACGGAGCGGTGGATGTAATCACACTATTGGTCGTGTTTTTCGATGTTTGTGATTGAGTTCGACGAATTTTTCGACGTCTTCCTGTGCTCTCGTCTTCATCAGCCGCATTGATCGACGAGGATCTCAAACTGACGGCACACTCGCCAATGTTTCTTCCTCGTTCGCAACGACATTCACCCTCTTCTTCAACAGCTCGTCGTTTTCCACTGGTTCGATTGAACTGAACAAATCGAACCACCGCCTGACAGATTTCGTCTGATGCTGGAAGCGCGACGTACGTTGAATTGATTGTCGCCGAAGCCACAGCATCAAAATTATCGTAGAATACGCCCGAATAACGAGCAGTTTCATTGACAAACGGTTGTGTTATAACGGCACTTCGATTCGCTGCAGTCGCGGGTGTTGGACTCATTGGCAATGGTGGAGCAGCGTCCATTTTTACGACCGTTTTGATGCACGATGTTTGTGCCGACGGCTGAAAGACGAATAGAGGCGAGCAAACCTAAAAGATTGCAAGATTGAGAAGTTGAAGACGACACGTGAACGAACGGATAATCACGACCTGAGCTCTACAGCAGTAAGTTATTGGAATTCAAGTAGAAGAAAGAAAAGCTTAAAGAAACAATGATGAAATAGAAGAATCGTAACAATCAGGAAGAACCGGACATCAAAGAAGATGCGCTAAAACATGTCGAGAAGCGCCGGAAAACAACTCCACCCACCGCTTGAACCTCGACATTTAAAGGCGATTTCACGCGGAAACCGGCTTCAATTCGTCGTCTTCGAATTCATCTGCCGAGTTCACAGCACCGACGATCACGCGATTTGACGGCTGATTAAAAAGACGACAATTGTGTGTAATCGAACGGCACAAGAAAACGGAGAAGATTATTCGGAATAATTGCATGTGATTACCGTAACAACAAGAGAGGACCAACGGTAGAAATTAGAAGCCAAAACAACGAATCCCACTGACAAACAATGTGCTTCTACGATCACACAGAAGATCGCGCAAATCTCTAAATACACGTCCACATCGACGGCTTCTGAAGTTGCACGGAGATGAGAATCCAAAAGCTGAGGAGTAAAGAAGCGAACGCTTGAAAAGTCACGAATGTCGAGATACGCAATTAAGGTCGTGAGTCCAAGAAAAACAACGACGCAAGATCAACGTTACAGATACCCGAAGAACCGGACTGCTGTCGACGCAACAAGAACGCAATAAAAAACCGAACAAGAGATTCGTTGTCAACAGAAATGAGTGCCAAAGAATAAACGTGCCGAATAGGAACAACACCAAAAAAAAAGAGAAATTGAAAAAAACGTCGATTCGCAATGATTTTGGCGCCGTCGATTTCGCTTTCGTCTGCGCGATCGATCCATTCACATCATCCCGCGCATGTCGTGCGCATTTTCTTTCATTCGATGCATCGAAAAGAGCGCAATTGCGCGCCTGAAGACCGCGACCGCAAATCGTGTGTCTACGACGCCCATCAAGACGAGATGAACATGTTGCAGTCGTTGTAGATGCGAAATCAGATACACACAACAGATTCTAAAGACGGTTTGAATTCTTGCTTCTAAGCCAACAGACATTGGAAACGATAGCAATCGCACTATCCGAACTGAAGTTAACGACGAAAAGAGATGAATTGATCTCGTTGAACTTAACAACAACCTTTAGGGTCCATTGTTCGCCTAAAGACACGACAAATTGTCTGAATCAAAAGAAGAACGATAGTCGACAATACAAATTCACTTTTCGAATTAAGTTTCTTGCACCAAAAGCGGAGGATGTAAAACAAGCAAAAGATTACGTCATTGCGTGGAGAATTCCGTAAAGTACACGCAAACGTCTGATGCTGAAGCCGCTGGACCAACAGACAAATGCGCAAATTGTAGACGAACGAAATCATGAAAATCGTTCATCTTATGCGTCGCACAGAAGTCCGCACGATGAAGAGGACTTTTTGGAATTTTTCGCAAACAAAAACTCCGAACTGCAATCGGGAATCGTCGGTGCACGTTGTGCAAATCTTCTAATCACAATTGCGTGAGAACCGCATAGATAGACCATTCAATGGTCGAGGGTATGTAGCTGTAGAAGTGGTGCGATAAAAACGACAAGCCCGTTGCTGGAAATTAAGATGTTTAACTGATGGACCAAAAGAACAAAATCGCAACGAATCCAATCGCCTCAAGTTCTAAAATTATCCCCGAATGATCCAAAAATAACCGATCGCACTCTTCGCTTCGAGTGCGAATTCGAAATTTCAGCGCACGAGTGAAAGTGGACGGAGAAATGCGCGTCTGAGGTCGAAAGCGATCGAACTTTTTGAAGTGCGATGCACGATTACGAAACGAACTCACGACTCCAGACGATCGAGTGGACAGCGGGGAGTTCCCATTAGGCGGGAGGTCATGAACCGTCTGTTTGCGTGAATTGTTGTCTTCTGTTCGATGACCTTTTTTGTTCAAACAACAACATGGTTTCTGATCGATCACAATTACAAGTCGTCTGTAAGATCCGAAGCAGAAAGTCGCGCGACAAGCAAAATTCTGTCCGACCGCTTTGAAGCGGAGGATCGACGGAATCGCCGCATGAAATTCCGCAAGGGCGTCGGAGTGAAAGGAAAAGTTGGCGATTTGAAGAAATGAGTTCACGATTTATTCCAAGTGAACATTGAAATTCCAATGGTAATCCCCACCAAAAATCTCATGAAGTCGGGAAAAAGCCATGTGGTCATTCGTTTCGTTCAAACCTCCACGAGCGCTTCCAGTCGGTGCGTTTGAAATGACCAGGCGCCAAAGCGATAAAAACCGCCACTGGCCAACGTGTAAAAAGACGAATTCGGCGTGCTGGCTCGTGTCTGGAGAAATGCCGTGAGGGGAAATTTCACGTAAATTAACACTTGATAGTGACCTTTCGGTTGAGAATAATCGTTGAAGTCGAAACAAGAACCTGAGTCCAAATTTGCTACACGATTCCAGCCTTCAAGCCATCTAATTCGTGTTGTTTGTTGGCGAATAAAACAAACTGGTTGCGACGAAAACCAAACAGTAAACGCCCGAGCTGCGCATTTTCAGTTGTTTTTTGTGTTTTCAAATTTAAAATAGAAACCAACCTGAAAACGCGTAATTGAGTTTGCTGGTCGAATGTCGAGCTCCCATATCGCCGTCCTGCAATTCATGAGTTAACGAGTAACATTGTTGCGCAAAACAACGAGGATTAGATGTAAACCCCAGGGCTCCTTAACCGCAACTGTACGTACGAACAGTCAAAGGTCGTACGTGGAACAACGGCGATGTGAAGTTCGGAACGCGCGAGTTGATCCCGAAAGAAATACAATACAGGTGATTGTAAGAAGAAGAGTAAACGCGAAGCGGAACGAAAATTAAAACTTCCGATACACGCGCAAGAAGCTGATCGTTTGGACTCCTCAGTTTATCGGAATGCTTTTTGCGTAATGCGAATGAACGTTGCGGTATCGAATTGCGCGTTTCAAAATTGAAAACTTTCAGTCGAGTTTGCTTATTGATTCCCAACTGATTCGGGCAATCAAACTGCACAAGACCTCCGAGTCAGTTCGCGCTCTTCAGAATCGAAGGAGCAGCTGGAGGTTATGGAAACTCGTGCAATCGATTTTTGGTGCAATGAACAGCGAAAAGCGTGTAATAAAGAAGATTACTGCGAATCAATAGACACGTTTGTCATCGTTACGAAATCGCACAATTGAGCGCTGAACGAGACAGAGTTGTCAATCACGTTCGAAAACTGCGGACGTCGACGAGTCGATAAATTCGATCTTTGAGTTGACCTCCAGTTGCTGAACGAGTCGGCGGAAAATCTTACTCTCCGGTTTTGGTAATTCAAAAACCGTGCACGCACGATTTCCCTTTAGCTTGCGGATTTGAAAGCGAGCTCTGCAGAGAGAAACTTACTAATTGGTCAGCATCAAAAGTTTCATCCATCTCCCAATCCTCAATCCAGCAGTCTTCCTGTTGACTCGATTGTCCGTCTTGACTCATCAATTCATCATCGGTTGCACTCAACAGTTCCGTGGAATCATTGCGTTCGAGTGAGGAGTCTCTCGAGCTGCCCACGTGTTTCACGATCGTCGAGACTAAACGACCACCGTTTGAGGCCGAAACCAACCGTCTTTGCAGCCAGTCCATCGAATTCAACGGTCGAGCATTTTCCTACAAGTCGAAAAATGAAATTGTAAGTACTCGAGAAGGCGAACGCAAAAGAAGAGTCACCTTTTCTCGTAATTTCGAGTTAAATTGTCCACAGCAATCAATTCAAGTAGTGCGAAAGAGTGGAAGTTGGGCTTAAAAGTGTGAAGAAGTTTTTTGTAGTAAGGCGGGAGTTTTTTTCGATTCACGCGTTTCAACTTCGAAAACTCCAAAAAAAGGTCAATGTTTGACACTTGATGTTCTTCAACTGCTTCAAGTTATCACTCCCCAAAGACTTCTTCCTTCATTTTCTTGAGATGCCCTTAAAATCAGTATAGTTGTTTGGAATTTGAAAATATTTAGCCGACACTACGATCCACTATGACATTTCGATTACCATAACACTCGGCAATAAGCGAAAGTTACGGTCTGAGAGTTTGCTTTGTACGAAACGCAAAATCACAAGTAATTCATCTCGAAATGTAAACCGAAGAGAAGAAGAGCGTAATTGAATTATGGGTATTGTTTTGTATTCTCAACAAACGAGATTTCGCTTACAACACTCGAGGCTGTGAATCGCGTGTTCTCGAATGGCAAACGCCGTCGGGAATTGGAAGACGGAATTCAGACGAGACGCCGTTTTTAGACACGAAAATGAAGTCGATAGACAAATAACTTAAAAGAAACATACGATTTTGTTTGGTTCAAAGAAGCGTACATGAATCCGATGAAAATTGATGTTGATTTTCGATACGAGCTTTCAAGCAGGCCCATTGGTTTTCCGTCGTCGAAATAAAATTAACACCGAACGAAAAGCAATCTCGGCGTTTGAATACGAAAAAATGAAGAGCAGTGAAATGAGCCATGAGGTCGTGAAGTTGCAATCCTGTTCGCTCTTTTGTCGACCCGCTGGTCTTATTCGGCAGTAAAATGTCGGTGGTGTCAAAAGCAAGTTATAAGCCTTGTTCTCGTTTAATCCATTGCTTGTCGATATAAACGGGATTAGGGAAAGTCGTTTTTATTCTCAAATGACGTTCAATCAATTCAACGAAAGGGCCGTTCGTCTGGTTGATGGGATCATTTGAAACGCTTTTGTTTATCAATCCAATCAACACGTTTATTTGGAAACAACGTGAACGCGATCGTTTGCTTTTTGTTGTCCGACCTTCAGCGTTTTACGCCCCCATTTGATTTGCGGAATTTAAAATAAAATCGCTCTCGCTGCTTATAAAGCTCATTTCAATTTTCATTGATTCATTTTACGTGTTGATTTTTGTTTTTAGTTCGTGATGAAAACCCTGACTTTTCTTTTCTGCCTTATGGCAATTTGTTGGATTGCAAGTGCTCAAATGCCTGGAGCACCTGTCGAACAGAACGACACCGACTCAACGGATATTAAGGTAAGTTTAAGGCGTTTTGGATGTTCTGCATTGTGAGTTACTTTAGCGAATTGCTGAGCAAGCAGTTGAGGAATACAACAAACGAAGCAACGACCTTTACCCTTACGTATTGATCAAAATCATCGGCGTTAAGACTCAAGTTGTTAGTGGAGTCAGCTACGAACTGCGACTTCAAATCGCGCAAAACAAAAACTGCCGCAAAGTTGTTCAATTTGATTTCTTGTTCTAATCCTTTGTTTTAGGGAAATGTTTGTTCATCCAACGAACCGACAGAGGCACCCAAAGAAATCGCCGCGAACGTTTTGTCACAACCGTGGAAGCAAAACAAACCTCAAGTATCATTCCCGTCTGTTTAAATTGCTCGTGTATACGAAGGATAATCAAAAAATCGCAATAAACGACATTCATTTTCAATCGTGAAACTTTAGATTGAATTCAAATTATTAGCTCTGCTTCCGTTTGATGTACTATGTAATTGGACAATCACTACAGCTTTCTATTTAAGCGCTTGTAGATCAAACGATGGCACTAAGTAGCAATTTATTCATCTAAACTCACAGAGTCAGTAAAATGGGCGGAAATCGCGCCTATGCGTACGACTGATGTTCGTGCGAATCTGAAAAAATTCACGAATTTTAAATTTTGTAGTTACCTTCTTGTTGGATAAATGGCAAAATGACCACTTTGTCCGTTGTTATTTCTTCGCTCTTCTCTAAAACAGTGTTAAGAAGTGACAGTCATTTGACTACTTACTTGGTTCATCTAGTTCAAACAAATGGAAAAGACTTTCAGTCAATTGGATCCGATTCAACGTCCCAGAATGATTGCCAACAAATCGCAGCAAAAGACGAGTATCCAAATCGAGATATTGCTTAACGAACAGATGGATCATTTGGTTATTTGGCGTTTTGTGATGCTCGTTAAAGCTAGTACTCAATTTCTTGATCACATTTTGGTCGCTGAACAAGATGGAAGAGATGAAGCAGAACAAATTAAGGATTGTAACGAGAAGAACACACAAATGCCATGCATAAATAATGATAAATGCCTTTTCGTTGAGCATGTTGATCAGCTGAATTGGACCAGTGATTCGCTGTAGGCAGTTTAGACGACTTACCAGCACGCATTGAACGGTTCTCGGATGAACATCACCCAAAGTGTTCAGTGTGAAATCACAGAAACTGATACGCGGAAAGAGGCCAGTGGATTGCCAGCCGTCAGTGTATAAAGCGGAACTCAGCACGTTGATAATCCAACTCCAACTGCCATCACCAATGAAGAGGCTCATGAAAACGAGTTGAGCGATCAAATTGCAGATGTTAAGTAGTTTGGCTGCGAAATAAACGTAAGTTGCCGGAAAGGCCACCGAGGTCAATTGACGCGAGGAGTGAACTTGAATAGCGATATCTGTAAGTATCAATCGACGTTCTTCGTCCGATTTGTTTTGCGCGTCCGTACACCGTTGAACCGGGTTCTTATAGTCAAGATTTGCAAACGAAAGGAAACTCAACCACATCAAATGCGGAATGTAACACGCAAATGCCTGAATTGCGAGAACGTAAGGAATCCACTAAAATGTAAAGAGTAAGAGTTCTTCTTGTTCATCTGTTTACTTGGTAGTAAGCGACAAACTGTTTTGGTTGTCGATTGTCGACAATCGAACCGTTGCCCGTATGATAAGTTCCCGTGACGTAACAGTACTTGTGAATGTACTGATGCCAGGAATCTGAATTAGAAAGCAAGTCTTGGAGATGAAAAGAACGAACCGATGTAGTTAGAAGGCGTCAGACAATACAACGGTTCGCCGAACGTTTGTTTCGTTCCGATCAGCAGAGCAAAGAAAGTGAGTAGAGCTGTGGTGGTCAAATAGTGAAGTCGATCAACATGATCGTCCAAACGAGTGGATTTCAAGGACTGAAGAAAATCGAGTAAGTAGGGAACTTGCATCATGAACTCGAATCAGCCCAACAGATTAAAATAATCGACCAAATGAAATCATTGAAAGTCAAAAATATGCAAAGAAATTTGACTAATTAGCTTCACAGTAACAAAGTTAACCAGTTAATGCTTGGCTTTCAAAATTGTACTTGTGTTCGCAGTGAAAGTTCAAATTCTTTCTTATTTATGTTCTTCATTCTGCTCATGTACTTCCAACTATCCGTGGACCAAAGTGTCGGAGCGCAAATACTTGGCCATTTCATCTACTAGACCGAAGATCAGCAAATGAGGTTGAATTCTTGAACATCTACTATCGGCTCCTTGAATTGTCAGATTTTCATTAAAACGCTTGACTGAATAATAGATGAGTAAGAATGTAATTTCACGCAAATTAATGAGCTCATCAGGAACCGTAGAAGTGAAAAGAAACGATGAGAGTGACAAGGAGTTTTGGAGCTTTCGCCCTTGGCTCGTGTAGTATAGTGGTTAGTACTTCGCATTGTGGTCGATGTTGCAAAGCTGCGACGACGCAGGTTCGATTCCTGCCACGAGCAACTCTTTTTTTGTACGTTTACAACTCCGTTCATTAGTTTGCAGTGTTTTATAATATATTCATGATTATTTTGTACACAAAAGTTATTTATTGGTTTTCCGTTTCATTAATTCAATTTAATACAAAAACAACGAAGTTTCAATTTTTATCAAATCAGTTTGTGGCCGATTGATTGGCAGCGGGAGCGATGTTGTGGACTTCGCGTTTGTGATCGCGCAGTTCCTGTCGTGTATCCAGTTTTAGACGACACAAATCACAACGGAATGAGATGTCGCCTTCCTTCTCCTTTTCCAACGTATCGATGTTCGCTATTACAGTTTTGTTCTCATCGATCACAATCTTATGCATCTTAAGCATGTGAGTACGCAAGAAGTACTTGTTGCAAACTTCTTTGTTGCATAGATCGCAGTAGTTTTTGCTGGTGGATGTGTACTGTCGTTTGGGAGTTTTCTTAAATCAAGATATTTTTGAACAGAGAGATTGTCTTACCATGATTCCCGTGTTTTGAGGTCCATTTGATTGGTTGGCAGTCAGCAGTTGAGCTATTCTCGCGACATCTAACTCCTGGCCAAATGGCAACCCTGACTGGAAGTTTCCCATGTTAAAAAGTGGCGGTAGATGAAAATTTGGAAGCAATTGACTCAAAGTGTTGAAGACGTCAGTTGAAATTGGAGTGTGCTGTTGGGATTGAGGACTAGGCTGACTCGGTGGTGGGTGAGAAATGGGAGTTTTTGGAGTTTGAGGGGTCGGTTGTTGATTAGCGTTATGATGAACAAGTTGATGTTGAAGCAAATGAGTCAACGAATCAAACTCCTTCTCACAAGAGTCACAGCTATGACAAATTTGCTGTTGACTACCACTTTCCGATGATCTAAACATGAAAGTTAATCCATGCTTATCGTATCATTCCGATACACTCTTAGAACTTACTGTGTTTCTTCTTTTTCAGTCGTTAATCGTGGCATTTTGGCCGGAGGTTCGCTCAAATTGGTCATTGGAGATTCGGAGCGCTGTGGTGTTTGCGGTTCAGCTGTCCAATCAGTTTCGGTCTTTGACGGTGAACTGATAGTTGCGACAGTTGGTGTGGTTGTACTGATTGGCGAATCCACAATACCATGTTTCTTTAGCCGATGAGTCTTCAGGAAGTAACGATTGCAAAGCACTTTATCGCAGATATCACAATAGGCATCGTTTTGCTGAACAGATCGTCTTGTTAGTTCGGCCGCGTTGACTTACTTTTGATTGAGTGACTTGGGACGTGGATGTGGGCGTGAGTCCAGCTAATGCTTGAGTCTCAAAAAATGCTTGAAGATCAGGAGTCGATGAACCGTTTTGTTGGTTGCCATTCATTAGACCCATTAAGTTAAGCTGCTCAAGAATTGATGGAGTGTTCACTTTTAAGCTGCACATATCACAAGGAGATGGGTCGTCGCCTTCTTTTTCTTTTTCTGAACTATCAATGTTTGGTACAATAGACTTGTTCTCGTCAAGCACGATCTTATGCATCTTAAGCATGTGAGTACGCAAGAAGTACTTATTGCAAAGTTCTTTGTTGCATAGATCGCAGACATTTTTGCCGGTAGACGAATATTGCCGTTTGGGTGTTTTCTAGAATATGTATATATTTTGATTGAAGGCATTTTTATACCGTGATTCCCGTGTTTTGAAGTCCATTCGATTGGCTGGCAGTCAGTTGTTGAGCTATTCTTGCGACATCTAACTCCTCGCTAAGCGGCAACCCTGACTGGAAGTTTCCCAAGTTGAGAAGAGGTGATTGTTGAAAATTTCCGCCGGAAAATTGGAAATTTGGAAGCAATTGACTCAAAGTGTTGAAGACGTCAGTTGAAATTGGAGTGTGCTGTTGGGATTGAGGACTAGGCTGACTTGGTGGTGGGTGAGAAATGGGAGTTTTTGGAGTTTGAGGGGTCGGTTGTTGATTAGCGTTATGATGAACAAGTTGATGTTGAAGCAAATGAGTCAACGAATCAAACTCCTTCTCACAAGAGTCACAGCTATGACAAATTTGCTGTTCACTGCCACTTTCCGGTGATCTAAAAACGCGAATTAGGTTAAAAATATTGCTTATCACATATTTCAAAAAGGTTTGAAATACATTTTAGAAGTCAATTTCTTTTGAAACATACTGTGTATCCTCATTTTCAGTCGTTAATCGTGGCATGTTTGTTGGATGTTCGTTCAAATTGGTCATTGGAGATTCGGAGCGCTGTGGTGTTTGCGGTTCAGCTGTCCAATCAGTTTCGGTCTTTGACGGTGAACTGATAGTTGCGACAGTTGGTGTGGTTGTACTGATTGGCGAATCCGCAATACCATGTTTCTTTAGCCGATGAGTCTTGAGGAAGTAACGATTGCAATACACTTTATCGCAGATATCACAATAGGCATCGTTTTGCTGAACAGATCGTTTTGTTAGTTCGGCCGCGTTGACTTACTTTTGATTCAGTGACTTGGGACGTAGATGTGGGCGTGAGTCCGGCGAATGCTTGATTCTCAAAAAATGCTTGAAGATTGGGAGACGATGAAACGTTTTGTTGGTTGATATTGAATAGGCCCATCAACTGAAGTTGTCCGAAAAGCGTCGAAGCGTTCGGAATCGACATTTGCGTCGCTGCGATCGACGTCGAAGGCCAACAAGGAAACTGAAACGGAATGACCAGTGAGTCACGTCGAGCGAACGATCACACACGCGAAACAACGAAAATTAAAAGCGGGAATCCAATTTTGCGTCAAAAAATTAATTTTAGTCGCGAGGCTCATCTCATCACGTAGCTATTCTCCGGCGGCGCATCTCTTTTTTTGCGAAATTCAAAATCCAGTTTTTGTGGAAAATCGCGTTGAGTCGCCGACGCACAACAGAAAACAAAAAACCGTAGAGTTTTGGCCATGCGTCTTCGACGCCAAGCGGACGCAATCGTAAAACACGCGAAAGGAGTGTACGGTCGATCGTTTTTGGTTTCGCGAAATTCGAACCAAAAATTTTGAGATCGACGGCGAATTTCCAGTTTTTTCGTCCGTCCAGTTGAAGAGCTTGCTTGTTTGCAAACATCGCGCTTAAATTCTACGAGCCGCCGAACACGAATGGCGACTCAAAAGTTTTGGCGTTCGGAGTGGACAAAAAAATGCCGGGGGGCGAAATTCTCTGAAAGCGCGATTTGAAAATTTTGATCACGGTTTGCATGAAACTTAACGAAATGTTTCCTGAAGCCGCGGTCACGCTCGTTTTTTTGCGAATCCGATTGCACGCAAAAAAGACGTAATTGCAATAGCGAAGAGAAAACTGGTCGTTTCTGCGTAACTCGAATGGAGACGATCTCTCCAATCGGCATTGCCAAATTTAAGCGGCCCAAATATCCGACCGCAACATTCCTTTGCGCAGATGCCCAGCAAAAATCGCAGCCTCTTGCCGAAAAAAGTTGTGGTGAGCGTCACAAAAAATGACTGCGGAGTCTTTGGCACGAAGGCATTTCGATCGATTCGCTGCGCAAGAAATTGGTTCAGGGGGCCGCACACAACTGCTAAAAACTTCCTATCTATCGACAATCATAAAAACGAAAGCGGCCACCCGAGTGACCAAACGAATGACCTTTGTTCGATCAAAGTTTTTAGCTCAAAAAGTTGCCGTAGAACGACGAGATACTCATCCGTCTCTCTGGTTTCTCGTACGTAATTTCGAACACTCGTCCACGATTCTCGCGCAATGGAAAAAACGCGTGGGTCATTTTTGAGATCCGACCAAAAAACTCAAAACGAGTGACCACCCGCGCACAAAAATGGACGACGCGTTCGAAGGTCATATGCAAAGACAAGGCGGAGAAAAGGGAATTGAAATGGAAAACGTTAAAAGAGAAGATCTTACAGCGCGAACTACGTTTTCGATTTTACGTTCCAATCATGAAAAAGCTCGGCGACTGAACGCGAGAGGTCACTCTGTTTGGCATTCTTTCGTAAAAAAAGGAGACGCAAAAACCGGACGGCTCATCGTTGAAAGATGTACGCGCAATCGTAACGCAGAATTACAATTATTATGATCCGATGAATGAGGTGGAAACAAAAACACATTAAAATTCACAACCGGAATTACACAGCGTCCGTGTAATCGGATATTTAATTTTGAGAAATTGAAAGCCGATTGCAGAAATCTGTTCCCATACAAGTGCACAAAGAAGCCCCGGGATTTTGCTTGTACGTCGAATTTGACGCAGAAGCTGCTTGGAACGTCAGAAAGACATCGAGGATGTTCATTAACAAATTCCGCATTCTTCGACCACTAAACGATCAAGTTCGAGGGGATTCCAACTAAAATTTCGCATTGAAACGCCGAAAGCTTGTCGTCGCTAATTGTTTTTTCGACGCCACTTTTTATGCGCACTTCAAATTTCAATCGCGCGGATTTCACGGTTTCGATTTGGTGATTTGAAGTTGCTTGATAAAAAAAAAGCGCGAAACGGATCTAAAGGCGAATCATTCGACGTCGATTCTTGGCGTCCATTTTCGACTACGATTAACGGCACCCACAACTGACTCGAAGGCACAAATCGACCTACCGAACCGACGTTTTGGCAGCAGTTATTTTTAACTGCTAAAAAAGTTCGAAAACTGAAACAAACAAATTGGAAGCACGCGCGAGAATTCTCAACGATCAAATGATGGATTGGCCGATTGAGCTGGACAGACAGTTCGAATTTTAGTTTTTGCTGCTTCCGAAAAGTAAACGCGCAATTCATTTCGTTTTCCCTCTTCGATCGTCATTGCTATCAGCCGATTGATTTGAACCGAAAGAAACGGCATTTTGCGCCGATAACATAAAAAGAAAGACGCTCCCGTTTTGATTGCTTCGAAGACGCGAATTGTTTCGATTGGAGTTTTTTGAGAACATTTTTAAACACTTTTATTGCTCTCAAAAACTTTAACGATTCGAAGTTGTTGCGAATCATGATGGAGTATCAAATGAACAAACACAACGGTCAATTAAAATTGAATGAAAAACACTTCTTAGTCTTATCGAAGTCAAGAGGGCGGACAATTTGATTTGGTTTCGGATTTGCAGAACTGTTTTTGCCTGCTAATTCGATAACTGAGACCCCATGGTCGAAATCTTGACTGCATTCTACGGTACGCTTATTGCTTCCAATTCCAAAGCTCATAAAAGCAAATGGCCAAAGTTTGTTGCGAGAAACGCAATTCAAAGTGTGTAGCAAATGGAAACGACCGAAATGACACGTCTAATTAGTGGAATTATAATCGAAAAATAAGAAAGTTTTGTGTCGTTTTGGATTGGCGTTTTGCAAATCCGAAGAAAACGTAAACAACAAAGAAGGGGAGAGCGAGAGAGTCTTTACGGTAAATCTCATCGTGACCATCGTTGGAATTATGCGCCCAATTAATGGGGATTAAAAAAGGAAATTAAAAACGTCCTTTGCAGTTCTAATCCCCGGCCAATTTGTTTGCCATGAATTCGATTATGAGTCAAAAGCGCGCAAAAACACTGATAACGATCGTTGAAGACGCGAGAAAAAACGGTGAACGTATTTTCGTGGAAAAACTTTACACAAAAACTTTTTGAACGGATGTTTGAAAAACCAGTTTCGTTGCCAAAACGTTGGTTGCGACGTCCGGCGGCGGCGGCGACGTCGTCGCGGACGGTCATTTCGGACGGCGCGTCGTGAGTCACGAGAAAACAAAAAACTGTTTCGATTTAATTTTACGTTTGAATCGAAAAAAGTTTTTGCATTTTTAATCGCGCGCGCTTCTCACCTCTTCCTTTCGTTGACGGCCAAACAAAGTTTCCTTTTTTTGTATCTCTCAAATAGCAGCCAATTCTCTTCGCTCGTATTTCGATGCTCAAAACGTGTGAACTTCTGCAGATCTGAAATTGAATTTAATTTCCCAGGAAATTGTGGATTAATTGGACGACGAAATTGAAAGCTCGTGACTGATCTCGAATACGGTAAAACAACGTAAACATTTCCATTGACCTCCTCAGGCAACCAACTGGTTTTGTTGGGGGAGTTTGCGCAGCTTTAAACGCGATTGTTAAGTCAACAGTACGAAGAAAAGGCAGCCAATTTATTGCAATTATTAAGAAGCTGATAAAGCAAATTGGAAGCAATTTATCAACGAAATTGAGAATTCAATTTGTTTTGATGATAAGGATGGGAAAAATTGCAATGCAATTAAACTTCGCGGATCTCCAAGACCACGTGACAAAATGCGCAAAAAAGAAGTCGGTCATTCTTGTGCGTCTTTTGTTTGCGTTTCGATCAGACTCACGTCTTCTCCAGCGTTTTTTGCGCGCAACTCGAGAACGGCCACGAGCAAGCAATCGAAAACTTTTTGCAAACAAAAGAAACGAGAGTGGACAAACATTAATGGCCGAATTTTACGTTTGACTACTACGTCACATACAACAATCACGTGTAGAACAACAAAGACACGCAGCAAAAAAGAAGACGCGCAGATCGTAAATTTCGCTCGAAGTTGCCAGCAAATTGATAGAACGAAAGGAACTGTTTTCCGTCCGCCCTAAGCGTATCCGCAGCGAATCTCATAAGCGGCTCTTAACGTAACAAAGTGGCTTATAAGACCAACTGGACTACACAATCAGAAGCATCATCAGTACTTTAAAAACAACCTTCGAACTGTTCGATAGTTCGTACGAAACTGAAGACGCGCAATTCGTGGCATTGATTTCGCGGACAAACTGTGTGGACATTCGAAGCGGAACCATCTCGTTTTAATCTTCTTTACGAAACTCTCTGCTAATCTGCCAAAAACGTAAATTTCAGTCTTCCAGTCAAGTTCATAAGCCCTGTTGAAATCCGAATTTACGTGCCGATAAATTGAGAAAACCTTTTGGGATTCCTCCCAACAAATTCCACGAATCGACGCGCCAATGGAGAACATCAACATGTCGCAAATAAAGTTCGCTACCGTAATTTTGTACTCACGTGCCGTCTAATCCGAAAAAAACTTCTTTCACACTTTTGCCGCCAAAAAATATCATTTGCAATTCACTTTCTCGGGATGACAAAGCGGACCGCAAACAGCGCAGAAGATTTTAAAAAACGTAAATTCCGTTTTACGATCATAAAAGTCATAGGAAATGTTTGCTCTAAACTCGACGTTTGGGAACGTCCCTGAAAACTTTGGTGCTCTTTTGGATTTTAATTGGACTTTTGAGAAGATGATTCTGTAAATGAAGCAAAAAATTGTCATGAGTTTCGCGTACAATTCCAAACATTGAAAACAAGCAAATTGGCTTTCTCGAATGACCGCCGTTTGCGTGGTCAGTTGAGAGTATCGAGTGAATTCCAACACAAAAGAGCGTCGAAATATCATAATCGAGAGATTAACCTCCACATGCAAAATGCCACGAGTCTTCGCAAGATGGCAATTAATCGAGAGTTTTGCAACAAATACAACGCGCGGTTTAAAAACACACGCAAAACTTTCGCGTGCGTGTGAATCGAAAGGAAAATATCGAGAAGATTGGTCTCAACGTTGAAATGTTGCAAACTGTAATGACCGTTGAGTTCGCGAGTCCTGATTGCTAGCCATGCACTTGAACGTCCATTTCATCGACGACCACCAACATCGAATCAATGAAGAGACAAAAAGCCAAGGGAATGTTCGACCTGAAGCCGAAACGACCGTAAGAATTTTGGACCTTTTTACGAACGCAGTTCGATTTGGACGAACCAACAGCCGCAAAAAACGCCAAAAAAACGACGTGAGTTCGAAATTGACGGCTCGATTCGCGTAGATGAGGAAATTATCAAAGCAAAACAAGTGGCGACTTTACGAATCGGCCGATTTGGATTGGAACGAATTTAAAAAACGCGATTTAAACGCCGAACAGCCCCGTTCGTTCTTCTTTTTGTTTTTGCAATTGATGAGCCCAAAAAAACGACGCTTATCCCGAAGATTTGTTTTTTAATTTCCGTCCGTAGAAACACGGAAATTGGACGATTACCGTAAATGCGCGTTTTAGGTCGCAAAAAACACTAACAACGTCCGTTGTGCGCATCGAAAAATTAGAAAAAAGTTGGAGGCTTAAATCACAGCTGCGAGACTCAAATTTCCGCGTATAAATTGGCAAAATCTATGAACGAGTGTTGGATAACTCGACATAAATTTGACTAATTTTCGGACGTCTTACGGTGCGTGTCCAGAGCGCGCAGCAGCATATTCCGGAGCGCGCAAAATGATTCTCATGTCGTTTGAATTTCTAAAAGCTGCGTAACGATCGCACGATGATTTGTCGATTTCGCTTGAGAGTGAAAGTGCGAGAATCGCGAAATGCCGCGCAAAAAACAACACGATGAGAGCGTCCTTCAGGGCCCGTGAAAGCTACGGTAAAAAAGTTGGAAATTTTCGGCATTGGAAACTTCAAACCGGTTCTCGAAGGCGTGGATTTGCGCGGCCGGAATGCGCGCATAATTCATGGACTACGAAAAGATTGGGAACCTGGAGAATGGGGAATTCGATGGTTAATAATTAACGGCGAACTCAGCCAACTTTCAATCCCAATTTTCTTTCGGCGCGGACCCAAAACCGCAAAGAATGCCAAAAAACGTCTGATGAGAAAGATGGCGCGTCCGATCGGCCTTTCGATCGGTGATTCTTTTCGGCGCTCGCAAAGTTCGACACAAAAAAAGGTTACGCAAAAGAGAGGACCGCACGTTTTTTTGGGGTTTCGAATTGACGGGAAGTGCCGAAATGTGCAAAAGCAAAACAATTAATAACGTTTTCTTCCGCCTCATGGGGACATTTTTACGACAGACATCGCGAATTTTACGAAATTAAACAGCCACCGTATGTTTTTTGAAATATGAAGCCAATTAGCTGTCGGGCCGAGTTTCGAATGACAATACGCGTACAAAACGGCGCTTGACGAGCGGATTCCGGCAGAGCAATTGGCCCCCAAGAAAGTTCCCAATTGTTTTAAAATGCATAATTCCGGCCCGCAAATTGGACACTCAAGTATTCATTTTGCAATTCAAAATTTTCTCCATTCGAATCCAATTAAACAAATTTGTCGAAACAGATGCCTGCCGTTTTTTGCACAACAATTTTTCTGAGTGCATTGAATCAACACTTCAAATTAAACCAATTCGTCTTTCTCCCGCTTGTTTTCCTTGAATTAAATGGTCAAGTGCTTCAGAAGACATTTCGATTGTCCAAAGTCCTAAACGAATTCGGTCGTAATTCTGTTTCGAACGAAATCGATTAGTTACACAAACTTCTCGAAACAAACCGCTGGACCATCAATATTAAACAGTCTGCATTGTTCTCGTTTGTTTGGCCGGAAATCAACTGGACATTTAACTCACTGAGAACAAGCACAATTCCGGTTGTCAACAAGAACACGGTCTTTAGTTGGGGTTTTTGTTTAGATGACGATACGAACAATATTCGACATCGAAAGCTGATTCTCGTGTCAATCTCCACAAAAAACAATTAAATCACTTTTCTCCGAAAATAAGGTGGAGCTTAGCGAACGGATCGTGAGTTTGATCCTTTGATCGCAACTGTTCGTTCACGTATTTAAAGTGGGTGGTTTAAAAGAATTCGATGAAGAAGCTCGACAGCCAGAGGTCTGTAGACGCTTATGTTATATATGCAAATGATCCTGCTGTTTCCTGTCAAACAAATAGAAGAAAATGCACTCTGACTGGCCAACTCGCTTCGATCCAGTCGATTGAAGTGAACACGTGGGTGGAAGTTGAAGTCAGCAACAACTTTCTGGGACACAGCCATTGGCCAGTGCCACTGATATTCAACGCTCAGCGAACACTCCCCGTCAACTCTTTATAACGATACGTGAGGTTGTGAATCGTCGACAACAAGGTTTTTTACTTTTTGAAGTTTTTGATTTGCTTTTTATGTGAACATCGAAAGAGGTTGAGATAACGAAAAGGAAACAGATTGTTCGTTTGCCGTCAATTTCAAAGAATTCGCAGCATAACTTGAAGTGGGGAACCGTCGAAATGTTTGTCGAACTGTCACAAAACGAACGGTACTTTAATCAGAAGGTAAAACACAACAAACTAGCAAAATCATTTCGGTTCTTCAGTGGATTCCGTAGAAAAGGCCGAGAAGTAGAAGGTTTGTATCGATCGTAATTTCGATTTATTCTGTTTAGAAGTGGCAAATTGTGTGCCTACAAAAACAAATGTGAAGTTTGTGTAGCTCTTTGTACTTTCTCTTATTTCGGACACAGAAGTGCGTTTTTACGTTCAGTAACAGAATTCATCCTTCAAAATTTCTAGCAGTTAGCTCTGCCAACTTGAACAGAAACTGCGGAAGTTTCGGATATTTCGGGCGATGAAGTACAAAAAAGCTCTCTTCTTTGTCGAAAGCCGCGTTTGACTTGACTTTGTTTTTTACCGAATAAAAATGGTAGTCATGGAGACTTGTGTCCTGAGGCTTTTCCCGAGCTCAACTCTCTTGTCAAGTTCTTGTACCGACGGTTTCTCGAATCGATTTGCAATGAAAGACGAGTGTTGATGTTCAAATATAAACGTTTGGCTGAAATAATGGACGAGGAAGATGGACAGCAAACGGCAAATCGGCCGTCTTCGAGCGGTGAGTTTCGAATTTCGAACGGCCGAACAGACCAGAGGGTTTTTGTTGTAAAAAATTGAAATTAGTTTCGAGTGCACGACAGCGGCTCTTCGAGCTTTTTTAGCCGACCGCTGCAGATCACAGTTTTGCTCCGTAGACACGAGCATCATTGTTTGAGCTTGTTTTATTGAGTTTTGGATTGCTAATACGTACGTCTACTCTTCTGAAAGTTTTCAACCCGCAACTCTAACGAGCAAAACCATTCTTTATTGCGGGTTGTTGTCTCAAAGTTGTTTTTTGTTTTGGTTTGTGATGAGAAGTGAGTAAGCGACCACTCTTTTAGATTCGAACGCCGAAATTCACAGTCAGTTTTCGGAGGAGGAATTCCAACGGGATTTACATAAACGGTAAGTCTCGAGTCTATTTCATTGATGTGCTGGTCTAGTCCACGAGTCGTTGGTCCGGGCGGCGTTTTGCTTCCGCAACGACACGAACTGACGGAGATGTTGGAAGATGGAAGTGTTTCGGTGATGTGTTTTACGTAAGTAAAAACTTTGTTTTTCTTTTATGATTTGTTTCCATTTCAGTTGGAATATTGCAGCGAAAGTAAGACTACAGAGTTCATATCGTGAGTCAAATCAAAGTTTTCAGTCGGTGCGAAGCCTCGAAATGCTCAGTGAACTCTTCAGCAAAATGGACGCGAATGAGCGTCCGGATGTGATTGCAATCGCACTTCAGGAGCTACCCACATCGACACTGTACGTGAAGAATAAAATTTCAGTTCATTTCCGTTTCAGTCGATTTCACAGAGACATGGTGGCAATTGTCGAAAAGGCGCTCAACGACACTCATCGAGTTTATTGTTGGGTCAGAAAGTGGTCGCAGATGGTTCTGGTGTTCATGCGACGCAAACTGAGTCTCTATGCATCTTGTACGTCTTCTTAATTATCCCTATTAACATAACTTTAGGCCCCGAATATCAATTCATAGCAACCAAACGATTGGCTTCGCCTTTTCGAACCAAAGGTGCAATAGGAATTTGTTTTCGTTTACTGCAAACAACTTGTGTATTCATTGCTTGTCATCTAACTCGTGAGTTTGCTACTATTTCGCTTAATTGAGATTTTAGACGGAAAACTGAAAAGACGAATTTCTGATTATCACAAACTTTCGCGCAGTTTTGATTTTGAAATGCTCAGACGACAACGATCTTCCGATGCAAATAACGTGCCCATCAAGAAGGCAGCAAACGTCTTTTGGTTTGGTGATCTCAACTTTCGTCTGTGGCATGTCGACGCGGCACAGTTGATTAAAAAACAGCTGCAAAACCGTCTTTTTCGACACAATCTCGATTTCCGCGAACTTCTCGACCACGACGAGTTGACAATCGAAAAAGCCAAAGGTTGTCAAGATGTTCATTTCGATTATTCGTTTTGCAGGGTTTATTTTTGAAAACTTCAGAGAGGGAGTAATCGCCTTTCCACCCACTCACAAGTTCATTCGTAATTCAAATCAATACGCGCCAAATCGAATTCCTTCGTACACGGCAAGTGGCGTGCAATCGATTATAATCGTTGGGTTCTAGGATCGTGTGTTGTTTTGGTCAAAAGATAAAAAATCGTTGGTTCCAGTGCGTTATGATTGTATTTGGGATCTCACAGTTTCGGATCATAAGCCCGTCTACTGCACCTTCAAGATGCGTGTCTATGAGTCCAAATCCTCGAATGGTCATTCCGAAGCTATTTCTCTGAGCAATTCAACGGTTTTCGATTCAACGAATTCGACTTGAATACGAGAATCACTTGTAGATGTTTTCGAGAAATAAATTCACACGTCTGATCGTTCAGTTGGACTTTAAATCCGAAAATACGAAGTCGCTGCCTTGGAAACGGTGGGAATTTTAGTCGTGAAAGAAAACCTACAAAATACGAGCAAATCGTCGTATCACACTTGTCAGTTAGTTTTATGATGAAAATAAACGCCTTATACTTCTTTTTTGTTTTCCTATTCAACGTCAAAGCCGACCAGTTTAGCTGTGAGTTTTGATTTGGGTATCGAGATCAGAAAGTTGTTTTAGCACGTTTAAAAGATTGTGGAACTCAACAGGGTTGTTGGTTGATGCCAACTGGTTGCGAACAAACCAATGGTCCGACTTGTGTTGGAATCGTTTCATGGGACGTGACGGCCGAAAGAATTCGATTTGCGCTCGTAATTTTTACATCCGATCTTCTCGACACGTATATTATTAATCGCAGTATCTACGGGGCGCTCGGATTCTCTATAGACCGCAAAATGGCAAGTAAAAGCAAGTAAATGGTAAGACTACAATTCTAGGGCAACGATACGGCGATTGTGTGTGCTGTCAATAGCACAGGTCAGGGATCAGTTTACGTCACTTACAATGACTATCATAGCAGTCGTAGACAGCACGAAGTAGAAAAGAAGAGCGTAAAATTGTTAACTATTCTTTTAGGCATCAAAACTGATGATTAAAAACGCAGAAGTTCACTTAGTTAACGACAGGATGAACTGTCAGCTCGAATGGGTGTTTGGCGGTTTGAGTCAACTGAAAGGTCCTGAACGTCAGCTCGTATTCAATTTGAGTGATCCAGAAGCTAATTTCTATCTTTTATTCGCCCGTGGTCCCGCTAATCCGCATAGTACAATAAGAATGAATCCGGAGTTTATCGACGATTTACAGATTTGGATCCCGGCCATCACTCTGTTGCCGACGGTCCTTTGTTTCCGTTTGTGAGTGCTGAACCAATTGGTTTTTGCGAAACGGGATGCGGTCAAGCAGCCGGACATCAGTGGATCACCGAAACCCACCAATCGGAAATTCCACAGATTGTTAAACAAAAAATCTCGATTGCTCATGCAACGTTGATGCTTTTGTCTTGTCTTGTTCTCCATCCAACTGCTGTTTTTAGCGCTCGATTCTGCAAAGATCATTTGGCTCGTTGTTGCCATGTTTTCGTTTGGTTTCACGTAAGAGCTTGTAAAGGAAGAATCCTCAAGTTCTATGTTTAGGTTCATTGGATTTGCAATTTCACGGCTTTCGTCTCTTCCTCTGTTGCCTTTTTTACCATTTATTATCAAGCGGATTTCAAGACATTGCCGTGTTCTGAAAGCTGTGAAGATCAGGTAAATCGGACAGAAATTTTGTCTAAAGTTTGCTTTTAGAGTTATTACCGTCGTTTTCATTCGATTCTTGGTACTATCATTTACTCTTTGATTTGTGCTCAAGTTCTGGGCGGAATTTGTAGGCCGAACGTTGCTGCTGATTCGCGGAAAGCCTGGAATTTGATGCACACGTTTTGCGGGTATACGATTTGGGCGTTAAGTTGTGAGTTCAAATGGAGAATAGTTGTAAGGACTTTCTTAGGCACAAACTCGTATATGGGTATCGGAATCCCAAAGTTGGGTCTGATCGCTTCGTACGGACGGTGGCCAATTCATGTCTTTACAATTGGGATTCTGGTGACAATCATTTGTTTTGTATTGTGCGAGTGGATCGTGAACAAAGAGCGATACATTGCTCGGGATCCTAATCGAGTTGAAAAGTTGAATAATTTGGATTCTCGATCATTGGAAAACGAGGAGTTTGAAGAGGTAAGTGGTTATGAATCCATGGAAACGAAATAATCTTTTAGACTGCTTCCTGTGCTCCGATTTTGCTGACAATGTTCAACACGATTTCGGCGATTTTCGTGATTGTTACTCTCAATATCATGATGATCAAAGCGGCGCGTGAATTCGGTCATGACATGTGAACTCGATACAATGAGGCAGCAGCTTTAAAATATACGATTTATTTTTAGTGAAAGCAAATGTGAGTAAATAAAACGATGCTTATTAACGATATTACAAACCAACACCTTGAGAACAGAAGCGTTAAATTATTAGTTAGGAAAGCAACAAAGCAATCAGAATAGAAAACTCAAACTCATAAACAACAGACTTAAACTGAGCGGCAAAATTTGGGATGCGGAAGACGTTGGAGTTGTAGTTTCTGGTTGAGTTGTGTTGGCTGGTTGAGCATAAGATGGAGATTTGGTGTTGTAAGGAATTGGCGGAATTGGAGGACCAATTGGATAGCCAGAAGGAATAGGAGGACGAACATAAGATGCTTGTTTCGAAGCCTCCGGCCGTTCTCTTTGTTGACGATAAAGCCAATAGTTTGAGGATTCCAAGTTGAGATTTTCAGGATTAATTTGACCGTAAGGCACGTATTGACTTGGTTGTTGATAAGGTTGAACAGGAACTGTGTATTGATCGCCATATGCACATTTTGGAGGTGGTCGTAGAGTGTCGGCGACACGATATCCGGCATCCAATTTGCCGGGCAATTCATCTATTGAAATTGTGTACAACGGTTGGTTGGCTGAAACTCAAAATGATTAATTATATGAACAAGAGAATTCACGGCATTGATATTCGAATGTTGAGTCGACATTGCACGGACATTCGTGAATCGGAACGACGGAACAATGTGAAAGACACGGGCACAAAAAGCACGGAATTTGTATTGGAATTTGACAGCAACTAAATAGATTTATGATTGTTAATAAACAAGCTACAACCAACCCTTGAGGTTGTGGCTGAGGAATCGGCTGTTGACAAGGTGGAATAGGAACGTAGGGTTCAGGTGAAGAAGTGACATTTGGTTTTGAGGGCGGTTGAGTTACGTAACCAGCTGGAGTTGATGAGCTTGTGGAAGGTGGTGTTACGGAAGAGGGATTTAGAGTTGGAGCATAGGTGACTGGTATTGGACATTTTGGTGGAATTTGACCACAAGAACATTGCTAAGATTGCTTTATGTTTTTTACTAAACATCTTTGCTTACCATAAAACAACACCAACAGCCCGAACAACCGGGCGATGGACTAATAGTTACTGGAGATTGAGACGTAGTTGGTGGAGTAAGAGTACTTGTTGTTGTTGACGTAGTACTTGTAGTTGTTGTGCTTGATGTGCCAGTAGTAGTTGTTGTTGTGGGACGAGCGGTCGTTTTCGTTCTAGGACGAGCAGTCGTTCTAGGGCGAGCAGTTGTTGTTGTAAAAGAAGTAGTCGTCTCATTGTCCCTTAATTGTGCTAATGGTCGTACAGTGGTTGTTTTTTGCTTCATCCAATCCTGTTTGTTATCCAAATCTTTGAGCGTTCGATCATCAAAGTTTAAAGCTTCACGTCTTTCCAACGGCAACTGTGAAAAGCGAAGAGCGTCGATGTTTCGTTTTTGACAATTACAACCTCCAATCTACAAGATGCTTGTAAATTAGACGATTGGTTTGTTTGCTTACCGATTTCAAAGTCAACGATCGCACGCGAGATTTGAACGCGCCTTGAAGATCGAGATTCGACTGAAAGCAAAACTAGCGGTTAGCGATGTAGAAAAACCAAAACCTGAAACTCATTTGACTGAGGGTTGGCTTCGATTCGAACGAAATTGTCTAAAAAACACCTGTCACGCAGACATAGAACATCGAACTTACTAGTCATCACACTTATACCTATTAGCAGCAAACTGATTGGAACGCGCATTCTGTCTCTGCACTTGTCTACGGTAACGTACAAGCAAAACGAAATGAGAAATTGGTGGTTGAGCACGAGAATTTTATACGATTTCTATTTCAAGAACTGCACTTTGCGTCCGTGCGGATAACGTCAGTTTTTGTTGAAACTGCCGCCATCACTTCTTGTGATACCCGACGCTTCTTTTGTTATTTGTAGCGATGAGCAACAGTCCCAGTGAAATGAAAGGATGTGAAACGGAGAAATGTGGAAATAGCCATTGGCCAACTTTTTGCCTTTGATCGAATGAAACACAAAAATTTTGCCGCCCGGAAACCTTTTCGTGTTTCTTCATTGTTTTCTTTAGTCTCGAATTACAACCTGACCGCCCGAAATGTTTTCGGTTTTTGTTTTTCAACTACCCGTATGATCGACGATCGTACAGTCGGACGACGGAATGAAAACCGCTAATGACCAAAAATGTTGCCGATTCCCGAAACAACATGTGCCTTCCAATTATGTTGACAGTACTCAAACGACATGTGTATTTTCAACTAAACGGTTGGAAAAACCTAAAGCAATGATCGAAGACTTCATGGCTGCGGAGAATGTGACGACGACTTAAAGAACTTTTACAATCAATTAGCTCGTAATTTACTGAGGACATTCAGTATTTGAGCTCCTATAGTACTAAACAGATTGTATTTTCCATCAGTTCCACTCGAACTACAGCATCCAGTTGGCAATAAGCTAAGACTTTTGGAAGTCAAATATTTCAGAAAACAGCAAGTGAAACCTTTTATTTAACACCCGATATAGTTTTTAGTTAACAATAAATACGCATAAATAATAGCATTTATGAATCTACTGAACTTTCTTTTTCTCTTCATCTTTCGATTCCTCCTCATCGAATGCCTCACCGTATTCGTTGACTCGTGTTTTATCAACCGGATACAACCATCGTTGATAGAGGTAAATCAAGAAAACGATGTCATCTCGAAAACAGGCCAAACGATGTGCAGTTGGCATTGTGATTATGAACGCAAATATGTCATCGATGAACGTGTTAAATGCCTAAACCAATCGATGAACAATGCTATAAAGATCATAAACCTTGTACATAAACGCTTTCCACGGCAAGTGAGCAACGGACCGCAATCGATAGTTAAGGAACAGTTGAGGCAACATGAACAAGAAACCAAAAGCGTAGACACAATTAGCCAAACATTTGATCACCCAACTCGCCCATGATCTTTGTGGAACATAAATCAAGCTAAAATATACGATGAAATTTAAAACAAAAGTGAAGAATCTGACTTGTAAACTGCTCCTGAGATACAAAGTGGAATCAAGATGTAACTCACATAGCGCATTCCTTCCACATCAAAATCTCCGGTTTCTTTCTCTTTCGCACTCAACTCTCCGAAAGTTAATCGTGGACGCCAACCGTCCATATTGATGTGGATTTTAAGTGCTCGCGTGAGTTTCCAGTATTCAACCAAAGCGCCAATACCGGATGGAATTAGTATCAAATAACTCGACCGCTCGTCCATTAGATAGAAGAAGACCACAGTTTCGCTGAAGCAACGCCAAATCAACGTTCGTGTCGATATTCCGACCATTGTTTTACGACCTCGCCAAAACGAAACATCGTTCTTAAACGTAAGAAAATCGAATAGCAAATGAACGGTTGCAACAACGACAGTCAACGCCAAAAAGTAGAAATTGATCTCCGAAAATGTTCCTTTGATCTAAACACTAAGGTTCATTGATTGGTTGGTAGTCACCACAAACATCGTCGACATCTTTTTCGCCAAAACCGAACTGCGCAAATTGAGCAAACGAATTTCTCATGTTGATTTGAAATCGCAATTTCCCAAACGAAATCGGTTGGTAACTGATAGTCAAGTTTAAAACTTCACTATCCTTTTTAATCTAAACACAGGTCATAATTTAGAATCTAACGTTAATTACCTCAACCAAATCTTTCAATCGAACTTTCATGTCATCCACAGCGAAAATTGGCAAGTAGACGGTTGGAGCGTCTTTCTGTTCGGATTCGTAGATCAACGAACGCATCTCCCCGGGAATCGTTCGAACGTCCAAAACCAAATTGTCGGTCATAATGTTAAGTGGCATGATTGAACGTAAATGAGCGGTTGGCTTCGCATTTACCGTCGACTTCTAAACCACAACTTTTGCAAAATAGAAGGAAAAAAGTCAAACCTTGGAAGTTGAATTGGACATCAAGTTGAAGGCTTCCGCTTGTGGTATCGTGTATTTGGTCAATTGGAATGCGCTTCCCAAGTGCCATGGTGTCTAAATATCGAGTCTAAATCATAGCTGCTCACAATCTTACTTTTCTGCCTTCTAAGTCGTCGGTATTACTCAAGAAAAGTTCCACGTGCATCGATCCGTTTCTTCGGACATCGATTGGAATCGATAGATTAATGGTTTCTTCGAATGGGTTTGACAACGCGAGATCTGGTTTAATGTACTCAAAATACTTTTGATTTGCACCATTTCGACGTTTCGCATAAAAATGAGCAACAAGTTTAACTTTCGGCCAATTACCCGATGGATCTAAGTGTAGGAATGGCTGCAATAGAAAGCATCTTCTTGAAAACTCTCGTCTGACTTACTCGAATACAAAAACGTTCATCATTTTGCAGATCACATTCGGTGTAGTGAAATAGTTCATAGAAGTCGTAGACGCTCTTGCAAATGTAAAGAGCAAAGAGACTAACAACGAGCTTTGTACCCCAAGACATCAAACCCTGAAAACTCGATTACAACTCCAATGATCTCAACTAAGATAATTATACTGATCCATGACGGTGCATTTGAATGGAGCAGTTTGAAGAAAGCTTTTTATTTCAGGAATTAATGAAAACAACGTGAAGAACAATTACAATAAGAACATTAAAATTCAACGGCATGGCTAATTTTGCGATTTTTGAAAAACGACGACTTTTCCACAGTCAATTCAGCATCTTTTTTTGCGAAGAAATTGAACAATGTTTGTACTGGCTGAGGCTCGGACCTAAACAACCAGTCAAAATCCATATGAAGCCAATCAACTCACCAATCGCAGTTGACTGCTCCACGTTTCATTGCTTCTCGGACCGGTTTCCAAGAGAAACGAACGAAAGTCGAGTATCCGAAGATTGGATCAATATTCTCGCACATGTATTTTTGAGTTGCCGAATCTGATGGATACCCGGAACCAAATCCATCTTCTGGTTTAACAATTCCATCCTCATCAAACTGATGATTACGACAAAATAGATCTCTTTTCACTTTTGCAACAATCGAAGCTGCAGAGACTATGGGGTAAAGAGAATCCGCTTTTTCTGACACAACAATATGAATTCCTGGAAACTCCGACTGCAGCAATAAATGGTAAGTGTCTTTGGGTCCAACAGTGTCGACATAGATCTAGAAAAGTTTTTGAAATTAGCAATTGGTCTGCCGAATACCTCTTTGACGTTGATGTTCTTTTGCAGTGCATAACGAATCAAACTGATGGCACTCTGATGTGAGATGTCATTTAAGGTTCGTTGATTCTGAATGGACAACATCCAACTACTGATGAAACGAGCGGAAAGCTCCTGATACGCAAATGCGACAACCTGTCAATTGTTTTAATCTCCATATGCTCAGAAAACAACTCACTTCTTCACCAGTTTTGATCATTTTTTTTAATGCTTCATCACGTTTCGCTTCTTTCAAGACTTTCGAATCGTTAACACCTGAAAGTTATCTGGATTCTTGAAATTGGAACTATTAACGTACCGAACCGTCTCAATTCTTCCAATTTCACTAATGGACAAACAGCACACTAAACACAACTTTAGTCTTCTCATTGTTTTAACTTACAGCGTAAACCATTGGTCCGAGAATTGGGCCTCGTCCGGCCTCATCGATACCCAAAGCACAAGGCTGTCCATTGGCCAATTTTTCGAAGTTCTTCGATTGCTCGATACTGGCGACCATAAAATGTGGCAACTGAGAACTCTCCATGTTTGGTACCCGTTAAAGAAAACTATTGAACTCGACAAATGAACGCTCTAACAATTGATGCACAAGATAATGAAAATTTCACGACAGTTTTCCACTTGAGATCCTACAAAGTTAATTCATTTCTTTTACTTTGCTTTACAGCTTACAATAAAAACTCGTGATTAAACGTTTATTTTGCGTGAGTGCACAGAAATTTCAATAGTGAAGTGGATTCTCATGAGTCGGCTTCATCGTTGTTTGCCGGCGGACTATTAGAGAGACGATGAGTTCTTTCGTGAATTCAATCGATACTCCAGTGAATAGTTGTGAATCAACAAGGAAAACCAATGAAGCATTACTCATCATATGTTCTCACAATCGTATAATTAATCGATTGAAATATCACTTCGAAAATATGCTCCCATATGCTATATCATTTTCAACACATTAATTGAAATTCTCTTCAGAAACAAGTGTGGTGTCTCAATCAAACTTGGTTTAATGAACCTTTATTCAATATATGAAGAAAACACGATATCGTAAGAAAAACAAAACAAAGCGGTGGGCGCCGGAGGGTTCCCAAGCGGACTGAATTAAACAAGGGTTAGACACTGATTGCCCGTGGATGTCCGATTTATGGGCGTTCTCTTTCTTTCGGATTTTTAGCGCGTTTATAGGGACGCGACACAAGTGTGTTATTGTTTGAACAGAAACTTTGTTTGAAGAAAACCCTAAGCTTGTTTATTTTCCCAAATCAATGATGTTGAACAGATGGAACGTTGGCCGTAGAAACACGAGCAATTGATCGCCCTTCAGTAGAACCTGCTTGTTTTGCTTGATCAGGTAATGGAGCATTTTCCGAGCTTGCAGGTTGAGGTTTCTGTCTCAATAAAGCGGCCTGAAACTTTTTATTAGCTTGTCATTGATGTCCTTTCAACTCACTTGTCGTTGTTGAGCTGCTTTTGCAGCCCAAATCGCTTTCTCGCGTGGTGCGGTCGATGAGGTGCGAGTCGAAGCAGAGAACAACGCGTTTTTGGCCCAATTTTTTGCTTCATCAGAAACTGGACGCTCGACGATGAAAGTGACTTTCCGAGTTTTAGCCAAACGTTGCAACATCAATTTCTTGGCTTGTTCTCGATCATGGACTGGTTCGCCGTCAACATCGATCAATCGATCGCCAAGCTAAGACAAAGAACATGAACATAAGAATGAAAAACAAACCACAAGTTGATCTGAACACAAAGAATTCGGCTCCAATTTCGATACCAAAACACATTTGTCAGCCGTTTTGATGATGAGTCCGAACTTTGCGCCTTTAATGTACGGAATCTTCACATAGTGATAACTGAAACCCTCTCGTTGCTTGAAAAGATGTGCACGAGCTTTCAATTGCTGAGCCGCTTCATCGTCCGCTTGATTCGGTTGTTGATTTGGATTGTCCATTGAAATGAAGAGCAAGTAAACTGACCGAAGTTTTTGATTTTGGCTGCTGGACTAATGTCTTGTTCGATGGAATCAGAATGCAAATTTCGCTCAAAATTGATTGCTCATCGTTTTTGAAGTCTTTGAAGGTAAGAATTTGCATTTAGATCAAATTCAGTTTTGCGATTCCATCGTTAAACCGTTTCAATCGGTGGTGTGACATTTGCTCGTTTTTCGACCAGTGACATTAGATGCCAATGGAAGCAGAAGATTTGTTTCAAATTTTCGTTTTTGTGTCAATTTTTGGCGCAACTCTTTTTGCCGGTACAACTCAATGCAGCAGAAAGGTGAATGTCAACGACTCAAATTGAACTCCAAACGTTTCAGAAGCCTCCACATCCGCCCGTTCAACCTGCAGTCGTTGTTTCGACGGCACCCGACGTCCAAGTTCCGGCTGAAGGTTTGAGAAATCCTAGAAACTCCTCGATGCTCTTGAATTTTAGTTGAAAAGGATGAAAAATCCAAAAAAGAGAAATCGAAAAAGTCTGAAAAAACAAAAAGCGTCAAATCAAAAGATCAAACGAGCAAGAAGGTTGACGAAAAGAAAGTTGATGAACAACCAGGAGGAATTCGACCACCTGAGAATCGTCGAATCGTTGATACACACGATCCTAACTATCAGACTTTGGCTCATTTGGCTGGAGATGTTTTTGGTGAAGACAAGAAGAAGCCTGTTTCGAAACTACCGGACAAAAAAGAACAAGGAAAGAAGGAGGAAGTAGCGAGAACAACAGATCCAAATTACCAGGTATCCTTTAACTGTAAATTATCGTCATTTCTGCACTTCAGACTCTTGCTTTTGTTGGAGAAAACGCTGAGGTTTTTGGCAAAGACAAAAAAGTGGAGGCCGAGTTGAAAGTGGAACCAACGAAAGACGAAACTGTATGTTTAATTCTGCTTAATAGTCAAGCTCATCAACATGTTGAATTCAGAAAGACGACGAGCAAAAAGCTGCCGATAAACCCAAGGAAATGAAAGCAGAAGAGATGGTTTGTTTTAAGTGAGAACAACGAATGACTTGGCTTTCAGGTCGAAAAAAAAGTGGATGTTGCAAAAGTTGACGACAAAAAACCAGAACCGGCAAAGAACGTTGACATCAAGCCGACGGAAGCCGTTAAAAACGACGATGCAGTTGGTAAGGATAAAAAAGTACTTGATGATAAGAAAGTAGTGAAAAAAGAAATGGTATGTTACTTTAGTGCCTAAATATCCAATCAATCTATTACTCTTTAGAAAGATAAAAAGGAGCCTGAAGCTAAAAAAGCGAACGTTGCAATAAAAGATGACAAAAAGCAAGAACCACCGAAGAACACTGATATCAAAGCCCCAGCGGACGTGAACAAGAAAGCGCACACCTACGATCCAAATTATCAAACTTTGGCACAAGTGGGAAAGAACGATGCTGTTTTTGGAAAAGACAAAAAAGTCACTGAACCTAAGAAGGAAGATAAGAAGATAGAGCCCGTGAAAGTGGATGAAAAGAAACCCGAACAAATGAAGCAAATTCAAGCACCAGCCAATCAGAACTTGAAAGCACACACATACGATCCAAATTATCAGGTAGACAAAATTGAAGCCTAACATAACCGTTTAACAACTTAGACATTGGCAATGGTCGGCAAAAACGATGCAGTTTTTGGTAAGGACAAGAAAGTGATTGAAGGCAAGAAAGAAGATAAGAAAGTGGAGCCTGCAAAACTGAACGACAAAAAACCAGTAGTTCCAAACAAAATCGAAGAAAAGAAGCCTGAGCCAGTTAAGCAAATTCAAGCACCAGCGGATGTGAACAAGAAAGCACACACCTATGATCCACAATATCAGGTTAGTAAGTATTAAATTAATATTCACACTTTTATTACATACTCTCGCAAATGTGGGAAAGAACGATGTTGTGTTCGGTAAAGACAAGAAAATTGCCGATAACTTGAAAGATGGAAAGAAAATTGAACCTGCAAAAGTCGATGACAAAAAGCAAGAACCACCGAAGAACACTGATATCAAAGCCCCAGCGGACGTGAACAAGAAAGCACACACATACGATCCGAATTACCAGGTAAACAAAAGTGGACCTTGACATAACTGTTTAGGAAAATAGACGTTGGCAATGGTTGGAAAGAACGATGCCGTCTTCGGAAAAGATAAGAAAACAGGTGACAAACCGAAGATGGAACCTGCGAAGTTGCTTCCAACTAATCAAGAAAAGAAAGAAGTTAAAAAGTGATTATTGCTTGCCGTTAGCCTTTGCAAATAAACCATTTGATGTCTAACTGATTTATAGGTTCGATATTCAAATTTTTGATATTTTTTGTTGGTGTCAAACAGAGTAGTTAACTGATGTTTGCTAAGGTGTGGTTATATTTGAATGTGCGAGGTTGTGTAGTTCTAATGACGTAATCAGAAATGTGCGAGGTCCTAAACATTCGAATTCCTTTAATTCTTGACGTGAATAGCTGATGCGAAACCTAAAGCAAATTACTTGGATTTTCCACAATTGATCTTAATTTTACACTACGACACGTTCATTTGTGCGCTCAACAACGTTTGTCCTTCCACTAAAACCGAATTCACGTTGATTCGAAAATCAACATCGTGAACTGCGTGCGGGAGAATTTGATAAGAACAAAAATCGACCTTCGAAACGCCGCGCGTTCATTGCAATCAGTTGACGAACGTTTTTTGCGTCTTGTGTTTAATGACTATTCTGTGATTCTTTTGCGTTGTTTCCTCTTCACTTCGATTTGGTTTGCGTGTGAACTCTAAAGTTCGCTCTCGGCCGCACGTTTGTTATCACTGGTGCTGTGGTTACGAAACTTCCATTTGAAATATGTTTCTCTTTTTGTTTGAGTCGTCAAAAGATCGCGCGTTTGCTGTGCACCGTCGATTTTTGAGGTCAATGAACGTCGTCGCGCAATTTGTTTGTCCAAATATTTCAGGAGCGTCGTGTTCCAAACGGTCACGCGTTCTCGGAAGACCCTTGACATTAAACCCATCGGGAACTCGACAGCCAAAACTGGTCCGAACGATCGTCTGTTTGTCGGTCGACTGCGCTGATTCATAGTGGACGTAGACAGTTTTGTAGTTACTCCAAATCATTTACTTGTGAACCGTCACATTAATTAAGTCGATCACTTGCGCTCCACAACGTTGATCAAAACAAATTATTCTGAAAATCGCGCCACAACCTTCAACTCTAAAATCTTCGACCTTTAAATGAACATAACGTCATTTTTGTTGTCTTGGAATTTGGCTTGTTATTTTCGCGTTACCACTCTACAGTTTGTTAACAATTGGACTTTTTCAGCAGTTCGGCTCCTACTTTGGGTTCGATACGTTTGGGTTATCAGAATGCTTTCGGCAGCGAGTACTGCACCTTCGACAACGAACGAGGTTTGTTTTTACGACCCCGATCACTTTTACAGAGAATTAATATAAAGGATCTTGTTTTTCATTAGTAGTACTTACCGGACATAAAGGTAAACTCGTGATTGAACGCTGCTCGCTTATCACTTTTTGTACTTGTTTGCCTTCAAACAAAAAAAGAAGGTGATGACATCAGAAGTTGGTTGTGATGATTGGTTGGAATCTCGATTCCGGTCGACCTTTCTAAACCCTTCCGGTTCACCCTTGAGATGCTATGAGAGCATCAAAATGATGACTAATAGAAACAGGATATTTGAGTTCCATCAGCTGAACATCTTAAAAAGCAATAAACTTTTATATCGTGGGTTTGAAAAGCGTTTCCGTCTTCCGATCACTTTGTGCGAATCCAATCAATCGAAAAAACTTTAAAGCGGAAACTGACATCTAGGTCTTTGTGACAAGTCCGCTGATTGCGCGAAACGAGTGATTGAGTTAGCTAATCGAATTTAGGACCCTTTAACCAAGTTCCCGTCTTCCGATAGTCAAATGTAACGGCGCCGTTAAGGTCATCAGCACTGAAATGTTCCAAATTAGTGATCAAAAAACAAAAAAATTAAAATCCCAAAATAGCCATCAATACACGCCCTTTGAACCTAATTTTAGATCCACCAAGACCTGTTCGAGTTTACACATGGTCCGAGTACAAGTAACGCCGCTTCATTAGTCTTGGATCGTTATTTAGCACCATATTTCGGCACGTTTCAATCACTCGACACACCCGTCCTTCAATTGTTGACACCAACAAACAACTCTGCTGCTTTGGCATCTGCTTCAATAATGGGAAGTGGTAGTGGATTATCATCGGCTTTTCGTCTCACAAACTCCGAGCTCTACGCATCAGCAGCTCAAAGTACAACAATTCCTCAAACAATGATCATGGCTCCTCGTCAACCACCGCCTATCGCCTTAAAAGAGCCTCCAACACCTCCATCGAAATCCTCAAGTGCAATGAAAGAAGAAACTGAAGAAGAGCGAACAGAAAGTGAGAACAAAGGTAAAATCAAATTTCTTTATAATTGTGCATCCTAAATGTTTAGAAACCCACGAAGAGCCATCAACTGATTCGACGACTTTAGTTTCAACAATCGCTTCTGCGGCAGCGTCAGCTGGTTTACTTCCACCGGCTGTTCTTCTTGCCCAACATTCTCCGCTCTACAGTCCCGCTGAGCTTCAAGCGTTCATGCCATTTCTACCTTCTGGATTGCTTGATTTTAGTCAACAGTTTGCCGCATTTCAACAACGTCAAACAATAAATGGAAACACACCAACCATATTGTCCCCAACACTAAATGCTTTCCATCAACCAGCTTTAAATCAAACAGTTGTTGAAGCACCGCGTTATAATCCTGTTTCAATTCCACAAACTCAATTACATCCAACTGCACTTACATGTGAGCCACTGGTTGTTGCACCAAATGTTCAATCGATTCAGTTTTCGTCCAATTTCGCATCTACAAACGAACATACGCAAAGTTATACGTTTGTTTAAACAACTTTAACATACGATAATCGAAGTGTTTAGTGTTGATTCGGTTGGTACAATTTCTAATTCAAGCACCACATCGAACGAATCGGTAGCAAACTCGACAACTTGCAGTCCATCGCAAACCGTAATCAATAATGTGCCAACACCTGGATCTGTTCAACAACAGGATAGCGTGTCGATTCGACCAAAACGAATACGACGTTTCGTTAAAGGAGTTCACAAATGCACTCATCCCAATTGCGACAAATCGTATTCCAAGTCGAGTCATTTGAAAGCACATGTACGAACACATTCGGGAGAGAAACCGTTTATTTGTGATTGGGCCGAGTGAGTTAACTGATCGTATATTCGAACAATTCACTTCCTAGATGTAATTGGCGTTTTGCTCGAAGTGACGAACTAACACGGTAAAATGAAATTTTAAATGAATTCGATAACAACGAACAACTTTAGCCACTACAGAAGACACACTGGTTATCGACCGTTCTCTTGTCCGCATTGTCAGACAGAAACACGATTCGCGCGTTCTGATCACCTTCGTTCTCACGTCAAAAACAGACATCCGGGAATGAGCGCAGTAATTTAAATTAGAACTTTACGAGGCTGGTTAAGCTATTTGACTATACGGTTATTGTTTCTCTATCGGTTTTCGTTTCCAAATTCCCGGTTCCTTTCGTCATTCAACTCATCATCTTCTTATACGGTTTTCTTGATTCAGTGTACAGTAACATGTCAAACGGCAATCAAAATGTGGAATAAAAAAAGAACTTTACGAATTCGCTTTTTCGAACTTCCGATAACAAATAACTGAAAGGAAAAACAAGATCGAGGAATGAAAAGACGATTAACCGTCTTGTTTACTACGAAAAACAAATCGGACGATTCGGAAATTGCATCGACCTTTCAAGGTTCATTGATTATCTACAACAGGGACTACGTGACCTACTGGAGCTGCTATCAAGGCTATATGTGTCCAACAAACCATATGTCGCAATCGACAGACATTTTGGCGTATCCACTATGACGAGTTTCGCAACGATTTCAAAACTTCTACTAAGCGACACACACATGAATTGCGCACAATCGACCAAAAAACAGATTTCATTGCACTACGTGATTTTCGTTTCTGCAGACCGATAGTTTAAGTTACAAGATCAACTACGTTGGGCGGTTTGTTTTCTCGCTGTTTTGGTCGTTTCGATGGACGTTGCAGTTTTTTTATCGAATTCGAATCGAACTCAAATTTCCAGTCCACTAACTCGGTGGGCGCGTGACCGAAAGCCGAGAATCAGCCGACGTTGTCGATTTTTATCATCGACGATATTTGGGGGTTTACAATCGAGCAGGACGCTCGTTTGGCGGTCGCTGAGGAACAAAAAGGTGCGGAACACACCGCTGAATGTGAGTCCGTCGACGAAAATTGCCGATCGCCATTTGGTTTTTGCCAACGCGTCCCGATTCGTTCGCGTCATTGAAGTTCGCGTTCTTTTTTTGTAATTTCAATTTAATTCTTTTCGTCGTTCAGATTCCCTCACTCCAAAATAATCGCTCTTGTCGTTGAGACTCGTGATCGGATTCGCCGAAAAGCCGTCGCGTGGTTTCCACTAACCAATCAATTTGCTCGTCATTTGCAATGGCGCCAATAATCAAAACTGCGACAACGAACGTTCCCTATCAAAAGCTACAAGGTCAGTTGTTCTTCTTCAACAATCAACATCGAAGCTGTCAACTGAAAGCTATCCAAAGCAAACAGCGAGCGATGAGTCAAAAAAGCTCCGCTTCACGCGTTGAGTAAGCTCTCACAGTTCCTTCTGCTTCAACCATAATCGTTCATAAAAACCTTCGAATCAATATTTCTTGTGCCGATTTCAGATGAGCCGAAGTTTGGTCCACTACACGTCAACATCCCGCCAACACGTCCACCGGCTTTACAGATTCGCTATCGGCAACAACGTCAAAGACAAGGAGCTCGTGTTGGTAGGTTTATTTTCACGAACTCTGTACTAAACGAGACAATCGAATCGATAAAAGAAATCGATTGATAAGATTAATTTCGTAAACTCGAAAATGTTGAATACGATACTCACTAATTTTAGTGTCATGTTTATTGGGGACATTAGCCTTTGTAATAAGTTTTCTGGTAACTGCAATCGTGGCTCAAACGCTCTTCAATCGATGTTGGCGTCCAATAAACGAAGTCGAAACAGGAGACTTAAATCAGTTTTTGAATATGCTCGATCGACCGCCCTATCTTCCCATCCTTCAAGAGGAAATTCAGAATTTGAAGCCAAAACATGACGTTATTGACACGTTGAATCGCTTCGGACCGGGACCTGCTCGTCGTCCTTGGGATCGTCCAATTCAACCGGCTCGTTGCTCGGTAATTGAGTTGATTGATTGCAATCGCAACAGTTTCGACGGTTATTCACTACGTGAACATCAAGATCGAGTTGATTTGGCGTTAGGGAAATCGATTTTAAACGGAGCCATGAACGTTGGTTGTGTTTTGAGTTCACGTTTAATTTCCATTTCAGACTTCTTATGCAGTCAACAATGCCCGAGCAGGTTTCCGCCGTTGTATTAGAGATACCGACGGTGAAAAGCAATCGATTTTGTCACACTTTGTTTTGGATGTCATGGAATTGCATTCGTTGAAGTAAGTTGACTTGGAATAACAGAGTTAACAGATCGAGTTCAGATACTTAAATAAAAATCCATCGGTTTCGATGGCCAATATTACTGCTAACTATCGACAAACGTTTGGCATCGACACACTGATGAAAATCGATGTTGGTCCAAATTACCTGGCTCCCGACGGTGATCGTCCACACATTCTCTACGTTGATCAGAAGCTACCCGGACCGTTGCATGCGGGTTTAACGAAGCTGATAAGAGAAGCTCTTAGTAATCATGTCGACAAGACGGATGTCGAGAAAATGTTCACACTTGTTCCCCAATTACGTAAACTGATCGTTGACTCCGATGAATCGATGAACTGGCAATCTTTCACGGTCGCCGAAGCAACCGCCCGTTGGCCATTTTTCGATTTTGTTCACTTCTTCGATCGACTTAATCAACTCGAAAAGTTCTCCAACGACTTGAAACGCGAGTTTATTTTCATTGTTAAAACTCCCCAATACTTCGACAAATTGAACGCCTTTTGGCTCTCAACTAATCAAACAGAAACGCAGGAGAAGTTCAAGTTGTTCAAATTGATGTCGGTACGTGTGGTCTTTTGAAAGCAGAGATTTCAATTTTGATTTTAGTTATATAACGCGTTTGATGCCTATTCCAAATATCTGGGCGTTGATGGACTCGAAGATTCGATGCAAAACGCTCATCAAATTGGTCAGTCCGATTTTCACGGTCAGCCCTATCACTTCATCTTCACTTATGGTAACGGAGGGCATGCCGTAAGTTAGAATTATACAATCTCCAATAAGCAAGTTCTTCAGTCCTATGAAGCTCTACGCTTCTGTTCTCGGGATCTTCGCGAACATTTGCCCGACATTGCATCGGCGGTGTTGGCGAAAATGGTCATCAAACAGCCGTTGAATGAGGAGATTCAGCGATTCGAGGGATTGATCGAAGCAGCAAGAAATGAGCTCATCGAGCTTCTTAGCCACCTGTCTATTCCTCAATCATTGCGAGTTGTTTTGATGGAAAAAATACGAAAAATCGGAATTTCCTTTTCAACTCGTGAGACACTGGAAAAAGACTTGTTTGAAGAAGCACACGAAGATTTAAATGTTGATGAAGCTGAAAGTTACGTTGACAATGTTGCGGATCAAAAACGGCAAGAACATTTAGTTCATTCATTTTTGACGTTTGTTTTCAGGTTTCTTCTGCGCCGCAAACTTCGACGTTTAAATTCGAAGGTCGAAGCGATTCGCAGTGCTGCATTTGGTGATTCGTCTGCTGCTGAAACGAAAATCGAATACAGTCGAATTGGAAAGTAAGCTGTGAAGAAAGAGACTTTTTAGTGAATTCGTTCATTTCAGTTGGTTGAATATCCCCGGGTCGATTTTGACTTCTGCTGCAATGGGATCGGGAATGAGCTCTCCGGTTTGTGTCTTTCGACAATAGCCAATCATTTATTTTGTTTTTTAGCGTGCAGTCATTTACTCAAACATTGCGTGGGTATTGGGCCGCGAAATGGCAAAAGCTATCGACTCCGAGGGTCTCATGTACAACGCGGTTGGTGTTCATCGTCGAGGAGAATCGGATTTAGAAGCAATAAGGAATATTTGGACCGGTAAAGAGAATTGTCGATTTCCGTAATTTTCTTATTCCTCAGATGCACTTTCGTGTCTTCGCGTCAACCTTCGGTCATCCGAATTGGTTGGCAAATCGCCGGCTTTTTTTATTCGAGAAACATTAGACGAAATGATTGGCTTCCAGGTCGCTTACGGGAGTTTCATGAAGGCCGTTGAAAAGCTCATCGGTTCATTCAGCAGTGTTTCTAAACACGCTGATCGAATGCGTATAACGTCAATTAAAAATTTCTTCCAAACTTCTGCATCAACTTATTGCGATCTTCCTGCTCGTGGAGGATCTTTGGTACGTTGAAGTAAGAAGACAGAATTAGAATATCGTTTTAGCCATTACTCGATAAGTTTCTTGATGGATTCGTTAAGAGAAGGGACATTTTCAACTGCGCGAACAAGTCAATCCACTTCGAGTGTCCAGTTGATTTGGTTGCTCTTAACAAAACACAATTGTAATTTTTTGTTCTCACCGTTTTTAAACTTTTTTAAAATCACTCGATGATCAATTGTTTACTTAAGACTAAACATCGTATTTATTTTCATTTTCATGCTCAGCACTAAACTAGCCATTTAACCGTACAGTAATGAAAATAAACTCTTATTTATTGTCGGTTTATAGCATGTTTGTTTATAAGAACCTGCAGTTTTGTATTTAAATTGGATAGCAAAGGAATAGCAAAATGATAAAACAATTGAGATCACGGACCTTTTAATACAATTGAACAACTTCATTGCTACTATCTTCAAGTTCTGGTCTTCGAGGTGACAAATCGCCGTTAACTGCCGGAACGACCGCGTTGTTCGAAAGCTCAACAACTTGACTGTTCGTACTTTTCTGACTTCCGTCTCTGTAGTGGACAAGCGAAGAACGAGGCGATGCTTCCTAAATAGTAAATTATTTGCGAATGTAAGACGTTTGAACTGACCAGCAGCTCTTTGCTCACACGATCCAAATTCTTCGATTTGTCAACAACTCTTACGTAAACAGGTCTACAAACTCGTTGTTTAGAAAGGTCTTTTAAACTTTTCACACCTGTACAAAATGATGTCTTCCATATCTTCGGCATTTTCTCCATCGTATACTTGGCCCAATCGAAATTCACTAGAAATGAAGTCACCAGTTGCGATCCAATCGACACAAAACTCGTAGGTACACGAATAGACAGTTGACGATGAGGGACGGTATGGAATCTGAAATAATGATTCTATGTTCCCAAAACGTATTCCTACGGTTGCAATCGTTATCGGAAACTCCATGTTCAGTGATTCATTTTTGCGTTCATCTTCGATACAAACCTAAAATCCACATTAGTGACGAACTCTATATCTTTAAGTACCTTCAACACGTAGTATATTTGAATTAAACGACAAAGTCCGATTTGAGTTGGTGGAACCACAGGGATTTTGACCGGATGATCGGGAATTGTTTCGAATTTTGCGCGTGTGTTTTCGCTGATCGATGGCGATCGATGCTCGAGGACCATCGACACCACCGATTTCGTCTCCGTCATCCCACGCTCAATTCGGTATTCGATGTGCTAAACACAAAATTAGTTTGATGATACCATTAGATGCCGTTTTGGTAACATCAAATATTTCAGTTTGCTTTACAATTTTGCCCTCTGCGATGTCCGATAAACTTCGACGGTTTGTGTGTTGACAAACTGTTAGATAAACTTTTGTTTTCGTACGACCAGAAATTCGTAAGGGTGGAAAAGCGATGTCCAAACGCAGACGAAAATTTTATGCCTGTTTTTTCATTTGGAGCAGATGAGGCCACAAAACGTGCCTCGAGCGAAATCGCGAGGGTGGGAAATTGATGACCGTCCGTTTTGACTAATGGTCCCAGACGAGAGAGTAGAAAAACTTGTGGAGTCGTCTATCAAAACTAATGAATTAGCACCTACTTGGTATAGGCGAATGCATAGCGTTACACGAAAATCCTGATGATTTTCGATATGAGCTCGTAGCTTCAATGACTCTCCACAACAATAAGCACTACGTTCGAGAATCAACCTTAACGCTATTGTTCCTCGCGTGCAACAATGAAGACAACTAATCTTGTGGTCCTGTCCAGTTAACGGCGACTAAAACGATAACACATTTCTGATTAACTGCTTTCACTTACCAAATATTTTTCTTCTCGACAATCGATTGTTGGCCCGATTAGAGAGAAGTACTTGATTCCTTGCGGTGAGCTTGCGTATGGTATATCAATAACCGTCTTAACGTAGTACCTTGAAATTCTCATTTGTTCAAGAACCTAAAAAAGATACCAACCGAATGCTTCCCGATTTCGATTCAACCGAACAAGGCATCTGACAATGTGGAAGTTGAAAGGAAAAATTGAACTGATGGAGACCTAAGGAATATGTAGAAATCGAAAAAATGTGTGAATCTACCGGCCGCTAGAATCTCTGCGCTATCCGAATCTTCGGTTTTCTCATTACCAAAAATGCAACAACGATCATCAATCAAATACTGATCATCTAAAACACGAATGATTTTGCGATATTGAATTAACCTTTCAGTGTTCTGGCTTCTCCACTGCGTAGGATCTTAAGTTGAACTCTTGCCCTTCCTCTTAGAAACACACGTACACCTTTAATCGAAATAATATTTAAATAGAATCGATCTTACTTCTGATCTTAATGGGATCACTGTTTTCGATTATGACGCTTCCAACAATAGTATCACCAACATAATAGACGTCTTTTTCCTAAAGTAAACAATAGCTCCATCTTTTCGGGTTACTTACAAGCCTTATGTCGAAACTGGAGATGAAGTCCATCCAACTGAATCGCGAAGAAGACGCTCCACTGACAGCGTTGGCAAAACCAACGGCCGCTGCAAAAATCGCTTTACGCGCTGATTTTCGTTGCAAATTCAAACGCATTGGTGAGCGATTGAGCGGTTTAGTTTGAATGAGTAGTGAGTTCAAAGATGATGAAAGTGATATCGGTAGTGTAGACAACGGCAAATTCGTACTAATTTGTGCCATTAGACGGCAGAGTTAATTTAACGAGCAAGTTGTAGTTCGACGTTTCAAGCATTCGGTCGTTTTTACGAACTTCAACGGTCAGTCAACGCATTGAAAGGCGAAATGCGCAAATTTGGAGGATAAACGGCAAGCGAATGAAACGACCAACGTGTAACCCGCAGTCGAATCTGAGACCAGTTCATTGAAGCGTATGAACAGAAAAAACTTATGGACACGCGGTGTGGGATGTGCAATGCGCTTCTTGTTGTTCTCGTCTATTGAACATCGAAACTAATTTCCGGTAAAGTTGGTTGCGACCAACCTGCTCGAGGCATCTCGTTTACGGTCGAACGAAATCCATCGCTCGTTCGATGATACCATTGAGTGTGTTTATTTTCGTGCAGAACAACTTCTCCCTTCAGACTACATTTCACAAACCAGCAGTCAAAAATGGCTGTAGAGAAACGCGTAGCGAAATATCCGAGCAATCAAAACGATTGGCGTTCATTGACGAAGAGAACAACAACTACGCCAACAAATCAATGTCCTTCTGCTATGTTGTACTCATTAAGAAAGCGACTATAACAGAACCTTTGTTGTAAAGAAGAATCAAAACAAAAAGATTAATGGATGTAAAAGTTTGTGAACTTCTAACCAGGTGCATTCAAACTTTGGCAGATGTGCCAACGAAAAAAGATGACTAATGAGGACGACGACGGACCCAATAAAACTCAACATTCATGCCAGAAAATTCATCGCGAATTCCACGAAAATCGTCTTTCATTGTCCCACTAAAACCAAACTCATGTGTTGCATTTTAAATACGCAAAGACCAAGCAACATTACAAAAAGCTTAGTCCAGGAAACAAAGTTTTCAAACCGAGCGAACAACAGACGGTTTGTTACAGAAATTCAAAGCAAATTATGTTAAAACCGACAAGTTCGAGCAGACAGTTTTCGTGTCTTCAGATGTTGATGGCGGAACCAGGTGGAAGTATCCGAATCAAGTGGAACTACATTCTACCGTAACATCAATCTGCGTTCAACCCAAACTATCGAGCTGAAATCATCACATCCATCGGCTGCCTGATATACGACCGACACTAAGCGCTCGGTTGCGAATTGCCAAGTTGCGCGACCAATGGTGTTTGTCATTAGATTTTAAGCGAAAAGTCGACGGCACGTCCGCCGAGAGCGAGCAATTTTTTCTTAGAGACGAAAGGAAGTGGACGTCGCTGTTTGGCGCCAATGCGAAGTCTTCGAATTTTCAGCCGAAGGGATTTCAATTCGCTTCCGGCGCTTCCCAACGACTCGTTTGTTTTGGGAGCTCCAAAGTGAAAGGTCGAGAAAGAGCAGAGTTGGTTTTTGTGTTGGCCAAATGAATTGAGCGCAAATAGTCGTATTGGCTAACACATTCAACAATCAAACCATTTAAACATTCGAATGATATCACTTCTTTTTTGCGTAAGTTTAGTGAGCAAGTTTTCATAGAAGAATAGTGGTCAATTGACGGATGTGTTGACTCGCGATTGATTACATTAAGAGCATATCGAAAAGCAAAATCGACACGTTGAAATGTCTCACAACGCTAATTAGCGATTCGAGCAATTGATATTCCGCTTGAAAACATTCGCTAACTCTCACGCTCATCATCAACAGAAATTTGCGTCCCAACATCGAGAAAAATCTTCAACTTTTCATTTTGGCCCACGATGCGCGAGCGATCGTCCTCAAACGGAAATTGGTTTAGTAGTCGGAGCGGACAAAGGGCAACCACCGAATTAGGAGCTGCGGTCGAATTGCTTCGAGACACGAACGATAAGCTTCAGAAGCGGAAACGCGGCGATTCCTCTCCGCAACCCACGAGCAGTCTTAGTCGTTGACAAACGACAATAGAAGACACGAGCACACTTCATAAACCCAACTACTTAAACGTGATAGGAAAACTGGAATTGGAGTAATAGAAATAATCGTAATTTAACAAATGCAAATTGTTAGAGTGCATCTTTTGCGATGTTTGCGATCACTGACAAATGTACGAATATTCTTTTGTTTCTTTCACGTCATTTTCCGTTTCTCAGTTTCATCATCGGAACTACTTCTCGGTCATTTGTTAACTTTTAATCTCTGGAGAAAAGCCTGCAAGCGAACAACCAGTTTGCTTTTCGTGTTCGAGACAACATGCGAAATGGCAGTGTGCTGATTGAGAGTTTTAGTTCCTTTTATGTTTTCCACTTTCACCAGAACAATTGCTTTGTCCAATGGTCTTCATCGTCGGAAATTAGCGAGTAGACGGATCTTTCAGCTAATTAGTTCACGTTCAATTATTCAGACAACTACAGGGCAGAGAGCACAAAAACTTCGCTCCCCGCCGCTGAAAAACGAGAACGCACGAGAGCGATGTGTGGCAACAAAAATAGCGAACAATTTTTGCGAGTCGAGCAAAAGAATTCAACTCAACAGCAAAATTTGAAACGTGAACGAAATCGAACCAAATTTGAGCTACGACCTCGTCCACATGTCTACAGGACTTGGAGTAATTTTGAACGGTTTTGATGACTCAGAAGTAATTTTTTTCGTATTAGAAAGCTACGTATTTTCCTCGACCACACACATCGAAAAACAACGGAGCCAATTCGCGTTCTCCCGCTTGAATTTGCGACTGTGTGGTCCGGAAAAATACGCGACCCAAAAGTGTGTTGGTGGGTTGCAAAATTCGAGTTTCCAATCGTTTCCATTGCAACTTGTAAAACTGTTTCACCTTCCGATTCTCCATCAGCTGCCGAGATTTGAAGTCGAACGAAACGGAAATCGAATTTTACGTTCAGTTCAACGATTCTCGATTTTCCTGCACTACAAAGAGACCACACGCAGCGACCGCGTTCTTCTATTCGCCGCTGTTGGCGAGCGAAAACGAGATGTGAGTTTATTTCCAACAAAAACAAAATGGTTATTTAGAAATTGGTTTAGAGATCGAGATGCGCGTACGAATCAAAAGGTCCATCCTAAACTCGCTGATTAAGGTCCGTGTGTACGCTTGCTTACAAAGTGCTTCGACCATCTTTGCTGTCCATTGTTTTCTCAACAGTGATAGTCGTGTTGCGTTCGATGTTGTCGAACGACTTCGGTTCATTCACTTCGAATTGTGTAGGCGAACTGACAGCGGTTGTATTGGAATTGCCGTTGCGGTAATATTGGATTTCGCCTCCCGACTATAAAATGTCCACTAGAAGTTGGTAATAGAAACTTACAAACTCAAATCCATGACCTGGAAGCTCTCGACTCAAATACAAACGAACTTCGTAGCGAGCACGCGAATCATCCAACGCTCTGAAGACGCTGTTGCATCTGTAGATGTCCTGTGGAACTTCGTTGTTGGAGGGAGTACCTTCAGCTCTTATCAACTCTCCTTTAACAACAAAGCGAATCAACGAGGACTTGAATGTCGCTTTGAATTTTGCTGAATTTAAAACAATCAGACGAGTATTTTTATTCAAACTTACGGCTTGGGTATGAGACGGAACAAGTTTCGTCTTCGGTACAATTCACTCGAATTGTGAAGCGGCAACGATTGATGCGCACGGTAACGTCGGATTCGCCGGTGTTTTCAGCATAATCAAGACCATTCAAGCTAATGGCAAAAGAGGAGTTGCGATCCGAATCAATTGTGATTTTATGAGAAGTGCATTTTCCGGAAAGGGCACTAAAACCGATTTTCGTTTTCGTTTACCGAACACTTACATTTGTTCTTCGTCGAATTGAGCACAACCCGGTTCGCCTTCATTAACGAATTTACTTTCAACGATAATAACTAAAAGAAAGAAGCAAAGAAAACGCATTTTTGAAGCACTGTTGATCGACGAATGTCGGTTTCCAATGTGCGGTCTTATAAGCTCTGCCCTCGGAATACTTTGACCCCAAGCTTTGCGGCAGATGTGAGAAGGTCAAAGGTGATTTGAGAGGAAGCCCTTTCTTTAGGACTATTAGAGAGATCACGATCTTCGTTTTGTGTTTTGCAGCGAATTGCGGTTTCTTTCAATTAGTTGCCGAAAATCTTAGATAATTAGGTCGAATTGTCACCTCCAATCGGTAATCTTGTATACATGAATAGAATGACGAAAATAAGCAATGCAACTGTAAGGGTTCATATCAAAAACGCTTTTTGCGAAACGAAATAACCGGGCTGTTTTTGAGTGTATGTCATAGGATAGTTAAACGAAATCATGAACATACGCAATCACTTAAAATTAATAGCTTAAAAATCCGTTAATATCTTAAAGGTTGAATTCTTTTCATCCGAAAACAACACACGACCAGCAAGTCTCAATGTTCTTGCTGTACAATCAATAGTTATTTAGACTATCTGATCTGTCGTTTCCAAATACTTTGTGGTTGCTTTTTCGCAAATTTGAACGTTTGTGTGTTTTAGTATTCATAAAAGACCGTAAAAATAGTTTCAACGTATCGTTTTCTAAACGAAAATCTCGTTGAAGTAAGCAAAAGAAGAGTTGCTCGTGGCAGGAATCGAACCTGCGTCGTCGCAGCTTTGCAACATCGACCACAATGCGAAGTACTAACCACTATACTACACGAGCCAAGGGCGGAAGCTCCAAAACTGCTTGTTACTCTCACTGTTCAGGGCTCTCAGAGCAACGAGGAGCGTCGGAGACGTTTCGATTGTAGTTAAATTTGTTTGATATCACGCAAAGAATCCAAATTTTATCTTTGAATCGAATTGCTGATGCAGTAGTTCAGCTCTTCTGTTGTTCAATAGCACAAATCGACGGGGTTTTGGCCATGAAATCAGAGCTCATTGGTTTGTTTACATGAAAAATGAAACTTTGAATTTGTTTCAAAAAGCTTATAAAGCTGAGCAAAAAGGAAGTTGCTCGTGGCAGGAATCGAACCTGCGTCGTCGCAGTTTTGTATCGAACAACCACAATGCGAAGTACTAACCACTATACTACACGAGCCGAACTCCAATCCTCTGAGTGCGGTAGTCTATCGGACAATTCGTCATAGTCGAACGTCTCAATGAGCTCATTAACTCTGCGAAGTCATTAATCGGGCAATTCAATGGTTGGGATAGTTGACGATTGTGTTCATTTCATGTTCGCTCAAACCTTTTCATTAGCACATTCATGCAAATTCCAGTGATCATTTTCGAGTGTTCAGAGTTCTTTTCAGTTATCAGTTTTCTCCAAAAGTGAGTTCCTATGCTTGTGTTTGACCAACGAGTTTCAGTGACTTCAACTCCGTTGATCTGCTGCATTCACGGTGTTCCGTGCAAAAAAGGAGTCCGCGAAGTTCGCCGTCCATCCGCACGTTTGGGCGAATCGCCAACTCAAACGCCCAACAATTCGCTCAGATTGCCACCGACGTTGGGACCCACAAATGAATACGAGAATTTGGAGCCGTTGGATGAGCGCTCGCTTATTCCTGTTGCTCATGAATCCAATTTGACTGCACCATCTCGTCGTCCTCGTGAATTGGCTTCGTTGACGTCAGAAAATGGAGGTAACAAAAGATGATAATCAAAACGACCAATTTGAGGTTTCAGGCACTCAACTTCCAAAGTCTTCTTCGAAAGCATCGTGCGATGGAGTTTACGAGAACATCACTATGGGGTTTAGAGCTCCTGTGTTCTATTCAGCATCCAATATTTAGACAAACTGATGGTCAAGTTCATCGACAAAAGAATTCGAATAACGTGAAGGGTGGTAAACGTTCGTCAGTTGATGTCTCAGATTTCTATATTGGGGTTTTGAATCGTCATGAAGCATCAAGCTTGTGCAATGAGCGTGGAGCTTTTCGTTTGTTCCACAAAGTGCCGAGTAAACATGTGAAGTTTCGTCATTTGACCGAGAATCTCCCGCTTTACGTCGTTTACTGCGATTCCAAGGGTCATTATCGGCAAGAAACCCAATCGAAACGTAATTCCCGTATATTTCAGTTACTATGCTGTTCGTACGAAGAAGATGGATAATCTCTTGTTGAAGAACCCACCGACATCTTACTATGTTGACACGAAGCTCAAGGATGCACCGACGTTCGCGAATTTGACGGACCTTGTTCGCTATTATGTGACTTACGTATATCTGAAACCGAATTCTGATGGAACCATCGAAACAGAATGTTTTGAACCGCCAAATCCAATGAACAAACGTTCACAAAAAGACGATTTCACTTCGTGAGCACGAAGTTCTTTGTTGAAATAAACATCGTATTTCATTGATTGCAAACTTGTTTGCAATAAACTTCGAATATGCAGCGAAAAAGATGTTGTTTGGACATGGAAACAACAAGTTCCGCATTCTGTTTCATCACATGATCAGTTTTTATTTGCGCAACTGACCACTCGGTCTCATGTCCACTGAATATGTTAACAAGAAGGACGATAACTAGTCGCGAATGGTTTCTTTTTGTTATTTGAAAATGCTCTTACAATCCATCATATTGTTCAGTATTTTGTTCGTCGATGCTAAGATCTCTATTGCGACAAAGTCAACAGTCTTAAAAGACAAGCTGCCTCCCGACTATTCACGATTTCTTCATCCCGATGAAATTCCTAATCAAATCTTATCGATCGACAACTCAAAACTCAAAACGAAAATCCAAATCAAATCAATGGTTCTGAAGTCCACTACTCCGAGTTCTACAACAACTGAAATTCCTTCAAAATCGGCATTTTTTGTGCAAAAATACGGACATCAAATGCGTCGACCTCCTCAGGTTGTGATGCCGTTAATATCCCTTATGCCTCCGTTTATTGCTCTGCCATCTGAAGCGACAATCCATGGAGCGTTGACTCTCGGTTCTAATTATCCCATTTCCGGGTTTCAGAATCTTGATGTTAGCGAACAAAATGAGGTAAGAGAACATGGTTTTGTTTTAGTTTATCTGTTTTTATTTGCAAATTGACAACGAACTCGGAACGGTGGCAGTTTCAAGGAAGATAAGCGCCGAAAACACGAGTCCACGTCCTCGCTTCAAAATCACTTACTTCGAAGGTAGGTTGAAGTTTGCGGATTCGACAGTTGCGAATTGAGACTTTTGGGGATTCACAGATGAGAATTCAAATGTTTGTGTTGCGACTGTTCGCAACTGCAAACCTGCAAACGTCAACCTGTCAATTTGCAGCACGTGGGATCTGCGAAATGATTCGAATGATTTTCGTTTTTGCCAATGAGAGTTACATTGATGAGCGAATCACTAAGAAGCAATGGCTACGAATCAAGGATCGTAAGTGAAGTTACATTTGTTTAATTGTATCATTCGCTTTAGAGACGTTTTTTGGCAAATTACCAATTCTGGAGGTTGACGGCAAAAAGATTGGTCAATGCTATTCGATTACTCGCTATCTGTCAAGAAAGTTTGGGCTTATCGGAACTGACGAATGGGATCAAGCAAAAGTAAGTATTCTTATATCTACAATCATATAGTTCTTACAGTTGGACGAAACTTCGGAGTTTCATCGCAGCGTTTTGGAGACTGTTTCACCTTATCTTCTGGTCATAGGTGGATTTCGTGAAGACAACAAAGTAAGCGCCTACATTCTTATGATCTAAAGGTATTAGGATCAACTACGTCGCGATATCTTTCTTCCGGCTGTTGACAAGTATTTCCCGGTTTATGTTCGTTTGTTAGGCGAACAGAAAAGCGGTTATTTTGGCAAAAGTGTGTCGTGGATCGACTTTGCAGTCAGCGAATTTCTATTCACAATCAATCAACATGAACCTTACATTCTCAAAAAGTATCCGCTGCTTATCAGTTACATGGAACGTGTACGACAGCTTCCGCAACTCGTTAGTTATCTTCGAAATCGAGCTCTCACACCGTTGGCCGTTTAATGGTCGAAAATATTCTGTTTGTATATTGAAATCTGTTATATGAACAAATCGAGTGATCAACAATTTTTATTGCAAAAAGACAAAAATAACAACTTGATCAATAGGAGGATGAATGAAAACGAAAAGACGAGAGGAAGTGTAACAACGATAAATAGCCAACCGTATTTGTTTGGATCTGAGATTTCTCAACGAAAAAACTAAACTTCAAAGAATCGAGCCGTTTAAGGCAGTTAAGACGTAAAATGGACCTGTTTCAATGAATGGCGAAAAATAGAAAAACGATCACGTGAATTTGCTGACGACTTTTCGAAACCTAAAATAAACTATTGAATTCATTTGTACTTTTGCAAACGTACAACATGATAGCTGCAACAAACAGCAAATAAACGAAATCGACGACCAAATCGAAAACCCAAAAAAGACCTTTACTGAAGAGTGTATATGCGTTCATGAGTAATGCAACTAAACAAAAAGTTTGTATGTTGAAGTTAACTCTCCACTTACTGATAATAACCCAAATTCCATCAGAACATGGACGTTTTACTTTCTGTCGTTTTGTTTTTGGTTTTTGATACAAACCAAGAAGACTGGTTGCCAGAGCTGATGGAGCGAATGTCTTTTGCGTAGTCGTCGGTGATGATGTTCCACTTGATTGTTGTCCATTAGATCGACTTGAACGTTTGGAAGAACCTCTGGTACTTGAGCCGTTTTCGACTTCTGCTGAACCGTCTGAACTATCCGAACGTATACTTAACGACGGTGATCGTCGATTTGTACTTTCGACTTCACGAATACGTTCTTCATTGGTTGAGAGATCAGTAAGCTTCTGCAAAACCTTAAAAGAGAAGGTTTGTATTCGAATGTATAGAATGTAAACTCACGTCAAACTTGCTTTCGAATTTCCGCAGACCAAAAGTGGCGCCGTTTTCTGTTACGTTTGCGTGTTTGCCGTTCTTTGTTGGTCCATTCGACTTTAGTTCAGCCACTTGTTTGCTCGTGGAAGATTTTTGTGGTTTTGAAGACTGTTGATTACGCTTCTTTGCAAATTTGAAAACATCTGCATCACGAGCCACACAATCTACAAAATTTGAGCTTTTTCGACAAAGTAATCGATTAAGGTTTACCTTTTTTCGACTTCGTTAACGGATTTAAACCCCAAATTTTCTGTTGTCCGTTCGATGTTGTTATGCCGTTGGAGGTGGGTGGTGGTGCTGAACTTTGTTTTGGTTTGGACCGAGACGTTGCAGAAACAACAGTCATTTTCTTCTGAACGGGCGGCGTGAATCGACCACCGTTTGAAAGCGAAACGACTGGCGAAAGCGGAAGATTCTTTTTGGCCGCTTGTGAAAAAGTTCGTTGAAGCGTGAGATTGTTTGGACGTGGCAAAACATTTGGAGAAGTTTGATTCAGATTGTTTATTCCATGAGCAGTGTTCGGCATTCCGTTCTGCAGATGCGGTGTTTGAGCAAGAGTTTGATTCTTCGAATGAACATGATCTGAAAATCTTGAATCAGAAATACAAGCATCGAGAGAACTTACGATAATTCGAGATGGGACTTGAATAAAAGAAATTCTGCGAACTGTACTTCGATGAATACTTCGTAGATGCAAAAGAGTCCCGTGTAATCGAATGAGCGTATCCCGGATCGCTATGCACACTTTCCGGCGTGACGTTTATGTTCTCTGATTCAATGCTCAGCTGCTCGCTAATCTCAAAATTGCTGTTCGATTTACAGTCATCTAGATAACGAGATTAGTGTCAATTGTTGTCGTTTCAGTTTCTACCCAGCTTCCACGAAATAAATCCCTCATCGTCAAGCAAATCGCCCAAATAGTGACGTTCGTTTTCAAACGCTTCAGACGTGTTATTCTCTTGATCCATAAGAACCCATAGCAGGCCCAGTGTGGGCGAAGAAAAGAAAGTCAACAGGACGACGATTAACGTCCAGTAAAACGTTGCGAAGTTCGTTCCGAGCAACGTCTTGATCGCTGAAATGAACGTCCATGGGAAACGAATTGAATGGTCACGACACGAGAATTCGTAAATTTTGGCCAATTTCAAAAAGCGTCGTAAAAAAGATGGTCAACGGTTGGGTCATTGGCAAAACAAACTTTTTCCCAACTGCCGTCTGCCACTCGTCAAATTTGCAAGAATCGAAGAAAGACGAAGGAAAAAGTGTAAAATAGAAATCGTTTCTTCTTTCTCGGCAAAAAAACTACCCTCATGGTTTTCCGAAATCGCCCTTCTCAAACCGCAAGTTCTCGCGGGAATTCGATGGCCACGCGCAAAAGGGAATCGACGAACTGAAACAAAAAAAAGTATTCGTGGTCCTCAGTAACGATAACAAGATCGAGAGCAAACGCGCATAAGAAAGTGAGCAGATTTTTTTCAATTCGCGTCCGCAGATCCCCAGTTGTTCTAAAAGTCGAAGAACGTGAGCAGTTCCAATAAGAACAAACATCTCCGTTTGCCTTTTCGCTTTCTCTCATCGCCGCTCCTCTTCACCTTCTTAGTGATGGAAAAAGTTTGGCAGTGAAGTCCGGAAATCATGGTGAATAAACAGACGTTTTTAAAAGCAGTAGGTTAATAAATGACAAGTCAATTGGACCAAGAAATACTCGAAAATCTGCGGAAGTTTACTGTTTCTTGACATTCAACTTACACGTTAACTAATCATGCAATGCTTTTAATAGAGAGTTCAACTCAAAGACCAAAAACCCGATAGAACGTGTTGGAACCACTCGCTCAATAGAAATTTGAATAGGGAATTGGACGATTTCGTAGACAAGTCACTAATTACCCGTGGACGGACGAAGTTTCTCGCGTACATTCAAGAGAAATAAACAGCAAAATGTTTTTGCTTTCAACAAACAAGCTCTGAGCTCTCAGACTTGAGCATAAGCTCGAGTGCATTTGACGGTCAAGAAGTCAAATGGACATACGAATGAATCGCGTGCATTTGAGCGATTTGTACATGAACGAATTTGTCTGCCCGAAGAAGTGAATAAGGACACCATTTCAATGTTCAGATTCCACCAACAATTAGATGAAAAAATGCCGAATAACAAAAAGGTATACGAATTTTCGCAACCTGTTTCCAACTAATTTAAAGGTTTTTGTTCTAGAGCAGATGGAGATCCAGTCACTTACTAAACGAAACATTTTAAGAGATTAGGTAGTTTCCTCTTTTGGGCAGATGAGCTCAAACGGATATTCGGGCACATAACACACGATAAAGGCCGCAAACGATACGAACTACAATTATCAGATTAAAGAAATCCCACGTACTTTTTTGCATCAAAAACACTTTCTAATCAACTTGTGGAGTGTACTAGTCATAACTTCAAGCGGCATTCCGAACAAACCACCACACTTATTATTCGAAACTTCTCAGCCGTTCAGTTTATAAGCTCCGACACGATTGTCTTCTTTCACATTGCTCGCAGTAAAAGTGAACATTTCAATTAAACAACTGGGCCGAATATTCGTCCCGCAGTTAAACCGAACATTCCCAGAGTAGTTCTGTTGCTTTGACCAACAACGATTTCAAAAAAAAAACAAACGCAATCATTATCGCTGCACGTGATCGCATCTACAGACGCGAAAAATTCGCGGCATTCAATTTGCCAATCAAACTCGAGATTAAAGAGGCTCATGGATACCGATAGTTGATCGCACTGAGCCATGGATCACATATCAAAGATCAAACTGAGATCAAACTTAATGATACAAAGTGGCAAAAGCAACCAATCGCGTCGTTTCGAACACTCAACCCGTTCAAATCAAAAACTCACAATGAATTACAATTGCAAATTCGTTTCCGACTGTCATTAATCCCCATTATTGCAGTTTCAGTAACAGAAACGTCGGAGTGTAAAAACGCGCTTTTCCAGACGAAAGAAGAGGGGAACCATGTGGCAAGAAGGATTTCGAAAGGTGAGAATGACGATCGAACGCTCATTTTCTGTTAAAACCGAAAAGTCTGCTCAATTTCTCTCATCGTTGGACCTTCGAATGCCGCCGACAAACTGCGCAGATTGCTAGAAAGAACAAAGAAAATGGAATGGGAAAATGGTCGGGTTTTTTTGTTGTCAAAACGATTTGCAACGATCGTTGGCTTCCGCATTTTGGAAACGAACAGTTCGAAGGCAAAAATGCGCAGTAGAAGAGAAATAATTTTGAATAAAAATCCAGATTTCCAACCAATCTTTTGGTGCGCGTCATTTGGCCTTGATGCCGACGAACATGGGCAACGACCTTCGAACGAGCAGTCGGACGAGTTTCCCGCCAATTTTTCAGCAGATCGAAACACCACAACGTGCGAACGGAAAACAAACTAACAGAACTTTCAATCATCAGATCACTCGAACATCTCTCAATTCGCTCAAGGTTGTAATGATGCTTGTTTGAAAATTGTTGCAAAGTTTAGTTTCTTGTCGACAAAAGTTTGGGTTCTCATGTTGCGACAATCAATGGTCAGCAAACGGTACGAAACTTGTAGTCACGTTGGAGTTCGGGTTATTAACCGCTCTTTCTTTCTGTTCGTATCAGAAATTGTGCTCCGCAAAAGTTGGTCTTATCAGTGAGGTTGGATTTGAGCAATTTTGTTTTATTGCTCTCGATTCCTTCGGATTCTTCGCTTTGATTCGATTACAACGCTTATTGTTGGATTGGAAATTTGGTTGAATTTTGCGAAAGTTTTAGCAAACTGAAATGTCGGAAACATTGGACGGCGCAACAGTTTTAGCTCAAGCACTGAAAGAACAAGTATAATGGACTGACAGCTGAACAAATGTAATGCATTGTTTTAGGGTGTCGAGTACATTTTTGGCATCGTAGGAGTTCCAGTGATTGAAGTCGGTTTGGCTTGTCAAGCGACTGGCATCAAGTTCATCGGTTGTCGAAATGAGCAAGCAGTACGTGTATTTGTGCTAATCAATTGTTTTGCTCCTTAATCTAGGCAGCTTATTCAGCTCAAGCAATGGGCTATTTGACCAAAAAGTAAATGGTATCATTTCTATAGCAATTTTATTGTGTTTTAGACCGGCAGTTTGTCTTGTTGTCAGCGGTCCTGGAGTTTTACACACGATTTCTGGAATGGCAAATGCTGCAGTTAATGCTTGGTGGGTCTTGTGAACTGGTTGTCCTTATCGATTGCTTTAGGCCATTAGTCGTTATTGGCGGTTCATCGGACGTCGAATTGGATAATCGCGGCGCTTTTCAGGAGTGGCCACAAGTTGATGCTGCACGACCTTATTGCAAACATGTTTCCAGGCCTACAAGAATTGCAGATATTCCTCAACACATAGAAAAAGTTGGCACTTACCGACGGTATCTTACCCTAAAATATGCTTTAGGCAATTCGCGTTGCTCTTTACGGTCGTCCCGGCGCAACTTACGTTGATATTCCCGGAAATCTAGTCAACGACACAATCGACATAAAATATTTGCCGTAGCTTTTGCGTTTATAACCTTTTTGATAAAAAGTTCTAGAAAAGTGCCCAAGCTTCCACTTTATAGTCCAGTCAGTCGGCCACCGCGTTCTCAATTGGTAGCTTGTCTTAATGTTCTGCAAAATGCCAAACAACCGTTGGTTATTGTCGGCAAAGGAGCTCAATGGAGTGAACGAGGATCAACTCAACTTCATCAATTCATTCACGCAACTCAATTGCCCTTCTTGAACACGCCGGGTGGAAAAGGAGCTCTACCCGATGAGCATCCATTGAGCGTTGCAGCAGCTCGATCTTTGTATGTTTTCCTCGACTAATCATCGATAAGTTTTTTGTTTAGTGCACTCAAAGAAGCTGACGTTGTACTTCTTGTTGGAGCTCGTTTGAATTGGATGTAAGTTTATATCGTTATGTTGAATGAAAATAAGTTTATTTTAAGGTTACACTTTGGAGCACCACCTAGATTTCGAAAAGATGTCCGAGTTATTTGCATTGATATTGCTGCCGAAGAGTTTCATCAAAACGTTTCAACGGAAGTTCCGCTTCTTGGCGATGTTGGAGAAACAATTGAAGCGGTGAGTAGTACAATGAAGATCGTTACGAGGGCATTTTTCTTTAAGCTACGACGTAAACTCGATGGTTGGCATTTCAATTCGAACTCCGAATGGATTGGTCAACTGAAAGAGAAGATTCGCAAGAACCAAGAGACCGTAAACACAATGGCAAATGATTCGAGCACTCCACTCAATTACTACGCCGCTTACAAGCCGATTCGAGATTTTGTTCGCGAAAACGATTTTATAATCGTAAATGAGGGAGCGAATACCATGGACACGGGACGAACTATGTTACAAAACTCACAGCCACGTCGTCGTTTAGATGCGGGAACCTTCGGAACTATGGGTACGTAGTGAGGAATGAATGGGAGTTGATCTTTTTTGTCGCGTGAATTTTGTGTATTTGTATGATTTTAACGAGATATTACAGGTGTTGGATTGGCTTATGCGTTAGCTGCAGGTCTTTATTGCCGTGATTATGCCAAATCTACGCGAGTTCTCGTAGTTCAAGGTACGTCAAATAGAAGATGTCTGTGTAAGTGAGATCATCGATTTGTAGGCGATTCAGCGTTTGGTTTTACGGGTATGGAGCTCGAAACTATCGCTCGTTATCAGTTACCGATAATTGTTGTTATATTAAACAATAACGGGTTTGTCAGCTATGTATTTCGATTACACGATACAGTTTATAGAATTAGCACTGGAATGCCCGCAGATTACTATAATTCGATTGATGGCCAACAACGAACAACTCAGTTGCCGGTTACCAGTTTGTCTGCCAATTGTCGTTACGAACTGATGGGTCAAGCTCTTGGTGGAAGAGGAGTTTTGGCCCAAACACAAACTGAAATTGCTCGGGCCTTAACCGATGCATTCGCTCAGACCGATAAGCCGACGATAATTAACGTTCTAATACAGACCGACGCAACTCGAAAGGAACAGGAATTCTCGTGGTTAACACGCTCGAAAATGTAAAACAAAAGAATGAATTGTGATTTGACTGCCGAGTAGAATAAACTTTAAACACAATTGAAAACGATGTTCGAACCTTAGAACTTTGACGATACGAAGACAACATTTGATTCTTCTGTTCGTCTCCAAATGTCAAAACATGTAAAAATTTGCCGAAGATTTCGCGAATTTTGCCGCCTTTCGTTCGCCATGTCATTTACAGCGTGTTTCCGTCCTCCCTTCACAACGTCCACCTCGTTTAACCGCAACTTCATTCTCCCGTTCCGTTCTACGTCCCGCCCTCTCGACGTGATTCCCCAATGGCTTGCGCGGTTGTCGAAGATGCGACTAACGACTTTTGCTCGGCATTTGGCCGTTTCGCCACTTCAAACGCTCGTTTAGCGTTTTGGTGTGTGAGCACGTTGTTTGAACTCACAAGTCGAAGAACACTCATAACGTTGTATCATAGATCCTCTGTTGCCTTTTTGATTGCCAATCTCGAGTGTCCACAGGTCATTCAAGCTCCTTGTTGTTTTGGAATACATATACAGCAATGAGTATCATGCCATAGCTCTTTAACAACCGTGAGTGTTGTAATCTGAATACCGACGGTCAAAATGACGGCACAAGAGTCGCGGCACAGTTTTTCAAAGACACGTGGAAGGAAAACATTAACGGTGAAAACGGAAGACCGAGGAGGTGAAATTCATACGCCGAGAAAATTTGCCCGTTGAATTTTGTTTCTTTTCCGAATTCAAAAGCAAAGCTCTTTGAAACGGACAATAGTTTCGTAATTGTTTGAAGATCAAGAGCATTTTTCTGTCCAATGTTTTTGTTCCGTGTTGTCACGCCTTCGAAGATAATTCGAATTTCATTTGCCGGCAATCAATCTGTCGGCAGCAAACTCGAAGAACAATAAGCAATCCTTAACAACCAAAACGCCGTCTTTTGTTCTTTCATTTGAACACACGACTTTCTTTCTTTTCAAATCCCAAAAGTTCGTGAAGTGATCGGTTGAAGACGTGCATTTTAAGCCACGGAGCTGTAAGATTCGATTAAGGTTTCAGAGTTCATATCAACTGAAATGTCATAACCCCAAGGAAGAGTGTCCTTCTAATTGAAGTCCATGATTTTGCTGCACTTGTTTCTGAGCTCCGTATTTTTCTCAAATGTTTTTGTTCGTAAGTTTGGCGACAACGACTTCTGATCAACAATTTTAGTTTGTTCATCGGTTTTCATTTTCACTCCACCTCCCGCTTCAAGAGTAAAAGGAGAGATCGCTTGTTATTCGTGTTTTGCTACTTATGAAACCGAACCGTCAGAATCAACAGCCATGAATCAGTCGAAAGTTCTTGAGAACGTTAGCGAATTGAAACGTGTAATTGGTGAAGCAGGAATGAAGATCCCAACTCTCGCTTCTCGATGTGCCGATTTTCAAACTCCCGGAAATCAGAATCTGAACGGCGCACGTGTTCACTTGTGTGTTAACACCGTCAACGAACCGGGGTAAGTGAGAATAAGAACTAGAGAAGAACAAGTCCACAAATGCTTTTGAACCTCAATTTCTATTTTCAGAACCTGTGTGAAATTAAAAGGATTCCTTTCAAACGGTAATTTTCACTTTCTAAAACTAAATCTACGAAAAACACTTTTCAACATCCTCGCGTTTTACTTTCAAGTAGTCGCTAAAAGGATTCCAAGTGTGAAACCATGAGTTTCCTTTTGTGCTCGTAAACTTTCGTTTCAGGTCAAGCTTACGTTTATCGGGACTGTTGGTTTGTTCGAGACCAAAAAGCGTGTCGATTACGAACTATTATTTAGGCAACGTATGTGGACTGATCCCCGGCCATTCCACCATGCCGGTGCCGGGAAATGTTTCAACGACGATACGGTCCAGAATTTCATTGCAAGCAAAGACAACACAATTTGTTTCTGCGAAGGTACGAACAACAGTAACGAAAACGAAGAATTGAAGTTCCAGATGATCTTTGCAACGATGCCACTTTGTTTCAAGCACCACTGATGTTTACATTTCTGTTTCTGGTTGCCAATATTTTTTGATCTCATTCTAATTACCTTTTTATCATCCGCATAAACTGGTTTTTTCACAATCAAACACAGGAATCCGAGGAGTTGACATGTTTATTTAGCTACCTAATGATTTATTAACGATCAGTATTAGAATTTTAATCATAGCACAGATTAGTTAACACGTTCTAACACAATAACAGTCCGCGTCGGAATGTAGACGGGAATGTGATTCGCACGACCTAAAGAATTTCGATTTCTTTAGAATAAAAACAAATGTCACTCACCAGCATAACCCTCCGGATAGGTTTGATACTTTTGCTCATGGTCCAATCGATTGTGGCCACCAAACTCTTCAGCATCGCTCTCCAATGCAATGCGATAACTAAACGTATGATGTTCAATATTTTCATGAATCAAAACTCACTATCCGTGGTCTTGAACTCCAATCTTGTAGCCCGGAAAACTCTGAGTGTTGTTGAAGTTGAAGATGAACACCAGTCCGGCACGTTCGAATGCGATCACCTTGTCGCTTTCGTGTTTCCATGAAACGTAGGCCTGTAAAAAGAATAAGTGACTAATTCGCATAAACTCACTGGTCCACGAGACAAGAAATGATGCTTTTCTTCCAACTGATTCATTGCACGATCGAAGTTGTTGAGGAACTTGTACCGCAAGTTTTCGTCATCCACAAGGTTCCATTGACGTCGACAGTAGTGATACGATTCGTTGTTCCCAATTCGCGGAAAGTCTAGCCACTCGGGATGTCCAAATTCGTTGCCAATGAAATTTAACCACGCTTCTCCACCTAATGCATAAGTGAGCAGACGAATCATCTTGTGAAAAGCAAGTCCACGATCAATGATAGGCGTCAATGGACTTGTCGTCGACATGAAATCGTACATCTCTAAAAACGAAGAATGAATTTCGACTGAAGTTGCCCAAAACTGACCTTTGTCCATCAACCAAAATGCAATCGTTTTGTCACCAACCAGTGCTTGATCGTGGCTTTCTGAAACAAACAAAATTGCTTGATTTAATTCATGGTCTCAACTTACCAGCATAAGCGACGTGCTTTTCACCATAACGCCGGTTCTCGAGTTGATGCACGATTTCGTTGATCTTCCAATCTTCATCTCGACTGTGTTTCAGAAGTTTAATCCACAAGTCCGGAATTGCCATCGCCAACCGATAGTCAAATCCTTGACCCCCTTCATCGACCGGACGACACAAACCCGGCATTCCACTTACTTCCTCCGCAATAGTCGTGACGAACGGATAAAACTTGTGGAGCATGTGATTGGCAAGCATGAGGTAAACCAGTGAATCCATATCGGCATTCAAACCGAAGTAATGGTCGTAGTGTCCAAACGAATCGTCTAAAACAAAGATGATTAGAAACAAAAAATCGAGTAGAACCTACTCATTCCATGGGAATGGTAAATCATTGATGTAACACCATCAAAACGAAAGCCATCGAAACCATACTCTTCAATCCACCAACGCAAATTCGAAAGAAGAAAGCGCTGAGTCTCGATTCTAAACAACAGAATGCGATTCATTAAACGGTCAATTTTCGAACTCACTGATTGTAGTTGAAAAGTCGAGAATCCCAAAGTGTGTGAAAACCGCGAGCATTGTCGTGAAAGTAGCCGCCATCAGTACCATCCCATTTGTTCAGTCCATCATCCACGTTCTTTGAAGCATGACTGTGCACAATGTCTAACAACATTGTAATTCCGGCTTCGTGAGCTTTGTCGACCAAGTACTTCAAATCGTCAGGCGTTCCACAGCGACTCGAGGCTGCGAAAAAGCTGGTTACTTGATATCCAAAAGATGCGTAGTACGCGTGTTCCATCACCGCCATCAGTTGAATTGTGTTGTAACCTAAACAAAAGTCATCAGTTTGTTTGAATTCAGTCAATTTCTTACCCTGCTTTTGAATGCGTGGAATCACTTCATCAGCGAAGTTTCGATAGGTGTTCACGCATCCGTTTTGGCTTGAAATACCAACGTGCGCTTCGTAGATGCGCAGAGATTCGGGACGTTCTGGTCGTGATGCTTTGAGCTTGTGACGTTGATCTTCGGGTGGGTTGTAGAACTGTTGATGGAAAATGGTTTTGTCTTTTGCGCAGGTCACATAGGTTGCCCACGGTGAAAGCTTGTAATGGTCCTGACCATCTTTACGTACGACAATCTAAAATCCAAGTGAGTTTGTAAATATGACTGAATACAAACCTTGATAATGCTGTTGTGTGGAATAGCACACGAACCGTCTGATTTCGGTGGAACAACTAAACGCCACTTTCCGAATTCCAATCGGTCGTATTTGTGCGCATTCACATCCCAACCGTCTGAAATCAAAAGAGTTAATTTGAATGCATAATCGAATGAACTTACTGAAATCTCCGACCAAACTCAATTGGTCGGCACCCGGTGCCCATTCCAAACAATAGATCGTGTTGTCCGCACGATCAACTTTGAGTCCGTAATTTTCGTAGCTGCGCGTGAATTCGTCGAGTCCTTCATTCTGAAAACCACATGCTTACAACGAATGAACAGTCAAATCGTCTACCTTTTCGATCAGATCCAAACTGATTCGGTACTCGTTGTATCGGCGATAGAACTCCTGCTTGTAGTTCTGCAGATATCCGTCCAAATGAAGAAGACGATCGAAATGCGGCGGCTCGTAAGTTGTTCCTTTCTGATTTGGCATCTTAAATCGAAGAGATGAATCGAAGATAACAACGACAATACTCAATAGTTAGTTCACGATAACACGCGTCTCGAATCGCTACAAAAAGATTGGGAAACGATAAAAGTGGACAACATACCCGAATGATTGACCATCAACTAAAAGCTCAAAAAAGTTAATTCCTGGAGAAACGAAGAAAAAGAAGGGGGAGTTTGCAACATGGAAGTCAATGTGAGTATCGATCTCTGGACAAAAACAACGATTTGAACTCGGTGCTCAACAGCAGAGCGAACACACAAAAATCGCCGTCGAATGGCCGTTGAGTTGTTTTGCTATCAAACAACAAAAAGAACAGAGATTGTTGGGAGAACACGAAGAGTCCAAAAGGCGGAGAAATTCATTTGGTCGTAGGGGGCAGCGGCAAGAGCATTTTGATTGCACGTGAAGAAGACTCTCTCGCGTTCTTCGGCCTTGATCATCATCAGTCGTTTTGGTGTAAACAACGGAAAGCAGTCGAAAATAAATTGGTTTCCACTGCACTGTTTTCTGCTCTTCGCATCAAAAATTATCAACGAATCGTGCAGAAGAGTAAACATCGCTCGTTAACCGACGGGTTCAAAACTGCTGGAAAGTTCGAATAACAAACCAAAGAAAACAATAAACTTCAACAAACTCTCGGATTCTGTTAACTTTTGTTTGTTAAAACAACTTTTCGCGGAAACCAATCGCTCGTGTGTCAGCAGTACGCTAAAACTGTTGACCGTTCGCTTATGGGCGTCGACTTTTAGTGCAAAAGTTCGTCAATCAAATTCGCAATCTAAACATCAAAGAAGTTGATCGTTTACTGCAGGTTTATACAACGGACGATGAGTTTATGATCCTAATGGTCATATTCACAGTTGAAATTTAAAGCTCTTTTGGATTAGCAGTACTGGCACTACCGAACAAGCAACATGTTTTCGATCAAAGAACACTAAAACGCGTAGACTACTGAAGTTAGCGAGTTTATTTGTCGATTCCAAGAGTATACAGCCATCTGGTTTTTTGTGTTCAGAATGGGATCATGACCAAAAGCTAAGAGGTGTTCTGAAGAGCTTATTGATAACAACAAGTTTTTAAAAAGATTCTTTGTCCTTATGAAAGGTTCCCAAAAATTTGCATAATTCTGTAAGTCAAATAAAGAAAACTAACAATCAAAGGAATGGAAATCCAGTCAATCGGCTCATTTGGTTCTTCGTTGATTGACGAGACGATGAGTGACTTCGTTTCGGTTTGCGGCCAAATTTTAGCGGCTGTTTCCACTTTGGGGAGTACATTGATCATCTTCTGTGGCAACAAAGAACGTCGTCGCCTGAAGGCGTTGAAGCAATCGAAACGCCCGACCAACGATCCAGCAGTTCCCGTTGAAACAGCAATGCCCAAAGGTCTTCTGGGTGCTGCTCCAGAAAACGGTCCACGTCGTGAAGTTCAGTTCTCCGAACTTCCAATCGAGTAAGTTAAAAGCCTTGAATCTTCTTGTTTCATGAGTTCAATCGCAGAAAAACGCAAAGCGAACGTTCAAATCGCTCGCGTCGAACTGATCTCTTGAAAGAGGTGATCGAAGCTCGTCGTGCATCACGTCGTTCTTTGCGTGGTGTGTCATCAACGGTAATTTGATTTAACGATTTTATCCAATTCAGAGCGAAAAACTCAGGAAGAAAAGAACCTTCGTGGCAAATCTGAAGACAAAAGTTCTCGTCGTTCTCGCAGTTCTCGAAACAAATCGACTCGCAGTGCGAAGGATGAGGACACGATGCGTTTGCGTCGCAGTCTCAGAGAGAAACTAAAAGAAAAGCGAATTGAAAAGTTTGTTGATTGTTTAAATTTCGTTTCCAATGATTTAGAAAACGAGCGACTGAACGTAAAAAGAAATCGATGAAGAAAAGTGAGAAGGAAAAGAGGAAACGACGTGTTTATTCCAGAGCGTCTACTCGCTCTAAACCTTTTGATGAAGTCAGCAGTCGTCGTTCCCAAAAATCGAAGAACAACAAAACTGAAGGATCGACTCGTTCATCCAAGGGCAAGAAAACTCGAACAGCCCGATTGACTTTGGCTCCGGCTGATATCGATGACGGCAATTCTGAGCGTAAGAAGTCCAAACTTTTTCGTCTGACTCGGTGAATTTAAAATCACCAACCTACTATTCATCGTCTACTTCTTTCAGTGCTCCTAAAGACTTTGACTAATGATCTTGACTACTGGGTGCTTTCTCCACTTGCCAATAAATTCGATTTAGAAAAATACTTGCTATTATCTAATGTTATTAATGTTCTTTTAATTTTTGAGTGCGCAATGATTGTTTTATTTTTCTTATGGAAACTTTGTCGAGATCGAAATGTTTAAACTAAAAATAAACAACGCAAACATCAATGATCTTATGTGAAGTAGATCGGAGGTTACAAACGTTTGAAAGTTTAACGTCACAGGTTCAAAAGCCTAAGAAATGATCTTTCGAACATTGTAGACAAATTTTGAGGGCTTGAAAGATCGAGTTTTTTCTTCGATTCTTCAGATCTTTTGTACAAAATCAATTGCTAACTTGTTTCTAGATTTGTGTCCAATGCCTTCAATGTCTGTTTCTCTAGTCATTATGTTAGCTGGTGTTCTTATTAGTTTGGTTCTGGCAACTTTCAATTATGTGCCTGGACGACCTTATGAATTGGTTCTGATCAAATTAAACCCAACGCAAGTGACCGAAGCAAAGAAGATCATCAACGATCCAAATCGAAGTCGAGCAGCAATTCTCGACACTATGCAGAAGTGGTCCAATCAACAGTCACCATTAATTGAGGTAGTTGGTTCATTTTGAATTTCGCGTAGGACTTCAATTGCAGCAAAATTTGGATGATGCTCTTTTTGAATACGATCAAAGACAAGGTCGTGAATTGGAACGAATGGAACAAAAAGCGAAAAACTTATCTGTTGCAGCAAATGAACTGCAATGGGAAATTCGAGTTTGTAGAATGATGCTCTTTTTGAATGCAGCAATGCTTCTAGAAGCTCTACAATGATATCGATCTGACTGAACGAGAGTCCTGCAATTCTATCAACACAGTGATCACAAATGCAACTGAAAATGTTCGGAACGAATTGGACGTTCAACCGATCGATTGCAATCGAACGTTGTCAGAATTCTCGGACATTTAAACTGAGCAGAATTAAAGAGTTTATTGTTACATATTCCAACAGTGTTGTGTCAAAGCTCTTTTTTTATTGATTTAGATGTGAATGAAATTGCGGAGACGTTGAATGAATCCGCCCTTTGGAGAAGGCGGTGGTTTAGGGAATGCACCAGTGGCTTGATTTGCTCGTGCACCGCTGACAAAACCGTGATGATGCTGTGGCTTCTCGGCGTTGTTCTGAAATGAAGAGTAGATAATCTATCGCCTTTATTTCCTTACTCCATTAGCAACGACCATACCAATCATAAAGACGGCGAGAATAACGTACAAGAACTTCATGTCTAAAATCAAGCGAGATGCCAAATTTACTGGAAAATCCACTGACTTAGTGTTGTGAAATCGTTTAGTTCGATTGAAATTGTGGGCAGTTGGTCGCTTCTTTTATCTGAGCTAATTTCGAATTTGGGGTTTTTATTTGCACAATTGTCAGTTAGCCATTGACAACGTGACGCCTATTCGAGAACATTCGGCTTTGATAAAAGCTGAATAAATGCAGTTTATCCGCTTAACGTTCTTGATTTCCGCTGACTAGTGCACAAATCGTGGAAATAACGCTGCTCTTGATATACGAATTTCGTAGTCTCTGAAATACGTAGATTCCTACACGACAAATGAAACCTTCGGGAAGCTTGTCGATAATAGAAAACCAATGTTTGCGATCCCTAGGACCAATTTAGATAGGGTTTTATATTGTTACGATGAGACGCACTCTGATTGTGTTCATTAGTCTACAGAAACACATTTGAGTTTATTCAAACCGAACAGTTTCGTTGGGGTCGACTAGAAACAAATGAGATTTCTGCTCTGAGATCACAATATTGTAAATTCTGAACAAAAAGTTAGCCGCATGGCTTGAGCCCGATGAGTTCCGGGAGGTTTACGGATTGATTGTCTACGATCAAGATAAGAGAATAAGAAATGCAATGGTATGATAATGAGTCTAGACGTGTTAAAAGATATTGAGTAGATCATCACAAATAGTTTTTCGTTCTTCACATGACGTATTTCATTACCAGCGTGGTGCCAATTTATGCCAAGAAGTCACAGATTTTTCCGGATTTGCCAACGCTTCACGCCATTGAGCCACTCCCGTATCAGCCCCCAATAAGCCCAAAACCGTGTGTCCGATTTCATGATTCGTAGAAATCGGATCAAAGTTCATAACCTATAAAGCAAATGATTAACGTTGAATTAGCAAAGAACACGAACCGAAACAACCAAATTAATCTCCGACTCCAACTTCTCTTTTGCCGGAACAGAGAAAGTGAACATTTCCATAAACTGCGGTGCCGAATTTTGATGTTTGATTTGAGTCTTTTTCTTCTCAAGCTTCGTGCCACGATGAACGAGCCACAGTTTGACGTACGGATCGTTGCTACCAACCTTCTCTCGACTTGGCAAATCCTTTGCTTTTAACAGAGTCACGTTCAATTTGTTCGATTCCGGCAAATAACACAACGTAATCATTATCTCTCCTGCTTTTCTGAATTCGATTCTCTTATCACATGTTTCTGTTTTCCTTTACTTACTCGACACTAACAGTCGGACGTTGCAAATGTTTCCAGTAAACGGGATTCTTATCAAACTTGACGTTCTTCATCGGCAACATAACTTCACCCTACAAGATTGTACAATTTACAAAATCTTTTGGTTTCAAATCAGTGCCCACTACCGTTTATCCCAAACAATGTTTTTCTTAACCGAATTGGTTTACACAATCGATCTGCCTAACAAAATTTCGGTTATTATCTCACTCTGTCCGTTTATAATTCTCTCCTACTGATTGCAAGCTTTCAAGCCGCTTATGATGGACCCTCATAACCCACAATATTAGAACCATTGATACGATTTCGTTTAAGTAAAAAGACTAGAACTTTACATACCATTATGTCATCAGACGAAAAGCGATCGTAGTCTAAGACTTGCATCTAGAAACATTATTGTAAGAAAGCGTATGAATCAAACTTACAACAAGAGTCATGTCATTGAGCGCATTGCGTTTCAAACCTAAAAGAAAAATAAGAACCGTGCAAGTTTGCGGTTTTAATTGAATTTTCAGTTAGAAAGAAATTACGTTGTCCTGAAGGCAGTGGGCTGATTAGACCACGAGAATTCATTCGTCCGTTCGAAATGATTCCTCGTCGATCGGTCAACGACAACGATCGATTCACGTTCTGACAATTCGGCGACGATGCGTGTCGTCGTCGATGTCCGGGAACGTGCAGAAATCCGTGCATCAAATGGCAAGCAGCAAGACGATCCATTTGTATGTCGAGGATATGCAAAGGCAAACGAATTGACCTTACAATCACTAAACTCGTAACCTTTCATGCGAAAGTGAAACCAAACTCGAAAAGAAACAACGCGAATAAACACATTCAACGGCAATGTTTGTTCGTCAACTGACCAAGTGGTCAGAACGAGTCGGTGGCCGGAAACGTCGCTTATTTTCGTTAAAGTGAAACCAATTGGACTTCCGTCTTCCGCAAACAAACCAATGGCTACAGTAAACGGTAAGAGCTCAGGAAAATATGGTCGCAACAAGAAGACCCATTCGAACTTGCTAATGAATTACAATCGTTCAGTTGTGTTTGGAACAGAAACGCCAACGGCAATTTGAATTGTTAATTCTCCTCATCGTTTAGTTGAACATCAATGGGAAAATTGCCGGAATCGTAAAGTGCTCGAATTAATTCTCACAGTAGTCGACATTTTAACGAAGGAACATAATCAGATGGAAGACGTCGTTGTTTGCGTGGCAATTAAGCAGACGGTCAAAAGACAGTGAAATTCGCGACCAGAATACCGAAAGAGCGGGAAATTGCTTTCCAAACGATGTGGATAAGAATTCAAACGTCAATGCGAAAGGACTTTAAACCTCGATTGTGGAATGGCAACCTTAATTGCCTAATTATTCTTTCGGAGCCCTTTGACAACAAACGTATTTCCAACTAGCTTGTTTCTAGTTTGCATACGTGATCATTCAACGTGACTTGTCGCCCATTCAAAAACACTAAATGAATGCCGATAATAGTCGAGAAGCAACGACCGAAAACAATTGAAATAGAAGACCGCTCAACTTGTTGACTTCTGACTCTCGAACAGGGCGGTCACTTAAATTGCCGGCTAGATAGGTCGAAACGGTAAAACCGACGAAAATTTGATGTTTATCTCAAAAACGATTCTCGTTTAGTCGGATCTTCAGCCAACAATTTTACATTTGGACGTAAAATCGGACGCTTAGACGCCAAAACCAGGAGGTTTCCGTGAAATTCGACCTCACAACCAAAATCCTAAGACCATTAAACGCCAATAAAAACCGTTTCTCTTGTAAACTTTAATGGGAGAAAGTGCCGTGTTGTCATTTGATTGTCCGATAGGTCACGATATTTCGATGAGCTTAAACGGTAATCATGGATTGCTAAGAACAAATTCATCTGCTTGTCCGAATTTGGCAAACTTCTTAAGCAGCTGCAAAATACTGAGAAGTTCTTTTGCGAAGAAGCGGTAATTCCACTTTGCTTCTTTTTTTGTTGTCGTGTTTTGTCGTATCGGAAGGCACATCGTGCTTCTTGTTGCTCCCAAAAAAAGAACGAGACCGCTCAGTTTCTGCAGTTTAAGAATGAAGTCGACTTATCTTCATTGTTCTGCCTCTTCTCAACAGTCACTTTCCGGCTAAATGGCAATGACCCAAGAAAGAAACACTTGAAACAATGCAAAAAGAAACCTCCTCACTTGTCTTCTATTCAACCATGAACTTTAAACTTGGAAGTGTATGTTTGTTTTTGCAGTTAAGTGAGTTGTAGAGTTGAATAATTAAGCTAACTGCCTTATCAACTCTACAAATCCAACTAATTTCATTTCTGTTTGTCGACTGCGTAGGCAAAGTGGACAAGTGAAATTCGAGATGCTCATCCGCTTACGTCCAAACTCAATTAACTGCACCCGACTGTTGTTGTATGACATCGTGGCTAAAGACCAAGAAATCAATCTAGCACTTAAAATCGAATGATGTATAAACGAGAATTAAGGTACGTTCAATTTCAGTGATTAGATGCTCGTAAACCATGACAAATCAAATTTTTGTCATTCCATCGAATGTTTTTGCCCGTTTGTTTCTGATTAATCTTTGAAAGTCTGCAATAGCGATGTTTCAATCAAATTGAAGCATATAATCATCGACAAATATGAGAATCATAATACAAAACCCACTTATCGAAATGAATTCCTTAAAGTTGATGCCACTCGTCCAAAGATTACAAGCACCTTGTCTAATTGACTACCGTAAAGTCGAAGACAGACAATTTGTTGACATCAAATCGTGAAATATCACAAGTTTGTCCTTTATATCCATTAAATGATATGTAATTAGACGAATTGGTAGACCAAAAGTAAGATAGCCATGCGCTCTTCTCGACCTTTGATGTGAAATGTCAGCATTTGATATGAAGAAGACTTTTTGCCAGTAAGCAAACTTGTGATTCGATAGAATCGTTTAAATCAGGACTTAATACTTGGAGCTAATGCGCGAGTTATACAAATGAGAAATGGCGGTAACTTTGCGCATCAATGGACGATAATTGGCAAGCGAAATTTGAAACCTTTAAACATAATTTGGCCACCATAAAACTTGTGATTCGTTGAAGAAACGAAATAAAATTTGGATGTTTTCCGAAAGTCGCCAATTCTCCAGATCATTGGCCTTCGCATTTTGACAGTGAAATCAAATTGTAAACAACGAGTTCAACGGCCTTGAATAATCAAGAGAATACGAAGATCTCCGTTTTCTGGGATATGCACGAGCAGATTTGTGAACAAATTGAATAAACAGACCGACGACCAAGAAAACACATTCCTTTTCTAATCGACCCTAGACGATTCACAAGTCAAATTGAATTTCCAGAAGCGGTCAGTCACATGTTTCAGCGCTTAAGATTTAACGTGAGAATGAGATTACCGACACGCTTATCCGCCAGACATTGAAATCAGAAGAGAAAGTTCAGATTCCTTCAGACAACGTAATTTCGATTTCTTCGAACAATCGTGTCAATTTTGGCTGTTCACTCACCAGTCATCGAAAGAATTTGTTGAAATTTGGGATTTAAGTTACGATTGTGAATCTTCGTGCGTTGACATTTCGACGGTTCCTCAGCGAAAAACACTCTCACGTACGGATCACTGCTTCCGGTGAAGTCACGAATGGGTAGATCGATTGCTTGGATGAGATTGATGTACAGAGTTTCGTGTTCTTGATTGTAACTCAACGCAAAATTCATTCGTCCACGATATTCCTCCACTGCTTCCGGTTTCAACGAATTGATCACATGTTGAGTCTAAACACAGGAATTCAGTTAAACTACGTCAGCACTCTACAGTATGAAAGTCTGTTTTGAAATTTGCAGGTTTACATGAAAGCGGGTTTCGATGGTTAAGCAGGAGCATTAAACCAAAGATTTGCATCAAAATCGTCGAGAGCAATCAAGAAAATTTGTTTGAAATCGGATTTTAGAGTCCGAAGTTGCAAATTATTCTCGATCGCTCTCGACCCAAATTACCAAATTCAAAGACTGACCGCCGACTTCCATGGTAACGATTCTTTTAATTTGTTGCGGAACGAGGTGTTCGGATGAACGGGTTGTGGATCAACAGTGATACCTTGCAAATGGGCATCAGCCCTAAATGTTAAGGTTGTAATTGAATGCTAAGACATAGGCTACCAGTTGACATGTTTGGATTTGTCCGCCAGCTCATCGTAGCCGTGAGGCGGAAGATCCAAATCGAACTGTTCGTAGTAACGACGATTCCGACGATAGACGGCAGCCAACACAGCGAAAATCGCTGCCACTACGAAAAGCGATCCATACAACGCGTAGACGGGAACGGAAATCGTATCGTTGTAATGAAACGCCATCCGCTAACAACAAATTAACCTGCAAATAAAAAGATAAGCGAACGATGTGAAGAAACGTTTCACGAAGGAGTTCAAATGTCAATTGAATTACGAAAAACAAAAAGCAAACAAATTCGATTGTGAAGTGATGTCATCCAACTGGTAAGCCGTTTGCTTTTTCTAGGAATTCCTGCAAAAACGTCGAGAAGATACGCTAATAAAGTCGAGAAAGAAACGTAACAAGCCATTCAACTAGAAAATTTAGAAGTGGCCAATTCGAGAGAGCGTTTATAGTTAGCATTGGAATGACCGGAACGACTTTATTGTTAGAGTCATGCATTTGAGAGCATCGAAAACAACTTTGAGAGTTCACAGCGAACGAGTGACGAACGTTATTGTAATTTGCTTCTTGGGAAATGTGTAGAATGCGGAAGTCCAGTGAACAACTCACGGTTGTATATGGCCCCAGATTCTCAGGCATTTTAACCCGTTTTACCAATTCATACATTCACGACTCTGCGTTCAAATGCAAAGAACATTTTCAGAGAGCCGAACGGCGACTGGTTATCACAGACAACCGGGTGTTACAGTAAAAATAAGACGTCAGAAGAGATGAATTGTTTTTGAAATAATCTGAAAATTCAAGACACGAAATCGACACCCTGCGAAACGACATCGAAATTGCAACTTGTGAAAGTCGAGTATTTTAAATTGCAAATTTGGGGACCGTAATCGGATTCCAACACACGAATTTCTTATTTCATGAGGATGTTGTCCCAACGATGCAGTCATAGAAATGCAGAGGCGTAATTTTCGATCTTTGATCACGTCACTCCATTTGCTCTTCTCTTCACCTGCGCTTGTCGTTACACTTTGACGACCGTTTGATGTCATTAAGCGCGGGAATTAAGTCTTAATGCCTTTGAATTCTTACGGAGAACTTGCAACTTTTCCGTCTACCGGAAATCCTCGTGGACTGTGGAGATTCGGTCCCGGGTTTCTAATCCGTCGACGAGTGTGAAGCAGCGGCGTTGGAATCGCGCACAGATTGTCGTCGACGAATCCCGGACGGATCAACATACGCGGAAATAGCGCAAAATAGAACAACAAAAATTGCGCACGAACCGTCGTTGGACAACCAAATCGCGTAATGAAACAGCCCCCCGATCATAACCAAAAGATCAAAATGTGCATTGCGTGGTCGTTCTGCGGATTTCGTATGAGACAACGTCCGATGCTTGTCGGACTTCCGCTTTCGAATGAACGCGCGTATGCACGTCTTCGCAACCTCTTGGCCCCTTCGACAACAAGAGGACGCATTTCAATCGACGAACAGAAGCCCCACAAAGTTTCCTTGAACATCATCGAACATCTTCATCCTATTTGTTATCCTCTTACCGACGTGGCATTCTGGGACGATTGACGGCGGCGCCCTGGATTTTATGAATGATCCTTTTCATCTTGGTTTTTGGTGCGTGCATCGCGCACTCGCACGCCAAACGACATCCACTTCGAGATTACCGTAAGTCCAAGCACAGGGAAGGATTATCAGTGTCGATGATATTTGTAAATATACAAACTTTCGACATAAAGCTTGTACGATCGAAAGCGTTTAAACACACGTCCGCTCGTAGTGAGTAAAATTCGTGACCGTTCCGACACGCGACTGACCGTTTCAGACGCAGAATGGGCAACTGAGTTTCGCATTTAGTAAAACACCACTTCATTTAATGAATAGAGAAGACAACAGTCTTCATGTTTTTGTTAAGCCACTTTGATTCTAAAGATTAAAAATAGTACCGCCCAGTTTTTCGATAAAACTCAGCACTCAAAATTAATTCATTTGGCCACGGGCGTGGCAACGAACCGAAGCCGCACCGGTAGACTATAGCTAATCCAAATTGCCTGATGGACTTTGAATGAAAGACCAGGAAATGCATTAGCTGAATTAAAATGCACAATCACAATAACCCGGAAATTACAGCATGGGGCCCGAACATCGAACCCAAACCCATTCTTTTATCCACAACTCAAAATCCAACAACCGAAGTACCGATCCACATTTGGCCACTGGGCAGAATTCCATATGTCGACGATCCGGCGTTGGTCGAGGACGAGGATCAGGCAGTGGCATTGAACAATGCTCGAATGGACTTACAAGTTCGCACGTGTATCAAATTCGTCAAACGACGAAACGAACAGGACTACGTGTTCTTTACGGATCTCGGTTTGGATTCCGAGTAAGTTATAGCAAGAAGATTGAAAGCACATATTCAAATTGTAGATGTTGGAATATGTTCGAACGAAACAAAGGTCATGTCGCAGTTAATGCAGGACCCGCTTGTTTGGCACCGATGCGTTGGCCCTACAAACCAAAACAAGTATTCAGTGAATGTGATATTGAGGTAAACGATCAAATTCTAATCACTGTTCTAATGCACAATTTTCAGTATGTAAATCATCTGTAAGTTACTTTTTGAAGATATGATGTTCACAAGCAGATAGCCTTAGATAGTGAAACCAATTCTTTTTTAGTTATAAATGCCCAAGAAAAAGAAAACAGTCACCTATTTGTCCCGCTGGTCATACGATCATGTCGCTTCCAGAGTAAGTTTCTCTCATTGGTGTTGCGAAAATACTGCTAGGAATATAACGCTTAGCTTATAACTGCTTGTTATTGTCATCTATAAAGATCGTAACTAAATATAAAAGGGAATTTAGTTACGATCAAATGCACGACCGAAAGGAACAAAGAGGGCGGACAGAAAAAGAACGATTGGCAGCCGAACGGCCGCATCATCATTGGTACATTCAAAATTTTGTGAAATCTCAACTCTCTATTCTTTTTGATTTTATTATTTGCTTCTTTGTTTTAGGCCATTCTACGAGAAAAATGATCGAAATCGTCGGCCATACACGCTTATCACACCACGAATACGCGGAAGACATTCAACAACTCAATTGCCATATATAATCGATGAGCTTCAAAACACGCCGCCAATACCACCGCTACCACCTCCTTCGATATCACCGACTACTTTACCTCCAACATTGCCTCCAACAACGACCACCACTACTCCGTCAACGACGACGACCATGTCAACAACGACGAGTACTACGACAATCGCAACAACTACCAGTACAACAACGACAACCACAACGACCACTGAAACTGTTGCCACATTTCCATCAACCACAACGATGGAAGTCGAAAAGAGCACAGATTTTCCTGACTTCACTGATGACATTGAGACTCCGCCGTTTTTGAGTGCTCGAATGAAGACGAATAAAAGTGTTCTGAAAGCTCATTACATAAATCGCACAACTGCTCACGTCCCGCATGTTTTGACTCCGCACATTCCAACCAAAAGTCCAAAGTTGGCTAAAGAAAAAGTTGGATCAGTAACCAAATATGTTGGAAGCTGTGGGTCACCTTGTAATTACACTGGTATTTCATGAAACCTACTTCATAATAACACAATTACTTTAGGACAATTGCTACCGTTACGTCGATCATATAACGACAAAATCGGCGTGACCGATCACTTCTATACCACTGATCTTCATGAACAACAACAGAAAATAAAAGACGGATATTTGCTACAAAGTAAGTTATCATGCTCGTCTTATTTTAACATCGTTTTCAGGTCCAATGGGTTTCGTTGGTCAAAGTTCGGTGGATCCGCGTTGTACGTGTTTGAAACCGTTGTATCGTTTATACAACGATTTTCTGAGTTCGCTTTAATAGTGTATTTTAATTTAATAGCGAAATGGTTTTAGAAGATCACTTGTTAACAACAATGGAACACGAGAAAGATATGGCCGAACGAATTCTCGGTTTCAAGTTCGACAAAGCCCTTGGATTTTGTACCAAAGAACCGGGTTGTGGAGCTTATGTTCCGCTCTATCGTTTTTACAATCCAATTGCTAAAGGTAGAGTTTGTTGTACTTCAAAACTTACACCTGTTCAGATCATTTGTACACAATCGATGAACAGGAAATGAGTTACTACAAAAACCATCCCGAACACGCCTATTCCTTCGAAACAATCGAATGCTATCTGTGGCAATCCGACTCCAAAGACCGAGTTTGTCCACTGCACGATTTGCTTGTTAATGCCGCCGAAGTAACAGCAAAAGAATGGTAATAGAACAACCATCAACTTATTCGTTATTATGATCTTTTTCTATTCGTGTACATAAAGGATTATAAGAAAAATAAAAACAAATCTATTTGATAGTTGCTGTTATATAAAATTGATCAAACGTCAATCTAGTCTCTATGCGCTTAATCTCATGGCCATCCGATAAACAACAGAAGCGCCGTTTGTCAAGCAGTTGTTGATAGAAACTTTACATAAACTTCATAGTCGACATTCTGCTGCACTAATCATTTGGTCTTCAATTGGCTGTCGGACGCAGTCGCTAGTTCTTTCGTTTGTTTCAAAGTAAGTTTAAATTCATACGTTCAATGTTGGTCTTTTCAGTGTCTTACAACTACAAAGCCAAAGGTTTACGAATGGGTAAAGAAGCGAGTCGCGGTTTATCTTCCGAATCGACTATTTCGCCGGGTGGTGCAATAATCAATCGTCAGAAGCCGTTGATTTGTTGCATTCACGGAACTCAATGCAGAAAAGGAATTCGCGAAGCTCAAGTTCGTCGTCAAGATCAAGCAGCTACGGGAGTTTTGGGTTTGAAGTCGAAGGAGACATCAGCTCCAACGCCGAACAATTCGCTCAAGTTGCCGTCGGCTGCTTCGGAAGATGAAAACGGATACGCGAACTTGGATGCATCGACACAGCTTCCGTTGATTCCTGTGCCTCACGACAACAGCTTTCTAGGCGCGAAACAATCTGATCGTCGTGGACCGGAGCGCAAATCGTTGGTCTTCGATGGGAAAAACCGCAATGGTGAGTTCAATATCGGACTTTTAGTTGACTGGGCGATTCTAGACAATCAATTTCCGGAGTTTAATCGTCGTCTTCTGTCAGTTCCAAGGGACAATATTTACGAAAACATTGAGGTTATGAACGGGTTAGTTCCTATCTCTCTGATGCTAACCATCGAGTTCAGAAACTTCCAAGCCGCTCAACCACCGAAGAAGTTTATTCGTGGAAAGGACTCCAAACGCGTCACTTCTGCTGCGTGTGGAAACAAATCGTTGGCTGATTTTTACATTGGAATTATGAAATCACGTGAAGCCGCTCGTCAATGCAACAAACCTACAAGTTTCCGTGTTTATCACAAAGTGCCATCGAAATTACGTTCAGTCGAAGATCTTAAGAGCGAGTTGACTCTCTACATCGTCTACTGCACCAGCGCTGGTAGTCATTTGTAAGCCATTTTAAGGCTTGTTTATGCTCCACAACCACTTGTTTAGGCACTTCCCGATTGCTCGAAAGTTGTGTAACGATCCGGCTTCTGGGTCACGATCGTTCAAGTACTACGTCAAATCTGCGAATCCGGAGATTCATTTCTTTGGCAGTTTGGATGCTTTGGTTCACTTCTACGCAATCTACGGAAATTTGCATCCAACTGCTGACGGAAACGTTCAAGCGGACTTATTTCCGTAATTGACAGGCCAAGAAATCCACTAGACTTCTATTGTTCGACATAGAGAGATCAAAATAAACAGACGATTTAAGTCAACCAAATGTGGCCATTAACGTATAAATTACAAGTTTATTTATCAGAACAAATTACAGACAACGAAGAAGTGAGATCACTTGTCCTTTGGCTTCATCTCGATCGGAACGTTTTGTTTCGGAGCTTCGATCTGTTCGACACGCGGAACCGAAACAACCAACTGACCGCGATCGTCCAATTCGCACTTGATTTTGCTCTGATCCAACTCCTTCGGCAAACGAATCATACGAGTGAAATGACGTTCCACACTCTCGCCGTCCTTCTTTTCCACGTGCTTTCCCTTCACGGTCAAACGATCGCCTTCGACATCCACACTCAACTCCTCGGGTTTGAATCCGGCAGTTTGACATTGAAGCGAGAGATCGCCCTTGTCGTTGTAACGAATATCGGCGGCCATTTCGTTGTCCATGGAACGGAGAGCAGAGTTCATGAGCGAGTCGACCTGTTGCAACTCGTGGAATGGATTGTAGGAACGATAGTGTTGACGAGGGCGATAGACGTCCATTGGGTGAGCAAAGACAAATGGAAGCAATGACATTTTAGAGCACTAGAAGTACAGAAAGAATACTTGAATTCACTTTTCGGTTTGTTGTTCGCTTTCTCTTCGCTCTCTTCTTTTATACACGCCAGTTCGAGTGGTCGCGAAGAGGAGCGAAGAGCTGCGAACCGCCGAGAAAGTGGCTGAACTTTCGGGAAGCGACGAGCGAACGGCTGAAATTTCCCGCCGCTTCTCCGCCCTCATTCTTCGTGAGTATAAAAGGCGACTGAAACGAAATGGACAACAACGCTTATTCCTGTGGTAATTCTGAGCTCTAAAATGTCATTGATTCTTCTCGACTCTCTTTTGGACGATATGTGGCCGTCGATCCAACGAATGGAACGTTCGATGGGCACCACTGATGTGGACAAAAGCGGCGACTTTCGATACACCTGCAACTTCCAGGGCTTTCGACCGTCGGATATTTCCGTTCAACACAACGGCGATATGATTGTAATCGAAGCCGAACAGAAGCTCAACAGTCGTAACGAACACTACGCTCGTTCTCTGAAACGTTCAATCCAACTGCCCAAAGACGTGGATCGTGAATCTGTTCGCTGCGAATTGAACGAACGTGGAGAGATTGTGGTTTGTGCAAACAAGTTGGCGGCCGTGAACGAACCAAAGAAGTATTCCATTCCAATCACCTTCAAGAAGTCCGAAAACCAACAATGAGATCTCTTGTAGTAAATTTGTTCGTATTTATGTCTGAATAAAAAGGATTGTTTATTTCTTTTTTGCTGGACTAATTGGAAGCGTATAGTATGTTCCATCAGAATCGTAGTAAACGATGGTCTCAGGCTCAGTGATAGTCAGAGGCTTTCGATTCGGTTCATCTTGGGTTTCGGTCACTTGGTATTCGGACTTCGTTTCGCCATCATCGGCCAAATTGACCATCGAGCGAACTGTGTTGCTGAAAGTCAATCAGTGAAGAAAGAAAGTTCGAAAGAACCTGAAGAGGATCTCGTGGTTGAAGAAAACCGAATCACGAGCCTTCATCACTTTCAAGTCGCCGTACGGGTTCAGTAGAAGCCCAAAAAAGCGGTTAGAAGTAGAAGACAAACTCACTTAGTTTTGGGCATTTCCGTCAGTTTGATGTTTCCCGCAGTGATCTCGACGATGATCGATGCGTTCATAGGCAACGAATCGTCGGTTATATCCTCTTCGTCCATCAGTGCTTGTTGTTCACCTTTATTCTTTTGCTGCCAAAACGGTCGTCCATCTGCGTTAAGAATCGATACTTTTTCGTGTTTTGAGTTCTCTTCGTAAGCGCTTTTCTGAAAGTTCAGTTCAGCCATCATCTATGTTGAGCAACTGACCTGCGTAGTATTCTCGTCAGCAGTTTTCGGTGATGCTTTCGAGTTCTTTGGTGATCCATCAGTCAATTTTCGGGCATATGTTTTGAGTCGTGGAAACTGATCGTCTCCTTCCTTCAAATGAGCATTTCCCTCACTGGCTTGTTCGCGATTCTTGACGCGTTCCAACATCTTTTGCATTCCGCGTTCACGAAGCGGACGACTCATCACCACTCGCATTTTCGTGAACTTGTCTTTGCTTCGACGGCGAATTGTCTTGAAACTGCGCTTGATGGCTGAAAACAAAAAGAATCGACAGAATGTGGTTTCCCTACATTCAGTGACTGTTTCCTCTTCTGTTTCATCACTCGAACGACGACGACGACGTGAACGTGACTGACGATTTTGAGCGGTGGTCGCTTTCTAAAATACATCTGTGAATTGAATTTAGGAGCAGATACCTTTTGAATTGGAACAGCAAATGAAGCGGTGGTTTCTTTTTGAGTCTTTTCGACACTACTGAAAGCACGAACACTGATTGACTGGGTCGATCAAAACTTACGTGCGTCGAATTGAGCGTTGAGTTTTCGATTGTTGTTCTTTGGAAGCTGTTGGTTTAATAGGTTTCTGTTGAGCTGTGGAGCGTTCTTTGGGCTTCTGGGGCACAGCACTGATGTCGCGTTCAGCGTTCCGACGTCGAATGGGTTTCTTTTGAAGAGTACGCGGTCGAACAGAATTCTGAATTGATGGTCAGAAGGTTTAGAAGAACTGAGAACAAACCTCGTTTTTAGTTTTCGGGTTGACTTTGCTTTCGACAGTCACATTCTGCTGAGCTTCGTTCATGTTGTTCTCAGCAGATAAGAGTTTTGCACGTCGAGCTTTGAGATAGTTGATGAGACGTTTGAATTGATTTGGTCGTTCCGGAGTGTTGTTTTCGCGACTCATCGCCCTGCCCCCAATCGAAAGAATGAAGTCGCCGAAGAATGTGACTGATCAAAAGTTATTGTCATGCTCTGGGTTTCTGGTCATTCAAATTTTATTAGATGTCAGAAATAAACAAGGTAATGGCAAACTAATCAAAAGAATTATAACCAACTGCTCATGCAACGGAAATTTGCGCAATCGGCCAACTTGTCGATTGCGCCCGCAAAGTACAAAACAAAAATCATGGCAATGTAGAAGAACAATCCGAACAAGACGTTCGTGAAGACGTCGTACTCTTCTGATGGCGCTGAAAGCAGAAGATGAACTAAACAAGCAAATTGATTGAACCCACGGATTTTGCTTTTCGGCCATCGCTTCGCGCCCAGAAACCTCAATCCCTTCATCAACGCCCGATCTCCGGCCGTCGTTTGGTTTCTGCAGACTTTGATTTGGCCGCGTTTGAATTTGTTGAACCAAATGGTCGCCGATCGTTTGGACATCGATTGGGAACCAAGCCGGTGATGAACGTGATCGAGAGCTTCGTTCTCCGACTTTCCTTCTTGAAACTGTTCGAGCAACAGAACACGTGCGGAGATCTGCTCTTGGGTTGTCATTTGTCTAAAAGATAGTGAAGTCAAAGCATAAATTGAAAGATCGGAACACCAACAGAAAAAGAATTTCGAGTTGGTGTTTCCGGTCAATTGCTATTGATTTCCGACCATCGAACGAAGCGTCTGCAACAAAAGTCAACCAATTTCTCAACTTTTTCGTTCTTTATTTCGGTCTTCTATTCAACTTCGTAATTCGGTAAGTGCTATCGACTGATCAGCAGTTTTGGATGTTACGCAATCAACGCCATCTTTGAGTGGCCATCTTGTCGTTTACGTTTAAATCTGTTTTCAGACAATGAAAATCAAAGATAAACTTTACGCTCGTGCAATATTACTGGAGCAGTTCAAGAATGGCGTGGAGGATTACAAGAAGGCGCTCAACGTCGTGTACTCGGAACTCGGTTCGAAGGTGATGGGCAGAGTCTCGGCTTCGTTGTGGTACAAACGTTTCAATCATGGCGACTTCTCAATGGGCACTTCGAAGACAGTCGCTGGTCAAGTGTTGTTGAAGAATTCGAATATGCTCAGAACGATGCGTGCTCTCTACTGCAGTCTACGAACAGAGGAAGAACCTCGTCATTGCGAGACTTCTGGATCTAATGGACGGTTTCAGTTCCTGTCATATCAAGGAGTTCATTGGATTGTTGACACATTTCATGAACGACTGAAGTAGGTTGACGAGCTTCTCATCAGGACAGAACGAGCAATTTAGACAAATGAATTTTGATTGGTCCAAAATTCAAAACAACAGACGTGGACGATCTCTTGCGGCACAATGTTCGAGGATCTTGTCAATTTATTACGTCGATGAAACCACAGTTCTTATTTTGGTTAGCAACAACAAAGGACAAGCTCTTTTGCGTGGAACATTCGATCTTGTCAATTGCACAACAACAGTAACCGATTTCATGGTACTGCAAAATGGTTCAACTTATGAATTTGTCCCAACTTCTCAACAAATTGGATGCTTCCTAAGTCACTGGAGGAGCAACAACGCCACTTATTATACGATCAATTTTCGAAACGGCCTTCAGCTTGAACTTAAACTTCAAAACCTTGATTCTCTTAGCTTCTCAACTCAAAAGAATGGATTTCTCTTTGGGTTTTATCGCGACAATCATTCATGTGTCAAAGCAAACTCCCTTATTCAAGTTTCTTTGGATGATGGAGTGGTCACAAAACACGCGACCAAACCGTGCGCTGAACTTCCAACATTCTCGGTTTATGTTAGTTCACATACTCAAGTGTTAACATAAAATCAACTTTTAGAGTCGTGATTATGTTTGGATAGGCGATCTTCTTATCGTTGGAACGCGAAATTACGAATATTATTCATTTTTTGCATTCAATAAGAAGAGTTTGGAGTGGACCAACTTAGGAATCTGCATATACGGAAATGTCCACGGTTTAACAAGCGACAGAACCAACGTGCTCATTGTTCAAGCGACAAATAAAACTTGTCGTCATATGTTGGAGTACTACCGTTTTGCTATCAAGTAAGTACTCTTGTTCATTTGACTACCAATCGGATTCTCTAGTGATATTGATTCATTGTTCAATTTGACTTGGATGGCACTTCGACGACGCGCTCAAATTGACCCGGAGATTTATCGGCAAACGTTGGAATTGCTTCCGCCAAACTCGCCATTTCGATGTCCATGGCCACAAGACGAGTGAATGTTGGTACTTTAAACGATCTACTTTTCCATCGCAATCTTTCATTCTGTATTGTGTTCGTAACTCTTTAACAAATAAATCTACGAGACAAAAGAGTTCACTCTGTTCAACAACCATTACTTTTCATTCTATCATTCTAATTACCATTTCTACAGATTTTATTTTCACCTCAAAATTCACAACATAGCAACAATCGAACTAAGGCTTTGGTGGCTCTTGATTGTTCATCATCGGTAAGTGAACATGAGCACTACGAGTTCCTTCACCGCCTGAAATACATTCATTATGGCGATCGGGTAAACCGAAACATACCGCTCGGCAAGAGATAAACCGAATTGGCAGCCGACTTCGATTCACTGGTCTTCGAACTTTCTGGCAGCTTTTCGATTGCCGTTTTCAAATCACTTGGCAACTCGTTCTTTGACGTTCGAGCATCCGACACAGCTGGCGACATTTCCTCGCCGGTTTGAACCTGAAAACCAAACTGATTTCTTATGACCATCAGCACTAACCGGCTTGAAAGGCGCCGAAACCTCATTCAACGCGTTGAGCTCTGGTTTATGTGGTTGTCCAACATCCAACAACGAAGATATCTTCTTGACTTTTTCAGGGCTGATCTCTTCAGCAGTGTTACAACCAGCATCCAATTCTACTCCTCGAGCGCGTTGAATCGGTGGTTGAACCTTGAGAACCTCTAGACTAGGTGCTGGAGTATTCGGAATCGTTGGTATTGGTCTAAAGGCCGATCATTAATGATCGTAAAACCAAACTTACTTGTAAACATCACGTGCATCATTGCGGACCCAACGATCCGACGGCTTTTCGTTGCTCGACTTTCCACTGCGTTGCTTTGATTTCTTGGCACTCGATTTCGACGACTTCGATTTGGTTGAAGTAGCCGAATGACGACGAGATTTGCGTGGCTTGCGACTTGATTTCTTGTTGCTCTTGCGGCGACCTTTCTTAGTCAACGGATCAACTACGACAGACTCCAAGTGCGACTAAAAGTACGCGCATCACAGAGCTATTTCATTTTCTTTACCTTAACATCCTCGCTGTTCTTCTTCGCGTGCACAGACGTCGAGTAGACAACCAAACCACATTCAATGACTGTGTAGATCACGATTAAACAACCCAGAACGATCATAATGACCAACAGAGCCGTGATACGATCGTTAATGTTGTCAAGAAGCGCTTGTTCGGTCATGATTTCAAGCAACAAAAAATCTGATCGACCTTTCAACTTCGGACGATCCGATTCGACTCTTTTCGGAAGTTGAAAGCGACACTATGCAAGACTTTACCAATTTACATATTGAATATTGTGATCAATTTGATCTTCAAAAAGTTTACTTTTAACAATGTCAATAAGAAATTATGGTTATTGGATGTATTGGAATGATTGCAAGTTTAATCAACTGCACATTTCCTTCGTTTACGCTCCGTAAAACTTCTTGGCTCTTTGAAAAAGGTTAACCAGACCAACAATCTCAACCTTTTTGTTGACGAAAATAAACTTCTTGGCAAAACAGAAACATCGTAAAGTAACGATGCCTTCAAAGTAAGTTTGTAAGTCTTTTAATTGTCCCAAGTTTAAACTTACGTGTTACTGTTGTTAACTTATGAGTAGTTGTATTATCATCGAATTCTCTTTATTGACTTTTAAATAAAAAAAAAATGTTTTATAGAAAGTTAAAGGTGATAATAACAACAAATGACCCAAAGAAATTATCGATTTGGATTGTAGATCTTCTTTTTGAGTCGGGACAAACGCCATGCATTTGCATCTTCGTATTTGTTGTGAAGCGGATCGATCTTTTGATTGCGTTTGACGGTCGAAAGTTTGGTGTTGTCGGCGACTTTGTAGAAACGAGGAGCATATTCGGTTAGCCATCGTGGCTCGATCAGTGTTACATTGCGCATATACTCTTTGGTGGTCATCACTAAATCGTTGTAGACAACCCATTCAGGCTGATTTTGGAAGAGCGAACTTGACGGATGAATGTAAACCGTTTGACCGTCGACACACGTTCGATATCCTTCTTGAGGATCACGTTTGGCGGCATTTCGGAAGAAACCCGAACAAATTGCTTTTTGTACACGTTGAACATCGCGACCACAACTGAGAATGTCTAATCGATGCCGATCCATGATGCTTAACAACTGTTTTCGGATGTCCTGCAATTGTTAATCGAATTCATTGCTGCCATTTATCTCACTTACTTGTGAACGTTTGAGGGTTCGCATTTGAAGAAAATTATCAAAACACCATGAAGGCGAAAAGTTATGGTGTTTCCAAGAGTTGTAAACAGCCAACAATGTGCAATGATCACCTTCTGGTTGATGGAATTTTGACTTCTTTTCGTCGGCTAGTTCTTGTTTTTCCTAAACATTCACAATTATCGTACTGACACCTCTATTGCACTTACCTTTGGACGATAAAACAAATTTTCGACGGACAGCATAGAAACAATCGTAAGAACTTCTTCCGAACAACTCAAATCAACGGACATAATTAAAAGTTTTGAGAGTGAAGGTTCCAGAGGAAATTCGGCCATCTGAACGTAAATATGATTTACTGTTGATGTCGAAGTTCACTTACACGACGTCCCAAACGAGTTAGCAATCCATCGTCGTCTAATGCGGACAAATTGTAGAGTTCGGAAAGTGCCGTGATCATCGTCTCGGCAGGTGGTGCGTCCATGAAATCGAACTCCAAAAGATTGTTAATACCCATGGCTTTCAATTGCAACAAAGTGGCTGCCAAATTTGTTCGTTGAATTTCGGGAATCGGCGACGGCAACATTTCGTCTCTACAATAACACAACGATCAATTAAGTCGACTTTAAACAAACCGAAAAGCACGTTCTGTGTACAGTCTGTAGCATTTTCCCGGTCCAGTTCGTCCGGCACGACCCGCACGTTGTGATGCAGCAGCCTGAGAAATGGGTGTAACAACCAAAGAGTCCATTCCCGACTTTGGATTGTAGATTTTCTGTTTAACAAATCCCGGATCAACCACGTAATAGATGCCATCAATAGTCAATGATGTTTCAGCGATGTTCGTTGCAATTACAACCTAAAACATTTAGTGTGAAACCATGAACATTTTCTCGTACCTTTCGACTGCCAGGTGGTGCCGGTTCGAAGATTCGCGTCTGCATATCACTTGGCAATGCACCGTAAACGGGAAGAATAATCAATTCAGGAGCATCGGGACCGAGCTTCTTCATTCGCTCAAACAAAATCTCACACGCGGTATCAATCTCTTCTTGACCAGTAAGAAAAACAAGAATATCACCCGCTGGTTCGGTCAAATGAATTTGCATTACAGTGATAAGTGCCGAGTCCAGATAGTCACTTTCCGGGTCCTTAGTGTACAAAATTTCGACGGGAAATGTTCGTCCGGGAATACGAAAAATTGGAGCATTGAAGAAGTACTCTGAGAACTTTTCTGCGTCCAAAGTTGCACTAAATCGAATGGATTAGTCTCATATAAAGTCTGATAAAAACTAACCTTGTTACAATGAGTTTCAATTCAGGTCGCTTTTTCACAGCTGTTTTCAACAATCCAAAGAGAACATCGGTGTTGATTGTCCGTTCGTGGGCTTCATCCAGCATAATACAAGAATAAGAAGATAGGTCCGAGTCGATCAAGCATTCTCGCAACAACATACCATCAGTCATGTATTTAATAATAGTATCAGGTCTAAAAGAGCGCATAAAAACCAGGATAGATTGAAAACTTACGATGTAACGTCTTCAAAACCTGAAATGTAAAAAGTTAAATTAAATTGTAGGAAATTTTTTGATTTGACTGAAATTATCAGTTTAAATGCGTTTTAGACTTACGAATCGTGTAGCCAACTTCTTGTCCCAAACCACAACCGAATTCTTCGCTCACACGTTTTGCAACGGACATAGCAGCAACACGACTAAATAGGTAGATTAAAGAAGCTTCAATTTCGACAGAACATACCGTGGCTGAGTACAACCAATTCGACCGCGACGTGCGAATCCTGCTTCAACCAAGTACTGAGTCATCTGAGTGGTTTTGCCTGAACCAGTTTCTCCAATCACAACCAAAACTTGATTATCATCGATGGCTTGGATTAACGGTTCTCGTAAAGCAAAAATGGGAAGAGATTCGCGTTGCTCTTTGATCGATAAGTTGGTACGTTTACCCAATGATGCTTTTCCACTAGCAGTTACGTGTTTCATCCATTCGGGCATATCTTTGTCTTTGTTCCGATTAGTCATGAATGTTGCCGGCTCCTCGTCATCTCCATTTCGTGGTTGATTGGCGGCAATCGGATCTAAGATACCCGATCCGCCGCCGATTGCGTTCCGTTGTCTTCCACCGTCTTTTTCTCGTTGTTGTTGATTCTTCATGTCCCGACGTTCTTTGGACAATGCACTTTGCATGATTGCTGCCTGCGCTAAACTTCCATCAGGATTCTTAACAACCTTAACGGGCTCCAAATCTTGTACGTGTTTGCCGTAGCCACTCAGAAAAGCGGCGTTATCTTCGACGAGTTCGATTTCGAAATCTTCACCGTCACTGTCTTCTGAAACAAAAACGTTGAATAGGTTCAGTATGTCTATTGACTTCTTTGTCTTCTGTTATTATATTTTTTCAATTAGCACCAAATTGAATCCTTTAGAAGTAAAGTTAACAAGCATCTTCTTACCTCTTGGAAGCCATCCTGTGTCCTCGTCGTAGTCAGGCATATCGGCATAAGTGATCGCACCGGCACCTTTCATTTGTTGTAACTCCCAACGTTCCGGAGTAGACAATCGAACACGAGCTCGTTGACTTGAAGTAGCAATCTCTTTGGCTTTTGCGGTTTCTCGTTCCGGATTCATCCACGGCGCCTCACGTCGACGATCTTCCATCGACAAGATGGCATCATCGGCCAACGGTGTTTCAGCGGGATTCAAATCCTCACCGGTGTTTTGATTTACTTCTTTCATGGTCAAACTGATCTTCTTTGTCTGTGAATCGATTTTTAGGACCTTGACCTTCACTTTATCTCCGCGATTTAAAACATCGGCTACAGCTTTGACTCGTTCGTTTCGTAGCTGCGAAATGTGACAGAGTCCTTCAGTTTTCTGTTTGAATCCTTCTAACTAAAGACAAGCTTTTAAAACAATTTCGAATTTGTAACCTACAGCAATAAATGCTCCAAATGCCTGAATGTTGTTGACGCGACCATCATAAATCTTTCCAATCTCCGGTTCATCCAAAAGCTGTGGACGTCGCCGATGACTGTCATCGCGCGGTGATCGAGAACGACGATCTCGTCTTCTGAAGACTGGGGTAAATAACCTCTTTTTGTTTCTTACCTTTCTGTTGAACGAGATCGTCGTCTCTTCTTCCAACGGTCATTACTTCTTGATCGAGAACGACGACGTTCTCGCGACCTTGATCGCTTTCTTTCTCCACGATCATGTCCACGACGTTCATCAGTTCGAGGCTGAGAAACTTTCAGCTCTTGATGTTGACGATGCAACTTCTCGAGATCGCTAAGCAAATTGTCAGATTGTGCGGTAGGTTTTACTTCATTTGGCATTGACAAAACGGGAAACATTTCCTTCAGCTCTTGTTTGTGGTCCTAAAACTCGATTTCAATCAAAATTAACAGAAATGGCCTACACTTGCTGGGATAACAGTCGATTCTACGGTTGTTTTCTTAGGTCGCATTGTAACAACAAGTCGAAGAAGTCGTTGAATAAACGCATCGTCAAACTGAAAACACAAAACAAAACGTTTTCGATGCTTGTTCTTCCTTACTTCGTCCAATCCATTGTCAAACAAAGCTTTTTTGAAACGATCGAAAGTTGGATTTTCGCGTGCCAATGCGATAATCGCTTCAGCTACTTCTTTTTCGCTTACATCGAAATGATTGTCCAATTCGGTGACCACATGAGATACCAAAGACAAATGCTCGAGCTGCTCCAAATCCATCGTGCCGTTTAGTGCATATGACCGACCGTTTACCTGGAGATTAAGAAGATATATTGATCAAACGGTTATAAAAAACGCTGAAGCCGCTTTCAACATCTCATTCAACACAACGCCAACTCGGTGACAACCGAAAGGAATCGTTGGAGAATGTACGTTTGGCGTTAAGCGGCAATCAAAAAGAAGTTTCAACACCTCTGAATGTGATCTTATTAACCGGATGCAATGACTTCAAATTATCGCACTGTACTCTTCAACAGTTTTAATTGGTTATATCTTCAATTTGTGTGTTCAAGAATACACGTGTACAGACCGCAGATTCGTTTATGAGACTCAACTTTACGATTGTTTGGAAGCGCAATTTGATCCCTGTATCGATGATTGCTTATACGGTTTTTTTGTTTATTCGATTGTTTTACTGCACACTATGAGTACAAAACAGTAAGAAGGTCAATCGAATCCAATTGCTTTTGCGTGAAATAGTTTGGTTGACAAACGAGTTAGTTGTATTGAAAGTCATCTTTATTTTTACGACGATCACAGTTAATACTTTAACTCGCGTAAGATATCTGTCGTTACTAACGGCTAGCTTCAGATGCATCGACTTGCAACCAACATTCGATGCATATATCGTGTTCGTTCTGCAGCGACCAACTACTCGACTGGTTCATCGCGAACTTTAGCTGCAGTTGCCGGCTTTACACCCGCAACTGCTCAGTCAAAACTGAACTCTGAAGGCACTTCATCGTAAAGCCAATAGATTACGTGCTTTGTTTTGATCTCGTATTTAGGGTTCTTTTTGGCCAAGATGAGGTCATGAAGCAAATCAAAGAATCGTCCAAGCAGTTCAAGAGTAAAACTGTGAAGTTTTTGCCAAACGAATACTATGAAGAGTAAGCTTTTTTATCGAAACCGACTTGAATGTTTCAATTCGATAGTCAACAAGTAGTTTACACGACTGGAATTATCAGTAAAGTCGATGGAACAACCGCGGCGCGTATTGGCGTCTTTTGGGGTACCAACGATGAAGCGAATATTTACAAAGAAATTTCTTCCGAAAACAAGTCGGAAGTCTCGATGCCCATCGCTGAATTAGACGCCGTAGTTACTGCATTAAGACAGGTGAGTGTTTCTTTCCTTTCTTTTTACATCGTGAATCTTTAGGCTGTTGATAAGAAGTTGAGCAGAGTGATCGTGAAGACCGATTCCATTTACGTGTCCAAGTGCGCTTCTTTGTATTTGAAGACTTGGCGTAACAACGGTTACTTGAAACGTGATGGAACTCCAGTCAAAAATCGAAAGTATTTGGAGGAATTGGATCGATTGTTGACACAAATTGATGTACAGTTTTGTTGTTTGACCTACAAATCAACTCGATCTTTAGGCAAAAGTTATTTACGAGGATATTAAACAGTCACGCGCCAATCGAGTTTTGGAGTTTTTGCGAACGGACGAAACGATTCGATCGAAAATTGGTTGGTTCGAACGTTCCGTAAATTCTGAATCTGAAGTTTAGAAAGTGATGCGACGTTGTTGGAACCAGAAATCCAACCGACTCAAGCACCAAAACACAAGAATGTTGCCTACGTGAGTGGCAAACTACACACAAGCAATGACGGATTCATCATCGGCGGCTACGGTGTCCATTGGCCCGAACAAAAGGAGCTGGACAAAAGCGTTCGTTTTACAGAGTTTCCGTTGACTCATTTTCGAACTCAATTGGCGGCAATCATCACCGCGTTAGAAACGGTAGAACTTCTTTGATCTTTAGTTCTATGGGCATCGTTTAGGCGATAGAATCCAATTTGCCACAAATTCACATTGTCACTGATTCGGATCGTTTTCTTCGTTTTTATCGTCGTGAATGGAAGAAACTCAATGGGGATCCGATGGCCAACGCGGCGTATTACCACAAGATCAAAGAGCTGGAAAATGCGATTCAAACAACCTACTCATATTTGCCACCTGAATCGACCACTGAAATCGCTCAAGCACTTGTGTTGGCTGAAGATGGATTGGCGTATCCGACCAAAAAGCAAATCGAATATCAAGCAAAACGGAAGGCTGCAAAGGCCAAACAGGAGCAGAAGAAGTTGACAAAAGAGGAGGAATGAACGTTTTAGCTCTAACTCTCATACTCACTATTGTTGTAAGTTGTTTTCGAATCCTCTTCACCTCACTCGATTTTACCTTTGCCGGTAATCCTTCGCTCAAATCTCATGCTTATTATACTGTTCGTAGTTTTTGTATAAATTTTAAAATAAAAATGTTTTGTTTGAAGTTTATTCAACGACGCAGAAATGTCGAGTCGCATCAAATGAAGTTACTTACATGTTCGATGGGAAAATCGATATCTTAGTCACTTGGCTTTTCTTTTAATTCGCATCGGCACTGACGGACGCTTTTTGAAGAATCGAAAAACGTTGTTTGCGAGCGAAGTCACTCGTCATTTTCAGTATTTGATTGCAACGATGTCGAGTCGTGAGGATGGAATGAATGGCAACGGAGTGTCGGCGATTCGTGTGCTCCAGATCTCGAATATCTCGCCGTCGGCGACAAAGGACCAAATTCAAACACTCTTCTCGTTTATTGGACGCATCGAGGACATTCGCGTAAGTTGGTTTCGGAGTGTTCGTTGTTTACAATCGGCAGTTGAGTTCACCGGAATTCGAAAAATTTCCGCGTTTTCGGCTCAAATCTCGTTGTTTTGGCCGCTGCAGTTTGGCCCTCCGATTTGATTTTGTTGGTATTTAGGATCTGAGTCCGCTCGTTCCTCCAATTTGGTTAAACTGACGGTAATTCCCGATCCAAATTATTTTCTGTTCTGTTTCCGTCGTTTTCTCTCAATTTTTCTTTGTTGCAGACGCCAAAACTCTCCGCAAATTCTTGTTGCGGTTCTCGACATGTCGACCCGTCAGCTTTTGAGGATCAATTTTCATTTTCGTCCTTTTCACCAATTGAGATCCAACTAACTCGTTTTATTTTCAGATCTATCCCAACGAAAGCGTCCAAGCTCCGCAGCGATTTGCGTATGTGAAGTTCGATCGTCCAGCGGCTGTTGAATTGGGTCAACATCTCACGAACATTGTTTTCATCGATCGTGCATTGGTCTGTGTACCGGCGCCTTCAAGTGAGTACTCACTTTCCATCAACGATTAATTCGAATTCAGACAATATTCCTGATGAAGAAACCGCTTTGCGTTCTGGACCCTCGCTTCCCGGTCAACGACAACTTCCACCAAATGTCGTTTCGACTACTCAAGTCGATGCCGATGGCCAAGAAATGGTATTGTTAATTTGGTAAGCGTTAACATCCTTTTTCAGTTACACACAGTTGATCCAACAATGACTGCTTTGGGAGTCGCTCAGTATCCGCCATTGCCTGCGAACACAGAGCCATCGAAAGTCGAGGAAATTCGTCGTACGGTTTATATTGGAGGGTTAAAAAAAGATACAGACGGAGAAGAATTGATGAAGTTTTTGAATGCAACAATCGGAGAAGTAATGTACCTTCGCATGACTGCCGGTAATGAATATCTCCCATGTTTGTATGCGTACGTTGAATTTTCTAATCAGGCAAGTGTCCCATTGGCATTACAAAACAACGGAATCGAATTCAACAATGCACCTTTGAAGTAAGTGGTCTTTTTTATGTGTCTTAACGTTTAACTCTTTAGAATTACTCATTCACGAGTCGCTATAATTAAACCAAAACAAAAGACAGCTGATCAAGCAATGGAAGAAGTTGAAGCAGCCATTCGACATAACGAAGGACGCACCGATAGCTCATCTGTAGCTCTTAGTCGCGGCTACTCACCGGCGTCTAATCGCAGTGGTTCTAGACGCCGTAGCGTTACCCCGCCAGTTCGTCGACGTTCGCCAGCTCGTTGGAGTCGCGACAGATCATCACCACCTCGACGATCGAGAGACAGAGATCGGTAAGTTTGAAATGCAAAACTCCAAATACGAGTGTTTCAGTTCTCCACGTCGTTATCGTTCTCCATCGCCAGTTCGTCGTCGTTCCAGAGATCGTGAGTCCAAGTCGTCGAAACATTCTCGCGACAGGAAGCGAAGCCGTTCACGAACTCCAAAGAAAGAAAAGGTAAATGATAACGTTTGAAATACAAATTCGAAGCTTTTTAGTCACGTAAACGTTACTCAAGATCTCCATCGCCAAAGAAATCGAAGAAGCGCGACAAGAATCGTGATCGCAACGACGACGACATGATGCTACGCGAAGAAGAAGAGTTGCGTAGAAGACTTAAGGAAAAAATGATCGCTTGCGACAAGTAACTACTGTTTCTACGTTGTTGTGTTTGCGTTTTAACGTCAATAAATTGGTTCACTGAGCTCGTTTGGTATCTCCCCATTTATTTTTAATAATTTTTAGACTGTGAATACGTGAAGATAAATGGCTGTTTAGGTGAACAATTTTTACATAACACAGCAATTTTAATACTTGATATTACAAAAAAAGGGGAAAACAAGAGAACAGATCGGGGATTCTAGATTTCAAAATGTCCCGTTTCGAATCACCGACTTAATAAGAACAAAAAGCAGTTTAAGCCGGCAATGCATTCTTGATCAATTCTTTGGCTGCTGGCGACAGAGTTTCCGGGAATTTGACATCGAATTCGACAATCAAGTCGCCACGACGATTCGGCGTTTTGTGCATCGGAAGTCCTTGTCCGGCGATTGTGCGCGTCATTTTGGGTTTGATTACCGTGTCGATTCGAAGCGGATACGTAGTGCCATCGAGTGTTGGAACGTTCAGCGAGGTACCTGCAATTTACTAATGAGAACAATTGAACGAAACCATCCTACCGATCAATGCATCACGAAGTGAGATTCTGTGAACGTAAATGATGTTTGCACCTGAAAAAAAGTCAAAGGTTTTCGAAGCGAAAAGGTTCACCGACCATCACGTTTAAATTTGGGATGCGGTTTGTCTTTTATCACAAATGCAATATCGGCAGCAACGTGACCGGGATATTGATCGCCTTCTTTTGGAAACGTAATCTTCGTTCCACTTTTCCATCCCGGTTTAATTGTCACGGTGAGCACTTTGTCTTCAGTACGCGTCTGACCGTTCGGACTGACAATCTTTCTGGAAAACAATTTTTCATTGGAAATTTAGTTACAGAACTTACTTTGTGATTTTCATTTTCTTCGTGCATCCTTTGGCTATGTCTTCCAAGCTGACAGGAAGATCGTGCTGCACAGTCGCGTCTTTTTGTTGTCTCCGTGCACCTCCTCCATTCATGTGCATTCCACCGGGAAACCCGCCAAACATATCGTCGCCACCAAACATCATCTAATCGATATTGTTGTCGTGTATAAAGTGAGAAACAATACCTCCGGACCACCCATTCCTCCTCCCATTCCGGTGAAATCGGCAAAGATTCCGCCTTGACCACCGAACGCTTGAGCAAACATACGCATCGGATCGCCTTGGAACGTGTAGTGATAACCTGGACCGGCACCCCCTGAGCCAGCACCTCCCGGAGGACCGGAGCCATCGGCTTTTAAGCCTTCTTCTCCGAATTTATCGTAAATTTCCTTCTTTTTCGGATCAGAAAGAACATCGTAAGCTTCAGCCACTTCCTGAAAAAAACCGTAGAACAAGAAAATCAATTCAAATTTACCTTGAACTTCGCTTCAGCTCCCGGTTCTTTGTTCTTGTCCGGATGGAATTTAAGGGCCATCTTACGATAAGCCTTCTTGATCTCGTCATCAGTAGCTCCCTTCGCCACTCCAAGTACTTTATAGTAATCCTTTCCCATTTCGTTTAAAAATCTGAAAAAATAGTGTTAAAATCTGCGAACAACAAATGGAGCAGCAACACGAACAAGCACCGACAGTCGGTAAATCGACGGTGGTCAACTGAAACGATCGAAAATTTTCGCCATTTCAGTGAACTAAATTCGCGTCATGAATTTCCATGGGCTTCTTATCACGCAGCACGCGGTAATGGAGGTCATCCAGAAAGACGCGTTTATTTTCACTGCGCATCCCAAAATTTTTGTTCAAATCGTAAACTCGGGGAAACACAAAAGCCAATCAGTTCAGACAAAAGTCTCTCCAATCAAACTCATCATTTGCAACTGCAGCTCAAGGCCGTACAGTCGTCGCTCGACACCAGCCGTTGGACGAGAAACGCGGACGGGGATAAACGTTGTGATGGCGCGTCCGACAGACCGAATTCTCGACATGTTCGCGGAAATCCTTCAAGAACACTCGTTCAACCGCCAATCAGTCGAATAAACCGACTGTACCAAAGCTGACTCGCAAATCACTTTAAACAAAAATGTCTGCAATTTGGCGCCCAATTAACTTCGACTTCAACGCTTGAAAAATGGACAGACAAAACGAACCACAGTGTTAATCAGCAAAAACTACAAACAAACACCCATTTCGACTGTTGTTGCCGACCATTTGAGCTGTCGAACATCGCCAGACTAGCCCAACAGCTATAGAATCGTCTAGAAGCTACTCGCAACTCTCTGTTCAACGCCGAGAACCAAACTGCGCCCAAGCTGCAATCAAAAAACTGAACCCAAAGTTAGTGACGTCTACGGTCTTGTTAATCGACATTCGTGGAGATAGAAAGTACGAGTGAAATACGAAAAAAGTAAAATTCAGTTATCGAAGTCATCTTGTTCTTAAGTACTTGATCCGCGATTATGTTAACAAAAATTTGATCAAGAAATCAATCTGAGAAGTTAAAGTAAAATAACCCTGTTGATGTTGCATATTCAATCGTTGTTCTAATCAGATTTTATCAGATAAACAAAGATTACTGAAAGATAATAGTCGATTGTTGCTGATGTTCTAGAGACTCTCAGAAACTGTCAAATACATTTGATTGCTACAGTGTTCGAATGGCGTTCTAGACGTTTGTTTGATGCTCCACCACAAGCATGTATCAATCACTTTGCTTGCAGATTATCAACTTTTTTTTAAAGAAATAAACGATTTATTTGCAGCGTAAGATTGTTTCCTCTAATTGCAAGTGTAACGATTAATTCTAACCATTAAATGAAAAATTCTATCAATTAACAAGCTCTTTAGTTGTAATCAACAACTGGTTTCATGGTCGATCTTTTGGTCATTTGTTCAAAACTTCGATTGTGTCCATTGAATTTGAATCAAGATCTCAAAAACAAGTCCGAAAATCCCCGATGCTCCCAAGTGCTAACGAGTCCTCTGAAACTTTTGTGGCAACTCGAAGCACCTGTTCGGTTTTCTGCCAATCGCTCTTCATCGGACGGCTGTCAGTTGGAGCGAATTCCAACTCATAAATTCCCGACTGCTTAAGCGACATTGGCGCGATTCTCTTTGCCAAGTAGTCCGCGGAATGGGCGAAGACGCGTGATCTTTCGGTTTCCAGGAGCACTGCAGGTTTAAGAGTTGGAAGCCAATTGTCTGTCTTGACCTCTGACTCAGTGGTCGACGTTGTGCTCAAAAGGTGATAAATCGCCATGAGGCGGCGAGTCTTGGGCTTCCGACGTAAACATTAGCAGCTAATGAAGCGCCACTAAATGGCTCTTGATTGTTGTCGATATGAGTTGGAATTCTTGGTTTTCAGAGATGAAGTTGTTTGTTTTTGCACGTGTTACAAACTTCACTATAATTTCTGTTCTTGTACGCGTCTTCTCATCTCGTATTCTTGACCTTATTTTCACTTTTCAATACGAAACCACTTGATTGTAGTGAAAGTTAAAGTCCAACAAACACGCATGATCTTTCTTGCGCCCTAAGGCCATGGGCAATGCGCATAGTGGTGGACAGTCCAAAGCCTATCGAGTTGATAGTTTCGCAAATGATTCGACAGCATTTCGAGTTTTTGTCAAAAAAAGGAACAAGTTCATACCTGGTAAACGAATAATCAATACTCAAACGTAGACGTGTTGTTTAGGGTGGTTAAAAGTTAATGAAGACGAAATTGTTTTTGTTCGCAACGGTTCGGCGCCGCAGTTTTGGCCGTTGGCTTACTTAAGACGTTACGGCTACACGTGTGCAGGAATCTTCTTTTTTGAAAGCGGTAGACGTTGTGCAAGTGGTGAAGGTTTACATACTTTCCAATCGCATCAATCGGAACGCATATTCCAAGTTTGTTTTCGTAGACGACACAAATGAGTTTGAACGGTTTAGGTCGTTCAATCAAAAATTCGTACCGAAGAATTGCGAGCCTCACGTGCCACGTCGGTTATTAGTAATCGTTTGAATTCCGCTACGAGCACATTAACCAAAATCCATCCCGTTCAGAGATTCTCAAGTGAGGGTGCTGGTTAGTTTCATATATGAGTTCAAAATGATCTTTTGTTTTTAGGACCATCAAACAATTTTCTTCTATCACGCAATCATTCCAATAATTCAATTCCAATTCGTCGTCCTGCACCACCGGTTTTACATTCCGCTTCAACAACCAACGTGAATTATATTCGGGAACGTGATCGGCCGCGGTCAGTGGTTTCTGCTCTCGAATACGATGTTGGACGTTTGAACACCAAGGCACCAACACCAAATCTAATGAATGCTTCTTATACCTCCAATGCAGAATCAGTTTGGTCACAACAAATGGAAGGAGAGATTGTGTAGGTCAACTCATTTTTTCCACTAAAACGCTTTCAGTAATGAACAATATCTGAATGGCCAGCCTCCGGGATCACAACAAACGAATTTATTACATTTGAACGGGTTCATACCGTCAATTTCACAAGAGCAAAAATATCATTCCTATGTGAATATTGAGTTCCCGGAATCTTGTCTCGATTATCGAAAAACATCAGCCGCTTCAGATGTTGGGGCATTTTTAGGGCCTGCAAAACTACATCCACGTATTAGCCATCTAATGTCTCAAAGTCACGTGGCATCACTGAACGGCGGAACAGCCTTTGAGCCTGCAGGTGACTTTCCATCTATAGATCGTGTTCGTTCAAGCAACAATCCGTCTTCAAGACCAATTGCAATACCGCAGCCACCAATTGGAATGGAATACATTCAAGTGCGATCTGTCTCTTTGTCGCCATTCAAACGATTGTTTTTTAGGTTCCCTTGGCAAATCGACCTCCAATGACACCTCCAATCAATTCGACTTCATTGCCCAAATCGAGAATGTAAGTTCGGCTGTTTGCAGACATTACTGTATGCGTTTTGAATTCTTGCAATCCAAATTCCGTTAGTCAATAGGTCTTAAATCACAAGAGAGTCATTTGTCAACTTTCGGTTTTCACACTTTGCTGTCTGTTAAGTCCGAAAATCGTTTTGAATGATGAAAAGAAAGTCCCGAAAAATAACTTTTGATTTGTGACATTAGAACTCCGTTTTCGTATATGATTGAAATTATTTCAGACGTTCGACGGCTCCACGTTCCGATTGTTCGTCGGTTACTTCGACTGCTCAATCGACAAGTGCGCTGAGTATGAATTCGGCTCCCACTTCTCGATCTCGTGGTGTGAACTACACGACAATCGACTTCAATAAGACCAAAGCATTGGAACATTTTGCAAATAACCTAAAGCAGAAGACAACTGACAAATTGAAACTAAACGGGTTTATTCGAAAAAATTGAATTTCTGTTATGACCGTTTGTCTTCTTGGGTCTCATGCGAAATCTTCGAAATTCGTTTTATTTCACATTTCGATTGATCAAACTGCGCATCTTCCCCCAGAATTCAGAACACTACTCACTTCCATTTAGTTTTGTTCCCTCTTCAAAAACCACTTTGTTTCGCGTTTTCTGGGCTTTCCCTTATCCGTCCATTTTGAGTTGCAAATTCCATTCATTTCCTAGTCTTTGTGAAAAGGTTTACTTTCCGAAATAAACAACAAACGCCATTTGGAATCAATTTAAGTTCACCTCTATAACTAAACCACACCCAAATAAAATACTTTCCGTCACTATGAGCTCAAGAAAAAAGGAACCCCTGGCCAAAATTTCTTTCAGATTCAAAATTTCAAATAAAATTCTGAACATCGTATACAAAAACATATCACTGTAATTTATTCAAAAGTCTGAAATTACAAAAAACAAAATGACAAGTAAAGTACGATTGTCAATTAATTTTTTACGTGGCTGAAAAACTAATCCTCTTAAACCCCGCAACTAGTAAATGGGGTAACCGTAATTTCCAAATTAAAAAACGAGAAAAACCCTGTAGAAATTGCGAATCGAATTAAAAAATCGAAAAATTAACTTGAGAATGAATAACTGGGCATTAGCTTTCACTTTCGTATGAATCTTCTGCAACTCAAGACTTGACAAACAAATTCAACTTGTTTTGAGCGTTGGAGAATGTCAATCGTTGTGGACGTTTGTTTTCAACTGTTTCAGAACAATTCTTGCTTCTCAAAACATCCTAACAAATTTGTCTAAATAACCAAATACCCTAAATGACTCGCAAGTTTGCGCTTCTTTGGTTTTAGCTTTTCTTCAGTTTGACGAACTTCAAGCGACAAAGGAGTTGGAAGAGAAACATTGTTCGTCATCGATAAATTGTTTGTGTTTGGTTGGTTATCCGAATGATCTTATTCCTTAGCTTCATCTCGTTTTTCACAAACCCGATTTGCCGTGTTAACCAAAGAATAGAGAGTTTCCTTTTGATCTGTCGTCAATAAGCAGTGAGTACGTTTTGACAACAAGATGTCATTGTTCGAAGTCGCACTAATTAATTAAAACTGTAGCCTTTGTAACTTTACAAACTTACTCTTCGTTCGCACACGCCATTAACCGTTTATCAACTTGCAAAGCAGTCTCGAAGTTTTCTTGACGAGCAGCAATACGGTTAGCGTTCAAATGTTTTGCAGACATGTTTTTAACGTACGAAACGTAAAGCTCGTGAAGAAGAAAATGCAAATCTCTGGTTGTTTCCATCAAGTGTTCGCGACTCATGGTTGACAAAACGCCGATTTCCAAATGAGTATTTGAATTTGGAGTCACTGAATGAAATATTACAAAACCAGAAAGACTCGCGGCTTTGCCGCTCGCTTTCTTTAGTTGGGGTTTCTGTGGATAATGGAAAATTCAACAATTAACTGCCGAATCGCACTGAAACCCAAAATCTAAACGTCCACATTACATAGATCGTATCCTTGCGAATAGCTATTTTGGCGACATGTAATATATACCGTTCTAACGCTCATTAGTTGGACTTTCTAGAATGCTAATAGACATATTAGAAAAACATCGTAACGACCAAAATATGTGAACCCGTACTTGGAGCAAAAATGTAAAAAAATTTCTAGCAAAGTTAATTACTCTATTGTAATTATTTTATACGATGTCATATATTGAATGTCCGTGAGCCCCGCTGATGCGCACAACGTTATGTTCTTTCAAGGCAATCGGCTCAACTTTCGATATGGTTTAATCAGAAAAAACGATTTCAGTGTTAATTTCAAGTCCAAAATTTACTCAGTAAAAGTTCGTATTGCAAAAACAAATGTCAAATGCGTACTCCCCATACTCCAATCTATAAGTTTAAAATTTTGCTTCCGATCGTCAACTCCACTTCCTCCCTATCACCATCATCTTCACCATCATCATTGCCGATTATGTTAAGGAATAACACACAAATGGGCTCTTTCTACTTACACAATAAAATGGCTACGGCCTCCGTTCGGTCGATGTACTTCGAGTTAGAATAAGCAAGAGGAACTGGCTCAATCGCAGAAAAAACAAAAGATCCACCGACTTTGTGATTAATCATTTTTTGCGTAAAAATCCGTTGCATAGTTGCTGTATTTGACATTTCCAGCGTAAGTGATGGTGTTCTTGAATGACGAGAAATCGAAAACCGAGGATAGATCTTTTTGACGGAAGACGTAAAAGCAACACATTTTCTTAAACCGATCTTCACTTTGCCAACGACTGACGATCTCTTTCGGAAGTTTGTACTTATCGGTTCGCAAGCTATATCAAATGTTTCCTACTCTTGTATTTATTGGTTAGGTAATATCTCAATTCTGTCAGGTTGTTCGTCGTCAGTTGATCGCGACAGATTTTCACTGCACTACACACTTTTAGGTGTCTAGAGTACTTCTGCATGATCGTCCGTACTTCTGTGATCGAGATTCCACCATCAAACCAGACTTTTGAGCAGAAATTGCAAGTGATACAGTGCAAATCTCAAGTAGGAAGTTCTTCTTCAGTGTAAAGCAAATCCAATCTTGGATTTTCCTTGAATTTCTCGTCCAGTTGAAAGGTCGACTTTCCTTTTCTTTTTTCGCACCGTTTCAAGTGTCTAAAAACATCAAAACAGCATATGTTAGTTTATCAACTTACTCTAAACGCACACGATGCTCACCGTCCAGACTTCTCACGCAAAGAGAATTACTTGAAGTGTAGCCAATTTGACAAGACACCGTACAATGTTTACAGACGGCAAAAATACGAAGACGATCATTATCGACAGATGGCTCTCCGAATTGATCTCTAACAAAACCATGCAACACATCAGTTTGAACCTGTAAAGGTCGTCAATAAACTTTTATACCGATATTTATGAACACCTGAATCTCGGCTTCTCCTGATAGTTGTTCGTAACTCGTGAGCTTGTGAATGAGATTCGTATATTTGGATTTGGCTTCGTCGTAAGGAACACCGTTGATATCGAAAGTCTCTTCATATTCTCCACTACTATTAACTACCAGATCTTTCTTGTGCTCTTAAAAAATCATTTTAAACAACGCAAAAAAATTTGCAGCCTTACGTTTTTCCTGCCAAAAAAGCCTTAAAAGCTTCTTCAAATGAACCGTAGGTGAAAAATACGTGGAGAACGTCATCTCGTAAAAACCTCTTGGCCCGCATCTCTACAAACAACATAAGTATTTAACACGAAATAGTCAACAGGTCTAAACATGAACGAGAGCTTATACAAAAGAGTTGGTTTACAAAAACAAACTAAAATTTTCCAACCTATTCCTACGCTTACGGGACAGCGAAATTGCTCGCCAATAATAAATCTTAGTCAAATAATTGATCATATTCTACAAGACTTATTTCCGACAAAATAAAATCACAATTATAGAGACGACGGCGACTAAAACGTTTTGTTGTAGGCTGAGGCACAACTGCGGTCTGAATTTCCAACCACTGCCAAGTCGCGGGAGCAGATCGTATTAAGTGTTTTGCAAATGCGGTGATCTTCATATTTGTTTGTGGTGATTAAAGAATTGTTCGTAGTTTATTGTGGTTTTGATTAGTTAAGAAGATGATTGCAACTTGTAAAAAAAATGTTCGATGATTTCGGTTTATGCAGAGTAACGGAATTAACGACCGTCTAGGAGATTCCGCGTAGCGCTTTCCCATTTTTGGCTCGACGGTTCTGCCACCAGACTTTGACCTAAACAATCTGATCGATTTCAACAAACAAATCAAAACTACTTGAGCTTCAGTCAATTGCAGCTGCGTAGCGAACTCGATTCGAGCTTGTCCGACCAAGTACTGTTGAATTTGGAACTTACTGCAAGCACAATGAACTCAAATACAAAACGAACAAACCTCTCCATTGCTGCCAATTGCCACGGAGTAAACGAAGTGCGAGTACGAGGCTTCTTTGTTCTCTGAATTCGCTTGTAATACGAAACAGTTGACAGAACTCACCGTTTTCAAAGTTTGATTGTCGCTCATCGCTTTAAAGAGTTTGTGCAGTTAAAATTGCCCTCGAATTTGACTGAATATCATTTTGACTCATGATTCTCAATTTAATTGACGGTTCGATCTGTCGACAGTAATGATCGTGTGTGGGCACTTAAATTGCCATCCATTTGACTCGTCAAGTTTTTAGACGGAAAAGTAATTTCTGTCAAAGTGTGTGTTTGAATCGTTTAACCAATCGTTCAACAATCTCAAAATTGTTTTCTTTTTATTTGACGTGTTGTAGCGTCGTCTTGTTGTCATGACGAAACGGTCGTTTGAACTCGAAGATGCCCTGAAATGTTTGCACTTCACAATCCACTTAACAGCAAAAACGAAAATAAACAAAATTACGAAATTGGCGGTTTTGATCTTTCGACGATCGCGAGTTCGCGGTTGGGAAGATTCCCGACCGTTGATCTTTTCGATCGCGCATGTTTGCACTTCAAAGCTCTGATTCGCTATCTTGTTTTGATGACTCGTACGTGCAATACGAACTTATTGCTGGTCAACACAGAACCGCGATTTTTGTTTTGAATTGAGTCATAGGGTTTTGAATGAAGAAGCGGCTGTAACACCACGGACCACGTGCTAATGACAGCTGAATGACGGCGAAAAACACTTGCGTTATTACGTACAATGATTGAAAGAGAAATATGATGAAGCGTTCGCTGAATGCCGTTTTTTCGTTCGAACTGAACGTTTTTGGAATCAGATCAAAGTTAAACTGTGCGTTCTATTCGGCGAAATGACCTATCAAGTTTTTTGCGCGTTTACGATTTCGCTTTGAACCTTTTTATCTACGACTGCTGAGTCGTGGAATGCGTTAATTGATGTTCTCAATTGTTTTCCTAGAGCGAAGAAAAAGACCTCAACCACTAACTACTCTTTAGACGTGGTGGTTAGCGTGATAAAAAATTGACTTCCTAATTGATTGCTTCCAATTCGTGCTGTTCATTTGAATACCTGGACTTTTCAGATTTGCGTCTTTCATTTTTGTTGATGACTAACTTCATTTAATATCCGATTCAAATGTTCGGCGGGCAAACGTTGTGTTTGTTACGTTGTTGTTGTTGTTGCTCCAAAACTGACAGCCCATTGATTGTCGAAGGAACGGACGGTTTTTCTGGGCCCATCTAAACGTTCTGCTTATTTCAGAATTCACATCGATTAGCGACTCTTCTCGTCGTTTACTAATCTTCGTGAACCCCAAAAGTGGAGCGGGATTAGGAGCGCGGATATTCAAACAGAAAGTCTTTCCAACATTAAATCAAAACGCAATTAGATTCGAACTGATAAAAACTGGTTAGTTGACTTGCTGTAGAGTTTCCAATCGTTGTAATCGTTTAGAATTTCCGGGTCATGCCGCTAACATTGTAAGAACACGAACTGATCTTCTCGATTTTAACGCTATACTCATCGTCTCGGGTGATGGGCTGATTTTTGAGGTAAGATATAGTTTTTTTGTTCTAAACAATTTTAGGTCGTAAACGCAATCATCGAACGTTCGGACTGCACGCAAATTCTCTCCAATTTGCCGTTCGCAATCGTACCATGTGGTTCTGGAAATGGATTGTTATCATCGGTATTTGCACATCAAAGGTGAATTGATTCGCTTTCTAAAGGAGAGAACGTGGTTTTTAGACTTCCAATCGACAATGATGTTTTTGTGAACACTGCAATTGAAGCACTAACTAGTCCGAATGCTATTTCACTGCCAGTGAATTTGATTCAAATTCAAACGCCCGATCGAACCTTTGGCTCGTTTCTATCCATTGGTTGGGGTCTTTTGGCTGAAATTGGTAGGAACGTTGGAGAAAAATAAAATCGACTTCCGTTTCAGACATCGAAAGTGAGTCTCTTCGCACAATTTGCGGTGGAAATCGTTTCTTTTGGGGTGCTATACGACGTATTTTATGTACGTTTGATTGCAACTGTTGCGGTTTAATGCATTGGATCATTTCAGCTCTTCGTTCTTATCGTGCCCGACTATCTTATTTGGAAGCACCAAGTGATCTTGCACCCGATGAAACAGAGCCAATTTCTGTATACGGAGAGAAGGTACCTGTTCCTGAATTGAACAGTAAACAATTAGATTTTCAGTTAATAGAAAAACAGCCCAATCATGTGGATAGCACGAAAACCTCCGACGTATGGAGTTCACATGTTCAAACTGAAATTCCGAATCTCGACGTTCCAGTTCAATCGAAATGGAAAACACTCGAAGACGAATTCATTTCAGTTTATGCGGTAATCGACTGGTGAAAAAACAAAGTTGACGTCCTTGCAATTAAGGTTTCTACATCACATATATCGAACATTAACATCTATGCTCCGGACGCTCAGTTGAACGAACAGCAAATGCATTTGACTTACATTCTCAAACGTGACATCGCGAATCGCACTGCAATAGCCAAATTTCTCACGGCATTTGAAACGCATCAGCATCTGGAATTGCCGTTTTGTCACTACGTCAAAGTTCGCGCATTTCGACTCGAATCGTTGGAAGATGCACGACAAAGTCCGTTTGTTGTTGATGGCGAATTGATTCCGTTTAGCGGAAGTGTACAAAAATTGCAAGCAGTAGTGTCAAATCTTTGTATGCGTGTACTTACTGAATAAAAACGAGTCTCAATTACAAGCTTTATTCTATTCTCGTAAACTTCTTAACAACTTCATTTGTTAACATCGGCACAACCCTCTAGGGTATCTTCTTTCGCAAATCCTTTCGTATTTGATTCCTGATCGGACATAGCCGATTCGACGGACTCGTCTACGTCGCGATGGGTGTCAGTGTCTTCCATCTGCAAGATGAACTTATAACCTTTCAATGACCATCATCTCCAACCTTATCAATTTCTGCTTTTTCATCTTTGTCTTGAACATGCGGTTCTTCTGATGCTGCTTTGGGCTTGGTCATCTCCCATTCGAACGGTTCGACCCTAAATGAGAATATATTCAATAAGTCTGCTAAAACTAACGTTTTTCCTTTGACAGCGTTCAAATCACGTTTGAAAAGCTCGCGAAATTGATCATAATTTGGAGTGTCGTTATAAGTCAATTTTTTCAAAGCACCGTTAATTTCACCAAATGAAGGAGGACATCCTTGACAAAGACGAGCATCAGTTACCGTCTCCTTCAATGCACCCGAATCACGACTAAACGTATTCTGTTTTGAGTGCAATGTCTAAGCACTTGCCGCGTCATTCCCTTCCACGGTAACGATGAAGTCAATAGTTCAATGAGCATGTACTAAATGGCGATTGTTTAATGAACGCAAATATTTCACGTACCAACAAACTCCATAGATCGTCATGACGGCCTTGTTCTTTGTATTGATGAACGTTGACCGAACAATAACGAACGGTTCCGCGAAACGAGACCTTCGTACGCGGATCGCGAAGTTTTCCTTTTCCGTCTAACGAAGTAAGATATTGACGTGCAAGTCCGAAATCAAAAATGTAAATGACGTGACGGTTAACAGCACCACAAGCAAAATTTGTCGGTTTGATGTCGCCTGAAACCAAAAAGTTAATTAAAATCTACGATATGAAATATACGATGAACAAAACCGGCGATGTGGAGATCTTGCACCGCTTGCAAACATTGTAAGCCTATCTTCAACGTAGTACCAGCGGGCATTTTACGATCCGGATAACGTCGACGCAGTTCGGAAAGCTCTTTGCCAAGTAAAGAAATGACCATGTAACTAGACAAAACTCAGAATCAGTGTTCTTGTTGCAGGATACCTGAAGTTTTTTTCTTTACCGGCCGAAAGTAATCGACAAGCGTGCTTTGACGGTTGCATTTTACGCAACACGAAGACTTCCATCTTAAGAATCTCGTCATCTCGATGCTTCATAAACGGTTCAACTTTCACTTAAATTTCAATTGTTAATAGGTACATTTGAACAAGTATACAACAACTCACTAGCAGCTCTGCCCTGAAACCAATCAATTCTATTTCATTGTAATGTAATTGTTACCTCAATTCCAGGATGTTTTGCACTTTGAACAAGATACACGGTTCCACAGGACCCTAAAAACCATAGGACATCTCATTCAAGTACAATGTACCTTCGCCTAGTTTTTTCTTCACGATCCACGTATCTTTTATCTTGTCGTTTATTGCAATTTTGGCCGGTGCAGGTGGAACAGCCATATCGTGAAGCAGAGATCGAAGACCGAACCGACAATTTTAAACGACCGTTCAAACGCACAATAACGATGAGCTGATCGTTGTCTTCTTACAAACATTCAAATTGTGAATTCCTTTTCATGCAAATTTTTATTTCAGAACAACAACTCGCTTGGTGCTACACTTGTGTTCGCAGTCGTGAGTTGAGTGTATTGGTGCTGACGAGTTTCGCCCACGTTCTTTCGTCTTTCAAACAATCGAAATTCAACATTTCCTTGCGCAGAGTTTGTGAACACGACAAGATCAAGAGAACGGGAAACAACGCTAGTATGTCGAGAACGTGGACATTTAGAGCACATAATACTGAGAATGCGGGTGCAGCAAACTCAAAGGTTGCACTTATGAAGATGACATACTATATGGAATAAGTTACTTTAACGAATCGCAATCATTACGTACATCAATTATGGCCCACGTTAAATGAACAGAGAAATCGCCAATTGTCATGTAAATCAATGAAGTAGTCAGACGGTTTGCATTGCGTCCGCTACTTCCATCATTTCCGCGGCGCTTTTTGAATAAAATGATTGTCGACAGATTCAATACAAAACACGGAACTGTCAGACTTCCATCAAGAACGAGTGCCATAGTGTTGTGAGAAACCTGAAAAGAAATTTCTACGTATATAAGCCTTCGAACTCGCACCCATGAGTTGATTACGATGTGCACGTCGAAATCAAGGTAGTTTAACCACGGAGCATTCGGAAAGCAGATTGGAATGAACGACGACTGGGCGCCGTAGAAATCGAGAAATCCAAGAATGGGGAAACCCAATGAACAAATGAAGAACCACGGAAATGCTTGTTTCCACAGCTAATGAGCACAATTATTGCTGTCGAATCTTCCAAAACTTACATGATCGTAATTGTGAATGCTATACACGCACACAAATCGATTGAACGACATGAATAAGCCAATAATAGACATCCCTTCACCAAAAACGTATTGTAAACTCAACAATGGTGTTTTAAAATACGACGGTTCTTCGAGATAACTTAAGTCAGAATTAAAACACCACAATATTATGATCAGCTTGTTTGTTGAAAATACACAACAGTAAACAAAAATGCCCTGAAATCACTCATTAAAACGTCTCTTGCATTTGCAGTTCTACGTAAAATCCATTGATTGCAATGAGACGATAGAATATATTTGAATAATACGTTTTCTGGGTCGTAAGAATAAACAACAAACGAAGATAAACCGTTAAGAGTGTAGAACCTATGAGGAGTTTAATGATCTCACGATGAAGCATCGTACGAAAGAAATCATCGTCGAAAACACACGTTTCATCCAAAGACTCGTTTGTAGACATCACTCAATCTTTCTAATTCATGCACAAACATGCGTTCCTCAATGAACAGCAATCTCTTGAGAAATGCGTCCGCTCTTCTGTTTAATTATTAATCGGCATCTCAAAGTTTAACTCCACGCATTACCTCTTATTTGATTAACAAGTCAAGGTTTACAGTTCCATTTTAGAAGCGTTTCAAACTCACGATTACAGAGATCGCAAATTATTTCGAGAAACTTACCTTTCAATCGTGTTCGAAAACATTTAATCTTTCATTGACATATGAACTCTTGAGGTTTACTAAATTCTGCTTCATTTCGCACTTTCCAACAACAAAGAACCTAACCGGTATTAAGAGTGAGTCAATGACATTTAACGAAAGTCGTATACTGAGGTTTCAACAACGTCAAAAGAAGAAAGTCGAGTAATTGAGGTTGAATCAAAGTTGAGTGCATGATGATGGCGCTGGACAAGTAAGCACCGCGTATTCACCAAAATGTGGAACGCTACAAAACAACGTTCGCAGATCAAAACGATAAACTCACGGAGTCGGTTCACGTGCTCGATGATCCACCATCATTAGATGCTCTTCGGTTATAAACGTATTTGGTGAAAGTAAAAGTGCTGAGAACTTTGATTTCAATTGAATTCCCGGCCACACGCACCATTTTTCTTTTTTCGATAACAATTTGTAAAGAGATTCGCGCAAAAGTGAACGATAGCGTTTAGAAACAAGACAATAGAGGCAAAAGTTGAGGGACGCGTTTAAGAAAACCAACTGAAAGTAATTCGAACATTAAGTAACAGATCCGTGAACTCACCAGTTGACTAATGGACATGTAGATAACGACATTTACGTGGTAAAGTCCGTAGTAGTCGGCTAAAAGCCGCGCCGGAGCTTGTGGTCCGATACAAAGAAAAAGAAGAAGAACAACGGCGAGAAGCATTGTGTTTGCGTTCAATCTGCTGGCTCCTGATTCGTCCTGAAATGAATTCGGTTGGTGAATTCAAAAAGTTGAAACTGTACGTTGAGTTGAACTTGTTGTAGCATTCCTTCTGTATCCGCTCCACTGCTTCTTCGTCGATCCTGATCTACTACTTGTCTTAGTGTTCGCACCAATTGAATATTAAGAACAAATAGTAAGCAAATTGGCAGAAGATTGAAAATTATCAATGAAATATAGTTCATTATAGTAAAGTAGGTCTGCAAACAAATGGTTATTATCATGTCGAGATTTAACTAATCACTTGAAGTGTTGGATCATCACTCATTGTGATTACGTAGTACTCGTGTTCTTTTCCTCCATCCCAACATTTAACCGCTTTGTAAACCAATGGCCATTGCAAACTGCAAGCGAAAGCAACGGCAAAAGAAACGAATACAGCGGTTTTTGAAACCCGTGACGTACACATCCGATGAGCCCAAAGTGGGCGACAAACACAAACGTAACGTTCCAAATTGAAAGCGACAACAATTCTGAAAATTAAGGTGATCAGATTGTGAGGTTCCTGAGCTTACAAAATTGATGCTCGAAAAAATGTTGAGGCCATGGTTCGTACGTATAGAACGGACCGTGTGTAAAACGAGTTCAAAGTTGGAGACGCAAGAAACGTGTGCAAAGAAGCAGGAGTAACTTCTAAAGTTGCAAAGAAAAGAAATAGTGAATCGAATAACGCCAAAGCGACAAGAAAATGCCTGAAAATTTTGCGATAAAATAACTAGTACACGATTTTAACTGACCATGACGGCATACGACGTGCTGCTTTGTTGCTTGTCAAAACTAGCAAGTTCAATAGATTGCACAAGAAACCGAGGACGGCAATTGCCGGAAGCAAAACCACGTTCATCCACCAAACCAATGCAATTGCCTCCTGAATCGAGAATAAGTCATCGGAAAAGAGCACAAACCTGATTCTCACTGCTCTGTGTATCATGAGGTCGAATGTCACAGACGTTGAAATAGGCACTTTCTTCCAGAAGCCACAGGTCTTCGTCCATTTCTATTCATCAACGAGAAATTACATGTTGAAAAAATTGATATGGTGAGTTAGCCTAAACAAGAAAATAATAGTGAAATTGCGTATAATAACAAAGAAATTAAAGCTCATTGGTGTTAGTCGACACGGTCACTCTAACAAGCGGATATCTGACTATGATTCATGAGAAAGTACAAAGCGATGTTTAGCGAAATGAATGTTTGCGAACTTCACAGCTGTGGACTTAAAAAATAAAGACATAAATATAGGCCTCTAAATTTATAACAACAAGATGTGGATAACAAAAAACAAGAAGAATTATAAAAGTGAATCATCTGTTATTATGATAATTCGATAACAAATGTCCACTGAATATCTGTTTTGACGATTGATCGTGCAAGAGTCGAATCCAAGAAAAGTGTTGACTGTGGACCCTCAGACTCAACAAAGAAATTCAGTCACCATCAAATACCGCAAGACTTACGGGCCAACGGTCTTCTCGCGTCCAAAATCTGCACAAACACGCGAAGACCGAAAATGCACGACAATGTACGAGCAATCGCCTCTCATGCTTCGTTGTCCATTTCAACGTGAAGAGAGTGGAAGGTCACGATATCGTCATGGGCTTCGCTTGCGCAATAAAATCACGATTCCCGTCTGCGGAAGACTCAGTGAACAAATATAAACCAATTAGTAGACTCAAAATAGCAGCAGTCTCATATTTGATAAGATGTTCAACAGCACATTAATTGTATGGGTTTTCACGTATACAAATTTAATAAACTCACTAATATGAGTCAAAGATGTTTTTGAGAACCCAGAAGCACCTCAATTGTATTTCGATCTTTCCCTTCAAGCCACTAATCTTTCATATACGACCACTTTCTCATCGCTTAAAAAACCGTCGGAGTGTCCGCGAGAAGCGATTGCCAAATTCAATGAAACCCCTTTTGCGTGTCTCCAATTTCCAATTCGTTTTTAGTCCATTTTCCAGTGGTTCTTCACGTTGCAGTTTTATAAAAATGACCAATATCGAACTTTGTTTCTTGTCAGATTCTTCGTCCATCAATGAAATTAAAAAAGAAGCTGAGCACAAGACATATGTTCTTAATCTTCTTTATCTCCAAGAATGTGCCAATCTTAGAAGTCTTGTTTATCGAGAACTTTCATACAAAAATGCGAAAAAATGACAATTCACTTTGATTCTATCTGTTCATCGCTCGACTTTAACGTCAACTCGAGAATGTCTGTGGTGTTCAATCGTGTTACTTGCTCTCCTTTTTCGGCCAAAACATCCTCAATGTTTCGTTTTCCTTCCAAATCCGAAAACCATCCCAAATTGTCGGCAAAGACATGATGATTTTGACAAGAACTGCAAGTTATGATCACCACTCCCTGTTCGTACGATCGCTTCGAAAATGTTTTTGGCCCCTGAAACATCGACTCAACGTCGCGAATGCAATGAGTTTACCTGTCGACTGTTGCAGACTTTGCACGTGTAAATTGCAGCCAGTTTTCCTTGCACTGTCAATGGAGATGAGACGTGAAGACAACGACTCAGTTGTGGCCGATGGACGAACCCTATGGCGTTATGAAGAAATCGACTCAACATTACTAACAGTTCTCATTGAATCTTTTAAAGCAAATCTACTTAAAACGTTTGAATACCGATGTATTTGGCAACATGACCCTTTTGTTATGAACATGCAAAATATCCTAACTGTTTATTTAAAACAAATTTCTTTTGTAGCGCCACCACAACTTCCAAGAAGCGAAAAGCGGTGGTTGTTGGAGTTCGGAACTTAAAAGATTGTAATCTCGCTTCTGAACACACGACAGAACGTGATCCACACGAATACCCGAACTAAGGAACGCAGAGCGTAATTCTGATGGAATCGCATCGCGTTTTGATCGAACGTTCTTGAGCTGTTTTTCGGCAATCTAAAATCAAGAGGTAAGTCTACGAAACGAGCAAACATACCTGAACAAGATCTTTGGCTACTCCTTTTAAGCCGTGAGAAAAATCTCTACGAGAAAATGAATTGTGATTCAAATTGTGTAGAGAAAGCAAATCTGTTGGTAACAGAAGAACTCCCTCTTTAAGCAACGGAACGGTCGCTCTAAATTGACGCTTGAAATCACTTCTTCAAATATAACCACCTCATTAACGTAGCAACTCCCACGGCAACGCCCATCTGCTGTGCGGCATTGGAAAATTCGGTTGATGAATTGAAAGATTCGTAATTTAGCTGAGCACCTATTAATCGAATCAAATTTCCATGAACAGATGCCGAGTTCTCTTCCAATTTCTTTGTTGATGCAAATGGACGATCACCGAGAGTCTCTTGTCGCGAACTGACCAGTTGTTGAAAGACGGGCAACAATTTCGCAGTAACAACTTCCTGTTGTTGAAGTGCACGAACCACGGGTTGTCTGCAAGAAACATCATTGATTAACTTCATTATGTTTTCTTACCGTGGTACTGGTCCACGTTGTTCACCGGCCAACACGTTCAATGCATCTTTCCAGAACTGTAGTTGATAGATGCCCGTGACTCCGCTGTTTCGAACGATTTTCTGGCGAATGATCGAGATCTCGGCATTCAACGCCAAAATCTGCAAAGTCTGCTGATTACTTTGTTTGCTTCGACTTCAGCATACGGGAAATATTCGAGACTGTTGGTGGAGAGGCAACAGCCGCGTACTCAAGTAGTTCTCGTAGTCTCGTTGACGAACGATCGAAGCACAGTAATCGAGATTTTCGGAATTTGATCTTAAAAATCACAATTAAATTTTCCGTCGATTGAATTGAAATCATTTTATTCTTAGATTGGGCAAAACAATTCATTACGATGATTGAGCACAAAACTTAAAACGCTTACTTAAGCTCGGGAGACTGATGAGAAGTGAGATTCCTGACTTGCAGCATCGAACAAACCAACGGGACGCTCTTTGGCCGTTGGAACGCAGTTAATCGGACTGCGGAGACAAACATTTTGCGCGATGATCGAAGACGTAAAAATTCGGTCGATTGGCGATCAAATCCCACGAACGTTTTTGGTTCTAAAGACCAATAGTAAACGCAATAGAATGAGTGTCAATTCACCTGTTGATCACTTCTAATTGCTTGAAAATCTCCGGCAATCACCGTACACGCAAAGACGGCCAACAGAAGAGAAACCACCGACTGGATTGTGATATCGGCCGGCAATCCGGTGAACGGTTGTTCGGCCAAACGAAGATAAGAACGATGCTGAAACAAAGGTTTTTAAAATGAGAGAGATGTTGGAATCCAAACCTGAGCAGCTGAATACGCACAGTGAGCCAACGAAAACAAACTCAACGTACAAACGAGTTTCCAAAACGCAGACATGCGCTAAAAACTCGATGAAAAGTTTGAAAGAATGCTCAGAAATATCGAATTGGAATCGAACAAATGAAAACAACGAACCGAAAAAGAATGGAAAGTTTTATTCGTTTAATTTATCACAAAAATAAAATCAATTGTGGAATCATGTTCGTGATTGATTTGTGAATTTGAGTGATCATTCACGTTGAAAACTGGAGATCACGCCTTAGGCTTTGTCCCATTTCAACGCTCTGTTCTGAACAAGATTTTTCTTCAGTTGATTTGCTCGATCGGTCAATTGACTTGCACTTTGAATCGATCGTCCCGCTCTCTCCTCTAACTTCTCGTTGAAACCGGCCAAACTCTTTTTGATGGAATTTTTGAAGGTTGCCATCACAACTCGTTCAACGAAACCGCTGATGCGGCCGTAGTTCACGGAGACACAAAGAGCTCTGTTGACTTCCGTTAGATTTGAGTCCTAAAGTAAATGAATCAACTACTTGATTGGAAAACTAACCGTGCTCGTGTATGTACATTTCTCATCCAACTGAATTGTGTTTCTCCACGAAATGTTACGAGTGTACGTGAGCAGCGTGTTCTTCCGTCGATCGAAGATACTTTCTTCGATGGTTGGAACAAATTGGACGGACGCTAGACGAGACATCCACTTTGGAATCGACTTCAAAAACGTAGCACCTAAACATTTGATGAGAAGTTGAGAGGCTTACACTCACTTTTCTTTACGATCAACTTCCTTGTCACGATTTTGTCCTGAGTGATTTCTCGGGACAAAACATCTTCGCTCAGAATATGTTTGGCGTGGGAGTTGGGATAACGTTCGTAGAACACAGCGCTGACATTTGGAAACGAGTAATTGAAGAGATACGAAGGTGCGTACCAGAACCGCATTTTACGAGAAAATGCAACCAAAAAACAACAAAATATTCCTAATCAAAACATAATGTAAACATCGCGTGCATCGGTCTGAGTTACTTTCCAGCCTTTTCGAGATCAAACCAAACGAAATGAAGGACGATCGATTTTCTCATCTTGAACAGGCTTCTGAACGGAAATATCTTGAAACCTTTTGGTTTGTCTCGGCTTTTTATTATTCTTTAACGACAACAAGATGGTTAATAGTATCGATGAGTGCAATGTTTATATTCGTTTCAACGTTCAATGCAGACAGATCGATGAAGAAGTGGTTCGTCTTCTCTTCGGACAAGTGAGTTTGCTTTCTTAGTTGTTTCTGTACGTTGTTTTTAGTTCGGCGGTCTACAACACATAGTCATGAAGCCGGAGAATCGATATGCTTTTGCTCAATACGAAAAGCCGAAATACGCGTTGTACGTTTGTGATTTGCTGAATGGAATCTACTTCATGGGCGCTCCATTGGTTGTGAAGCCGCGGGATAACACAGAAAACGTATGATTTGATTGTCTTCGATTACTTCTGTTTTTAGTTCAGAAAATTCGTTGGCTCCAGATGGTCACGTGCGGACCGTCGATATGTCGAGAGAGAACGAACCGTCCGCTACAAGGACTTGGACGAAGTACCGTTTGCCAGTTTCGATATTGATCAATTTCTCGTAATGGAACGGTAAGCACACGAACTTTATTTCTATTACTCAGCTGGTTTAGAGCGAAGAATGAACAAGATCAATCAACGTCTTTCCATAGTTAAACGTTTAGCCATGATACTCGAAATATCACTTGTTTTACCTCAAGATTGTTTGCTGTAACTTGGATTATATTGGTATTTTTATTTTAATAAATTGTTTTCAACCGCATGTACGATGAAGAGGTTGGCCTCATACTTTTGCTGGTTATGAAGAGATTAATTGCGACGGATTTTCAATCCAAACTGGAGGATCTTTCTGATTCGATTAGTTGAAACGCCGACTCGGTTGTTTGGTCATTTTATTGCAATCATCTCTTATCATTTATGTTCAGATTCGCCCTCCGGCTAAACGGAAGAGTGAATCTTCACGAAGTGGTCACAATCCGGTCTGGTTGATTGTGCATAAAAGTCGAGCGAGGAGCGGCAATTCGCAACGTGCTGGCGGTCAGTTTGCGGTCGTTCTGCGATTCTGAAGCTTTTTGTAAGCTAAACCATTCGATTCGCGGATCTTAATGCGCGAATCGAAAGTCACCCGCCGACTTTCACTTAACGGAATTGAGGTCAATGATCGTGGTATCAAATTCTACAATAAAACGGAATGTAAAATCTATGTCTGTACATTTGACTGTTTAATCCCCAATCTAAGGTTTTACTTTCGCTTAAAGATTGTTTCAAAGTCGCGTATTTATCTGTTCTCTTCTGGTGAAAGTAACCATTAGAGTTTACAGCGATGGTCGCTACACCGTCGACCTTGTTTAACATTTGGTCGTACCTATTTGGAGTTTCTAACATCGCTATGGACGTGAGTTCTATATGATGATGTTTATACTAATCAGTTGTTTTAGTCTTATAGTACGTTTGCCCCACGAGCAATTCGTTTGGATTCAGACGGTCATTGTCTGCTTTTTGATGGATTGCAAAGATGCGCAAAAACAATGGAACAACAAAGAGAAACATGGTCACTAATCAGCGATTTGCGTTCGAATGTTCTTTGGGATGACGATTTAACGGACGACATGAGAATGGTTTATGCATACGAGAAGCTGCACGGTTTTTATGTGCGACATTCCAACTGGTTAGAGGACTGCGCAAAGGAGCCGGTTAATAATGGCATGGATGTTCAACGGTTCATTCAAATAGCTAAAAGAGTTGGTTAGAATCAAATCAAATGGCACCACGATCATTTTAGTTCAAACAAATTAGAAACTTAAAAAAGGTACTCGGTGGTTCGCCTTCGCTTTTAGTCGAATTGTTGACCGTACTGAAGGACGAAGAAACTTTGGACGTTGTCGTACGCGATCAGCTTCAAATGATGACTCAGAATTTGAATGAGTACTTTGCCGAAGAACCTCGAATATTCAAACGTTTAGCTTATGTTGTCGCTCAAACGACCGATTTGTTGAACGTGAGATTCATTAACTGCAAATTTAAACTTCGTATGTTTATAGCCTCAAGAAAACGGCGTTTACGTTGACATCGAATTGGGTCGATGGGGTTCCTTCGACGATCTCATCCATTGTTATGCTTATGTGAAACGTCATGGTTGGCATTGGAATGACAAGAATGAGCGATCAGAACGTTGTAATTCAATGTCAGTTTTGGTTCGCCCACGTGCCGATAACTCCAGTGCTTTGATCGATGCGATTGAAACTTCGTGGTCTAAATGGACGATAATTCATCATCGCGCAGATTTCAAAGGCTTCTTTAAACGAATCAAGAAGCTTGTTCGTGGCGATGAAGTTGGAATAACCAGCGGACAACGTCTAGTCGAAATTGCTAAGATCTTAAACAACTTTGCTCCTTCAAGTGAACGACACGAAGAGATCATGCGAATTGCAATTCCGGGTTATGGAACAATACGTGACTTTTGTGAATGTCAATCTGTTAGCGCTCAGTAGTCAGATTTGTACTTTATTTCAATAATAAACAAATAGAATTAAATGGAGATCACACGAGACTCAATAGCACTCTTTGCTAACACACTCTTCATCACATCCATTAGACATTTTAACCGAATGAACCATCTCCATTAGTTCGTCCATGTTCAAACCGCGATTGCGATTCTGTCGAGTTTCTTGCTCTCGAACCATTTTCTCCAGCTCGCTTACTTGATTCTGATGCGAAGAATCGATCATCACAAGTTTGCGTGCCAAGTTCAGAGCTGCTGACTGAACTTGAAAATTTGTTTCCAATTGAATCACTTCGTCCAAAATCACATTCAATTTTGCTTTCGATGGTAACTCGTTGGCGGCGCTCAATATCAAGCGATTCAAAATTGAAAGTCTGAAATAATCGTTAATTGATTTCTGTCGTCTAATTTGTAAAGACCTAAGATCTGTATCCAAATGAATCAGAAATAATTCGTCCACAGAATCCATAATGTAATACGGAGCATGTCGAAGTAGAAATTTTGTTGCTGTTTGTTTCACGTATCCGATTTCATCGTCGTTTGTTCCGTTCACTAACTCAGCGATTTGATCGTGAGTTGTTGTTTCATCTAAACTTTTTACATCAACGATTGAAAAATAAACTAACCGTATTTGAAAAAGTCTCCGATCAGATTCAAAATCGCTATAGCAGAGTCGAGATGAATCCAATTGAACTGGTGTTTTGACATCAGAACATCGATTGTAAGCTCATTAAACATTGACTCGATTTTTGAGTCACCTAACAACGAGGTTATATCTTCGCTATCGACAAGAAACAGATCCAATAGTTCAGGATTTCTTTGAATACGCGATTTTGCTGCCAAAATCGAACTTGTAAACGGTTTGCTTGTAATGCCTTCGTTCAAACGCAAATGATTAAGATACTTAATAAGTGAGTCCATGGAACAATGACGAGGATTTGGTATGGCAGTTGAGATTTCATGTCTGACATGATCGACTTCCTAACCGCAGATTTTAAGTGCGTGTATGTTTGGACCAACCTCAGGAAACATTTCTTCAAATTCTTCGATGCAGTCGACTAAGTGGTCAACATTTTCGGATAAGTGAGTAGAGAAGATCAAATTCAACAGTGACTTCTTTGAGATCAATGGACTGAAATGAAACTGTTTCAATGCAGTTGCAGGATAAAACTCACTTTCCTAGTTTGGAGATCTCTGTTGCGACAACTGCCGGGATTTTGCTGTTAACAAATTCTTCGCTTAATCTCTGAATCATTGTATCTGGTGAGAACACACTAAATACGTGTGTTATCGCAAAGTGATGTAAACTCACTATATTTTGGCTGCTAGTTGGATATAATGTAAACTCGGTCGTTTCATTCCCTTCAATCGCTCGTGAATAGCTAACTTTTCGGAATCAGTCAAACGCCGTAAGAAATCTGAATTTGCAATAGCAAATGCAATTCCATCAACGACCATCATGTGATCTGTTCGATGAGAACCCGCAAGCAATGGTCGAGCAACGATGTCGTCAAATTCAGGATGTTGGTTCATAACAATCATTTCGAAGGCACATAAATCCCGCCTCAGATCCACGTTCGTGTGCTCAGCGAGAATACGGGTTGCAGCAGTCAAAGCGACGTCTAAATATCATAGAAGTAGTCATAGAACTCTACTCATTTAACACCTACCTTCTACAATTTGACTGTTTAGAAGCTTTGGTTTGGCCAAATAAGAAGCTAATTCGAAGAAGAGAGTTTGCATACAAGAACAGTCATCAGCTTCTTTCATCCATTTCTTGTAGTTCTGTTCGAAAATGGCCGACGAATCTTTGGCCTCATCGTTTCGCTTTAAAACTGCTAAGACCACACACATTACAGTCTTGGATTCTGTCAAGTTTCTTTTTTCTATTTCTGATACAAAATCTACGGCATTCGTATATGAATCTAAATGATAAGAATGCTATTGATCATAGCTTAGTAACTAACCACTCGATAAAATCTGATCAGCGACATCGTCAAAGAATCGGGGATCGAATTCGGTGGGAAAATGATCCAAAGAATTCAACTCGTGAACCAGATCAATTGTTTTCATTTATGTCGACTTTGAAAGAAGGTTAGTTTGTTTTGATTCAGTTCGTAGTCGATACCGTGTGGTTGAGTGACCACTGAAGATATGCAATCAGGAATAATATAAACTTTATCTTCGTAACAATCAACAATAACAAGTAAAACAAATAGAAATAAGCAAAAACAATCGATCCAAAGCTTATTTTCGACCAGCAAACTTTCTTCCATTCTTTTGCGGTTTATTCTTCTTGAATTTGTTCAAACGAACACCGTGCAAGCGTCCCGGCATTTTGTTGTTTTTCTTCAAAAAAAAGTCGTTAAATAAACTCAAACAATCGTATTCCCACCTTTGTGTCACGATGTCGAACCTTTTCACCGAACTTCTTCGGCAATGCCTTCAATCCCTCACGTGTAATATTCCGTTTCGTTCGTTGAACTGCCAATTGATCGGACACTTTGGTTTTGTTCACCGGGTTCTTTTGATCAGTAGGATTCTCTCTGGCTTGTCGTCTTTTTTCTTGGATTCTCAAAGCGTTCAGGTTTTCAACGGAGAACTCCACAATCGGTCTCTAAAATCGAATTTGTTAATGTAAAACAATAAGTTCAATCGACATACTCGTTTGTCAGTGAATACCTCAGGATTATTGTTCAGATTGCGAAGACAAGTGAGAGCATCCAAATGGTCTTCGAACTCGACAAACCCAAATCCTTTAGATTTGCCCAGAATCATGTGCCCTTTGTCGTCTTTGCCTTTGGAGTTTCGCATCACTCGGCTTTCAATAATCTTCGCGTTCTTCGTTGCATGTTTCAAACACAAATCGTGCAAATCGGCATCACGATACGTAAACGGCAAATTATGAACCTAAAATCTCATTGATTTGAAGTCAATTAAAACACAAAACTTACAGCCAATCGTTTTGTTGACACAAACATGTGCAGATTCTTTAATTTCATTTTTGTTGCTTCAATCAATCGATGTCTAGATTCAGCGTCTTCTTCCGACATTCCACGAGCTTGTACGGTGCCCGGTCGAATCAATGAAACGCGAAGTAATTTCAGGTTTCGATTGTCTTTTCCTTGTTTCGTTTGCTTCTTTTCAAACTGTGATGCTTCGTTTTTGGGAACTGCTCTATGACCTTCGACGATTCGATCACTGAGGAAAATACCAGAGACCTAAAATCGAAAATAGATTGAATCCGAAATGAACAACCAACATCCAACTCTTCCAGACATTTGTCCGCAGCTTCTTTATCTTTGAAGTGAACGAATCCGTTGCCTGTCGGCTGTTCGGTACCCGGAAACTTGCACAAAATTGCGAGTGTCACATCCCCGAATCGCGACATTTGCTCTTTCAATTCTTCATTTGTCGTATCAAAAGAAAGATTTCTAAACATCTTGCTGGTTAACGAGCACAATGTAAAGCATACCGTAGAAAAATGACACGTCCTTCTTCAACAGCCGTGTCTGCTAATTTCCTTGGGCGGTCACTTAAGATTGCTAAACGAAAATATTACACGTGTAATTTTGTTTCGAATTACCATCTTTCTTTTTAGGTGTTGGCTTGGAATCTTCCATTTCTTCTAGATCACTTCCACTCTCATCTTCATCTGTAACGTCTTCATCGTCCAGTGATTCAGTTTCTTCCATTTCGGCATAGTCCAATGGCTCGTCATCGTCGCTATTTCCCGGCACATCCTCGTCCATTTCATCGTCCGGTTCATCTTTAATTTCCATATCTTCGTTCGAGTTGTGGTTCGATACTCCGTTTGTTTTAGCATATTTCTCCGCTTTCTTCAGCAAACGTTGTCGATCGTCTACAAACTCACAGTAAAAAACCCAAAAAATGTACTGGTTTACCTAACACGTTCTTAGATATGTATTCGTCCTTGCTCAGAGCCCAATCAACAGCAATTTTTCGGCCTTTGAATTTCGAAAAGTTCAACTTTTCCACCGCCTCACGTGCAACATTCCGGCTTTTGTATTGAACGAAGCCAAATCCCGCACACGAATCGGGAAAACGCGCATCTTTGCATTTTGGTAGGACGATTTCCTTTACGGGTCCAAACACTTCGAAGAGTTTCTGTAGATCTTCCTTTGTCGTCTAAACAACCAATAATAGGCAAATGAAAACAAAGTTGTAAACTCACGGCAAATGGCAAATTTCGGATTACAATTCGAAAGTCAAGAAGTCCAGCACGAGGTTTCTTTTGGACATTTGATTTGACCTTCTGCGAATCCTCGTGTTTGGCTGATTGATCCAATGGAGGTTGAGCATTTCGATGGGGCTTCAACGTTGGTTTCGCCATTGGAGCAAATTAAACAATGAAATCTTAAGAAAAAAGGAACATATTACTTTTTCGTTTTCATCTTCTTGTGTGCAAACTGCAATTTTTTGAACAATCTTTTCAGCCAGCAATCTTATAAAAACTGTATTACAACTTTTTTGGTATATTACCTGTTCACAATTTACTCATCGTTATGTTATCGTTACTGATTGTCAATTCAAACAACTCGCATTCTTTTAAATATAAATGTTTGAAATAGCACACAACGGAAGAGGTTCAAAGAAACGAGAGAGTCGAATAGAGACCACAGCGTTTGATGCCTCTCACTCCACTCGCGACCCATCGGTTGACGCGGCAGTTGAAGACCATAAGAGACGGCGAATGGTCGACTCATAAACTTACCTGGCTGGATGCTCGGCTTGATCAAGAAGAAGTCGACATTATGGTGAGGCTTGACCATTGCACTTTAGGTTTCAGGCTGACCTGTATGGCAGTGGCGCATAGTCATTGGCCAACAGCTAAATTTTTGCGTTTGAGGGACAGCGTTCGCGCTTCCCTCTCATATTGAACTGGATTTTGTAGTGGAAACAACTCCACACAAAATTATGATGCTCAAATGACACATTTGAGGTGCCGATAGTTACTGACAGTACGCATAGTGGATGAGTTTATTGGGACGGCACAAAAATGTCAAATCGGATATTGAGAAGAATTAAGCGATTTTCTTGACGCTCATTGGAATAATGAACGATGGGTAGATCTCGGTTTTCTTGAACAAAATCGCCACGTCTTTGTCTTCAGCTTTGGCCTGAAACGAACAAAAATGACTATCAGAGATTTGAGCTTACCGGCGTGTGAACAATAACGATCTTGTCGTTCTTCGGTGATCCCGTCTCGCGAGTGATTTCGACTTCGACTTCTTTTCCCGGATCAACGAAAATGAAAACGGGATTGACGCTGCAAACATACACGTATTGGCCAATTATGCATGTGTAGGACATACCGATAAAGGTTGTTGTCGGAACATTTGACTTTGATTGCTTGACGATCATCCGTGTTGTTTGTCAATTTGATCTTTTTGACTCCACCGCCTTGCGCAAACTCCAACTCTTTCACATCGATTTTGACTTCTTTTTTGACTTCTTCTGGCGCTGAAACAGTGCAATTATCAAGATACTTGAATTCAAATTGACCCTTCTCTTTCTTGCTATCCTCCTTTGGTGCTTCCTTCTTCGATCCCTCTTTGGCTTCTTTCTTGCTCGCGTCCTTTGGAGTTTCTTTCTTGGATCCTTCCTTCACCTCCTTCTTGCTCTTTCTGCTGCCCTCTTTCTTGCTTCCTTCTTTCTTGGATCGCTCCTTCTTCGAACCCTCTTTCTTGCTCGATTCCTTGGCCTCTGCAACCTTCTCTTCGATTTTCTCTTTCACTTCAGCCGCCTTCTCCTTAACCTGATCCTTCGCTTCGGCTGCCTTCTCTTTGACCTTTTCCTTCACTTCTCCAGCTTTCTCCTTGATATTTTCCTTCGGATCTTCTTCCACGTCTTTCTAAAAAAATTAATTAGAACTTCAGGTTAAATGAACTTGTGCCGAAATGGCAACTCATTAATTTTTGTCAGATTGAAGCTTACCTTCTCAGTTCCACCAGCCTTGCTCTTAGCGCCCTCTTCACCGTCCTTTTTTTCCTCGTCCTCTTTCTTGTCAGCTTCAGCGTCTTTCTTGTCTTCGGCACCTTCGTCCGTCTTCACTTCTTTCTTGCTCTTTTTCACTTCGACTTTCTCGAACAAGCAATCAAACTTCGATCAATCATGACTTACCTCTTCTTTCTTGATCTCAACCTTCTTTTCCTCGCCGTCCTTGTCCTCTTTCTGAAATCAACCACATTCGAAAGCCTTAACGTCCCAAACTAACCTCTTCTTTCTTCACCTCAACTTTCTTCTCTTCGACTTTGAGTTCATCATTGGCGTCTTCTTTCTGAACACACAAACAAATTAGTTTGTTAAATTCGACAACAACAACTAACCTTGGATTCTTCCTTCTTCGGAGGCACGGCAGCAACTGGAGCAGCTTGGGGAATGGGCGCAGGAGGAACAGTCGTGGCTGAGATATTTGGTGGAGCCACGGGTTTGGCGGGAGCCTTCTTCTGAAAAGGACTATCGACTAGTTTGTTTACCTTCCAGAGTTACCTTCTTGCACTGTGCCAACGAAATGCTTAGGAGCAAAAACGCCACGACCGTTTGGCCCAACATCAGTCCGGAATCAGTGAGCATCGTACGAGATGAAAGTCAATGAAGAAAAGCAATTGAGAGCACAAAATCCGACCGTTCAAAGGCCAACCAAAAAAACCGAAATCCTTGACATTCAATCCTTTTATACTGAACTTTGATGCAAATTTCCGATCAACTCCAAATCCGCTATGTCTTTCGAGAACTCGTCGTTGTCTCAATTGACTACCTCGTAAATCCAAAGTCTTACTAAACATACGAGTGTAAGTTTTGCTTATAAAACATCAAGATCTTATATTGTTTCTTATTTTTACTAAAGAAGTAAAATGTAATGTTAAAGTTTCTTGTGATTAACCTACTTTTGGTATTTTCAGCTACAAGATTACATTCAACAAACAATTTGAGTGAACTTTTTTGAAAACTTTTACTTAATTCAGTTCCGTAAAGATTTCGTATTACACGTATTATTGGAAACATAATATACAGACAAAAATTGTTACAAGGCTTTCAAAATTGATTCGATAATCCAACAAGAACAACGCCGACAACTCCAACCAAAATCCCGAGACCAAGAATCGTAAAGTTTCGTCGACCCTAAAATGAACGTACGATTGATAAACATGATGATATCAATCACTTTGATTGTTTTGAAGAACACAACATCAATCAAACATCCGATAATTGCGGGCAACTAAACGTTAGGTTGATTATTTGATCTTCTTACACTGCTTACTCGTGCTGTAATCGGCCAAGTGATCGTTTGTGAAAGAATCGCATTCGAAACGATGAAACACGTCATACCAGTAGCCCAAATGATTCCGTACAGAATCGATGGCAACACAAGTTCAGGTCGAACCACCGGTTTGTTCTTCTTGATGGCTGCATAAACAGCAAAGTAAATGGTCGAAAAGAAGAAAACACCGCAAAAGAATGAGAACATGTAGTCCAATACTGAAGTACTTGCGTTTAAATCAAACAACCTAAAAAGGACTAACCGTTTCCTGTAAAGTGCGGATCGTTCTCTTGCACATAAACCACTAAACAAACAAACTAAATAACCTTTTTCACTTCCCCGATCAACCTGGTGTTAACATCAAACCATGAAGACAGCCCAGGAAAATGGAAAGTCCAAGGTAGCTAAACGACAGTCGTTGATTGTTTACGATCAACAGTATAAACTTACAAAATTTTGGTCCTTGAAATAAATCCTCTATTTCCATTTGTTTGTTTTTGTTCTTCAGATTTCTCGCTTTTAACAAAAACAAAAAGAAATCCACTCAAGATACTAAGTATAAGACCCGAGTAATTCATTGCTTCACTCTGAACTCTCTGTACGTGAGTTCCGAGCAGTCCAAATCGGCCGATGCACCAGCCTTCTATGACTTGGACACTTGACCAAACTAACTACATTACAATATTAAGTAAACGTAGATGTTGACTTTAAATCTACCATTCCCAATCCAACTCCAAGCTCGCTTTGGATGATCGGGATCGAAGCACAATTTCCTGTTGCGTATAGGGCACCCCCTATTGCGGCTATCAGATTGAATTGAGAGGTCTTTCGAATCACGTTGATCACAACTCCGTAAACGAAAACCGCAGCACATTCCACGAACTGAACGAAAAAACCTGAAATGCAACGATTCAGTGAGAGTTAGAAGATCTTTCATTTACCATCACTGCAATCAAAAAACTTCAGTGGTATGAACATCGTACCAAAACTGGCACATCCGAAAAAAAGAACCGCAAACCCAACAGCTGTTTCTGTTGAACTTCCACCATAATGATAACCTTCGAGCGTGGTGGTCGACGTTTGATTGCTCTCCATTAAACAGCTAACAATAAGTGCAAATTGTAGTCTTCATAACACAAACATTAAAAAGCAAATCAACGCAAAAACTTTATTGTTAACGAACGAAAAGCGATTATTCCAAATCGAATTAATTCGTCGGTTCTCTTATTTGCAGGAACCGCGAACGACCACACTGACGATAAGCCTTTTTGCTGAGCAACGAAGTGGTTTTTAAATCGACAGGGCGATCAATTTTCTCTCTCGTGGTAATGTCGCAGCGTCTTGCGAGTTTTCGTTGAGTCGACCGAAAAGGTAAACAACACGATCGATGGCTGACTTTTCTAAAACAATGATTTCATCTAGTCGATGACTAACTATTTTGGAACGTTTATTAGAACGAATATCAACAAATGAGATTGATTTAAACTTAAAGCCCGTGACAACATGAACACTCTTGATATATGGCTAAAGATTTGTAATCGGAATGAAGAAAACGATTGGTGATAGTCAGCAAAAAACTACGGTAAGTAACACTAAAGACTAAAAACTAATTGAAAAGTCTTAGAAAACAATTGTCAACAGAAATTAACAGCACTTAATTCAACATCGTACGTTTCGGCTGCAATTCGATGTTCAGAAGACGTTTGAGCGTATTGATTTTACCTTATTGTGTTCTTGGAACCTACCCTGATACAAAGCTGTTTGAGCACCAAATTCGGGATTTCTAATAGCAGCGATGATATACGGCCATCTATCATTTCCGAGCTTCGATTTTGGTGGTTGTTCTTTGTCAGCCGACGGAACGAATCCAAAGTTTGGAGAAACGTAACAGTTGATTTCCGGTTCATAAGAAGCCGGAAAACGGAACTGAAATTCACACCGTCAAATTTACTTCGCACTCATCCACTGACTGTGTTGTTGTAAAACAATGGTGATTCGTTGATTCGTTGGCTCTCGACAACTTCAAAAGTTGGAATATCAAAATTCTGAAATCGAAATACATATTACATAGCTCAGTAGTTGTTACCGGATCTTGAGATCGCTTAGCTGTCACTTTCAGAATCTGACCGTTCGGATGACGGTTGTTGCTAAGCCAAATTTTGCAGTTATGAAAACGACTCGAATAGAGCAGTCCTTTTTTGTCATCAATAACCACAACTTTAATGTTTTCGAGCATCTAAATACTAGAAAAATAATAGTATAAGATGTATGAGCTACCTCGTGTTTACGAACATAGTCGTTCAAAACACGCAGTTGTTTGGCACTATCGCCGGAACCTGCAATTTCGAATCTGGTGACCAAATTTAGCGCCGACATTTGTCGTGTTTCGTGTCGTTTACCCAAACGATCAATCACTGGCACAACGAAATGACGACCACTAGCACTCAAATACGGCATCTGATCGGTGTTGAACATGTACGCAATGTCCAAGTAGCCGTGTGGATCGGCAGCATAACCCAAATGTCCAACTTTGTAAAAACCGTAACGAACTTCACCAGCATAGAGATCGAGATAAAACTAAAGACAATTGGTTACCTTTAGACTACTTTTTCAAACTCACATGGGCTCTAATGTCGCCGTCCGGAAGTTGAAGATATCGAGTTAAGTAGTAATGAGATCGTCGGATTTCCATGGCGAAAACAACATAGCAATTCAAAACATCGTTGTAAATTAAGTCAACTTTTGCTTCCCGTCCAATTTCCTGATTCTTGAGATTGTATTTCGGAAGTATAGCCATTACAGCTGGCTGATCGACCAAATAGACACTTGTCAAGCCGGTAATGAAAGCCATTTTTCCAGTCAACGCCTAAAATCAAGAAAGAGAATACGCAAAGTAAAAACCGAACTTACTCCAACATTCGCAACCAAATCATCTTCCAATTGAACATCGTTGTCACTTGCATAAGGATCATAAGTGTGTGTGCTTTGATGTTTTGCCCACGATGGTTTCATAACAAACGACTGATCCTCGCCGTTCACCTCTTTAATTTCGTACAACTCCGGACGAAGAGTAAAATTTGGCGCGATCTCAAAAGCTATGTAACAGTAGATTTCGACATTTGGCGTCGGAATTTCACCCAAGCTCTGAAAACAGTCGATTGTAGTCAAATGGTAAAGCTATTACTTGCCTCAAAAAGACCTTTTGAAATCTTGATGTCGCCAAAGTGATCGGTATGAACAACATCCAATCGCGGATTGAAAACACATTTGGATTTAAAAACCGAACGACCGTTGACGATGAAACCGTCCTCAACGTTAGTGCCACGCTCATAGTCCACAATACGATGGTTGGAGTCGAATTTGAAGTAGATGTAGTCGCCGAATTTCAAATACTCGTCGATCATTCGATGAATATCGTTTCTTCGTTTCTTGTCGATTTCCTGGACAGTTTCAAAGAAAACTTCATTGGTCAGTTGAAAGACGAGACCCTTTTCCGGACAATAAACGTGATGCATAATCGGGCCGTTTTTGTTCGGCGCATCCAGAACGCAGCCCTCCAACTTCTCGGATCTTCCTTTGAGCGCACGATTCGGAATTTTATCTGAAAACATCAAACTCACATGAAATGTAGCGCACACTAAACTTACGCATTTTCGTTGTTTGTAAACAATTCACCAGCAAAACAACCAGCTTCTGAATATCAGCACCGAAGAAACAAACAAAATTGTAGAAATGCAAAAACGAAGTGATTGGTAGCTAAACGGTCAGCGCAGTTCGCAGACCCTCGGCTGTTTATGTTGGGAAACGGAATAGCAGATGTGTTCTCAGACGAATTGTTAGGACAACTGAAAATAGTCATTAAGATATTTGAGAGGTCGAAAGTTGTCTGATGATTACAAAGTCCAATGAACATATCCAATAAGATTCCATTTGATTTTACACTTTGTCAAACGAACGTTCAGCTTTTAAGTTTCTTGTCAACAAATTTCTTTCATTGTCTTGTAATCACATAGAGGCATGTTGACGCTTTTATTTACAAAACAAAAGTAAGAATAATATAAACGCCAGATGCGTGAATGGCAAATTTGATTACTTGGTTTTCTTCTTTTTTGACTGGTGGATACAAAGAAGTCGTGTGATCATACACTTCTTTTTACAAATATGTTCAGGAAGAGTATCGTCGATGGTCGGAATGTTCAAATCCAACGGAGTACAAACACCACGCCGCATTGTATTTCCAGCGATTTTTGACTCATTGATTGTGTAGTAACAAAAAGCCGTAAATGAGTCTTTTTTGATTGCAGGAACAATGAACTTTCGTCGCACAAGTTCATTTGCGTAGCCTTCGCAACGTTTTCGATCATCCAAGCCAGTCACATGATCTGCCAACCAGCTGATCAAATCTTGACCGTTGAAGCTGTTGCTGATAGTCAGATTCATTTGAGTGTTCTCACGCCGACTGATTCCATTAATTGGATGTGCCATTGCTCGAACAACAACTTCGAACGGCGCATCAGCAGGAAAACGTGCGTCGATCAACGAACTTTGCAGACTTCCAACTCCCGATGATGAACATGGTCGATGCTTCCCAATCAACGCAGTAGTTCGCATGTCCAATTGCTCCAATTGTCGTAGTTGATTGACGTTATCACGCCAACATTCCGTGTCCAACGGTCGCACGGATTCATCGGGCAGTTCGAAGCGCTGAGTAGTCGGCATTCGTGCATCCGTACAGTAAGTTAATTGCACGTGGCTGAAAAGCCAAACTGTCAAACTCGTTTGTTTCTTGATCTTACCCTCTATTTTTTGCTGCTTTTTGAAAAGCGGTTTTCAAGATTTCCACCGCTCTTTCTCCCGAATAATCGCCCAACTGAATGTTATCAACTGCAATAATCAAATGGCCTTTTTGTAATCGTCCGTCCAAAGCCAACGGTGACCCTGAAAAGAAATCGAATAGTGAGTCACCGGAATTGACATTCGACCCAACAAATGGGTCAACGGCATTGGTTTGTTTGTTTACCGTTTTCTACTAACCTGGAATAATCTCATCCACGTAAATTTCGTGTCGATTATGCGCTCTATGCAAAAGCACCTTCAAGCCGGGATCGCGTCCAGGTTCAACTTTGATAGAAGCAGTGTAGAGCTTTAATCCCATCGAAATGTCCGTGTCGTCACAAGTACTGGAGAGCATTGAAAAGGATCGAGCACGTCGTATATGTCGACGAGCGTTGCGTCTTTCCTCCATTTCAGAAACAGTTGTAAAATCGGTCGAAGCTTCACTGTCAGAGAAATTGCGTGGACAATATCGACGTTTATCGAGAAGCGAAATGTCGTCGAGACTCGTTCTCGAATCCTCATAAATTGGTAGTCGACGACTACGACGACTTTGACGATAGAGATCGGCATGATTTGCGTAGATTCCACCGCTCACTTTCCGATTTATGGGCGCAATAGCGCCTTTGGAACGCATAAGTGGAATGTGCTGATGACGACCAGTTTTCTTCAAAGTCCCTGAACGAAGTTCTCGATTCAATGACTCTTCGGTTGGAACAGTAACAAGATGAAGTAAAAAACGATCATTTCGATTGGGTTCAAGAATCGCGTGGTCATCCAAAATGTCAACTTTCACTTCTCTAAACTCGATCTCTGATCGCTGTTTATTTGTTTACTTACTGTTGCAAAGCTTCATCAAAGTGCGGAGCGTAACATTTGAAATTGCGGCGATTAAGTGCACGTTTCAAATGAGCGAGAGTGAAACGAGATGGTGGAACGGGTATTGTGGTTGAATATGGAATGGTCTCGTCGTCCAAATGATAGACAACGATCGTATATTGGGGCTCCGTATTCTCGACAATTCCGCTGATCTCCGGCAACAAATGTGGTGGTGCATCGCTGACATCCGTATCTTCAAACGAATCGCTCAAATTCATGGCTGAAAAGGTCGGAATCAATGGACGCCGTTGAACCCACGCTCAGAAATTTGGCAGGTGGGACGATTGGGAGTCAAGGACATCGCGTGTCACGGCGAGTGGCCAATTAAAACGCAGCCAAAAAGAATTCGCTCCAAAGTCCACACGATCGAACGCGTGGTTATGAACGAAACAATCACGCAAAACTAACGCCGTCAACTGCGCAATGGGATTCCAACATTCGGGGTAATCGAGGTCGCTAGTTGAAAGCCAAGAATGCCACGGCAAAAACAACGCCTGCGCCAGTGCTAGTGGGAAAGGAGGGAGGTTGACATGAAGAGCGATCGAAGTCCCCGGTCCAAATGGCGAGTGAGCGGAGGAAATGACGCTGCGCGTTCGAATTGCCGTTCATGCAGTCGACAAAAATTAGTCGCCGAATTTCGAACCTCCGAAACAAGTCGCCGTTTCACTGACAAACGAAATGGCGCGCTCGGTCTCCACGTTCAAATCACACGAAAATTTTGGTCGTTGACATTACGGTCGCACATTTGGAAATCAAAACGAATTCAAAAACGCCGTTGCTGCCCGCTGTTTTTTTTTACCAAAACCCTCGAATCCAAAGCGACAGCCGAGAAAGTCGACTACGACGATCGTTGTTATCAATCGATTTGTTTTGAACGCGTGTGGAAATCGTCTTTTGTTCAGCTGCTTAATGAAAGGCCTTTAAGTGAAGTAAATTTGTTGCATCACAATAAAAAAACAGTTTCCGATGATCGGAGGTATCTGTTCAGAGTTTTCCATTGTTGTGAACAAAAAGCTGTTGCTGACTATCCACAGTCTAAAGCTCATTGATTGCAATAATCGAGGGTCTTCAAGTTGCATTTCCAACCAATCGAAAATGAAAACCGATTACAACATCAAATCTAAGCATCTTTAAGGTGCAAATTCACTGGTATTTTGGATCTTTTTGCGGACCAGACAGCGCTTTTGCTTGCCATTGAATGCAATTCCTTTGCTGACTATAAATAAATTCAACTCTATTTTACGATCTTCGAAGCGTTTGTTTTTGTTGTGAAGCCCCGCATTGACGTCGAAATTGGAATTTCAGTCTTTGCTCTCGAAAAAGTTAAATAAACATGAGAATGAAGGCAAAAGGACGTGATCACAAAGTGAACTTAAGACCTTTGACATTTTACAATTAATGCGGTTTTCGTCTTAAAAAACTCATCTCAAGCTCAAAGACCATCGCAACCGATGTCAAGAATTTCAATTCCGCGTTTGTCAGCTTCTGAATTCAAATTCGAAAACGGAAGTTTAGTGAGTACTTTTTGTTTTCGAAACAACACGTTTGCTTTCGTTGACACCGTAATACGAGTTTAGGGAAACTGCAATGTACGATAATGGATTTAACAGGAACATTGTTTAACTGCTTATTGTTTTGTACTTTTGGCGGAAGTTAAGATGAGCGTGAATAAAAGTGTCGCAGTTTACAGTAGCCAAATTGAACGATTTCTGGAACAAAAACACTCGAAACCAAGTTCTTTTACAGTAAACATTCTCTAGAAAAAACGAACCGACATTTCGTCTCTAACATCAAACATCATTTGTTTAACGAGATAATTGATTGTTGTTCTTCTCTTCTACTATTGTTCATACACGTGTTGATTAACTGGATTTTTGTGGAATCATTCGCTTATTTACGCTTCTGCGTACTGGGCACGTCATTCGGAAGCAGTTGGCTTATGAATTATAAACTTAGCGGCTAAATTGTCGAACTGAGCTATCAATGACGAATCGTACAGTTGGCTCGCCCCGAAGATTGCATTTGGAAGTAGTCGACTCAAATTGAATTCGGGTCGAGAAAGCCGCCTTCCGAACTTTACGGTTTGCAATAAAAACCGCCTGCGATAATCAAACACCCTCGTTACCAAGTTTGACTCGGGATTTCATTTACGAAAAATGTTTACAGTCCGTTAAGCAGACGCGAGGAATGCGGAAATGCGTATTTAGCTTTCGCTGAATTTGCGGTCATTTCCGGAATTCAAGGTTCAAAAGAACATTCTCTGTAATCGATTCGAAGTTTACTGTACGTGTTCGTTTTTCTTGAAAAGTGCTTTTCGAAAGGTTTTCAACAAATCGAAGATCATTAGCAAAGTTACCTGTTTGGGTTTGTACAACGGTTGACCGTAGAACAATTTACCTTGAAATAGACTGCGACTATTAGGGTTATGTTCGCAAGAATAAACGCGACAAAAACAAAAGTGTGGAAATGTTTTTGTTTCCGCTTGATTTTTGAACATCTTTTTGAGACAAAACATAATCCTGTGGTTACTTGGACAAAATGAACATCGAATTGTTTTGCAAAACCACTTTCTCTGAATCTACGGTAACTCTTTTGGCTTTTCAACTACATTTGTTTACGTGGTAGTATGATATTTTCACGCGTGTTAGCTGGATTTCTGTTTCATCGTGTTCTGAGATTATTATATTGTTATCTACAATCACTGAATGACTATCACTTGGTTGAGCACTCGTCCTGATATTTTATTAATCTTTATTCTTTGTGTAACAATCAGAACATCGGGCAACAACCAAATCATCGCTCAGTTTCTCATAAAACTGGCCGGAAAGAACTTGAACAACATTAAGATCATGTCTGAAGATCATAGAACATGAGAAAACAAGGGCTATGAAAACTTGGGAAATGAGAAATAGCAATATAAGGCAAGAGTTCATTGTTAACAAATAATTTATATAAACTTATGATCGGGATCCAATTCAATGGTATGTTGTTGTGGGGGCAAACTTTCGTCGGATATTGGATGATATTTAACGCTATAGGCAACAAAATTGGTAATCGACTGGTCCACCGCTTCTTCCAACCATTCCGGCGGTCTTTGATGACAACTCTTCATACACTACAATTGAAATATTCGAATAATCGAATCGAACTATCGGCAACTGACCTTAATCAAAAACATTCCGATGCCCAAATCTTCTTCAGGATCAAAAAGCGAAATCGCCCGACCAACGTTACCCATTCGTCCAGTGCGACCAATACGATGAATGTAACTAATGTAATTTTGTGTCGGTAATGCCAAATTGAAGACTGTGTCAACGTTCGGAATATTCAATCCACGGCTAGCAACATCGGTCGCGACCAGCACGTCAATTTCGCCGGAACGCAGTTGGTCGATCACTTTCGAGCGGCTATCAAGCGGTCGATCTCCATTGATGGACATTGCACGAAAACCTTCGGAGATCAAACGAACAGCAATCGAATCGGATTGACGTTTGTTTTTGACGAAAACAATCATTCGTGGAGTCAGTTTGTATGGACCACTTGTGCCGGTTGTCAAATGATTCAACAGTGCAATCAAGTAATCTACACGTGCATATTTGTACGTCTGTAAATAGAAGTTGAGACAAAAGGACAACATGTCAATAACCAACCACTCCAATGGTTTTGTTCTGTGCAACCGTATTAACAGTCTTATGGATTGGTTTCGTGTCCTAAATCCATTTGTACATTACCCACTTTCTATGCTTCTTACAATTTTGATGAACATTTGAACGACATTTTGCACTGGCGCTTCTTCACTACCAACAAAGATTCCAATTGGATTCTCAACAACCATTTCTTCTGAACGAGTTTCTTGAGTTGTCGCACTAAACAACCAAGTACGATGTTCTTGATTGACCTAAGTCAATAATTGATTAGCATTAATCTACCTGTTACAAATTACCATGTGCTCTTTGAATGACTTGACGAGCGTAAAGAATTCCGCGTTTTCGATTAAACGATCTGCTTCGTCAAGTACGAGATAAGTCATGTTCATCCACTCAAAGCGGTACTAAATGTCTGAGTCAAAAAAACAAAAATCTAGAAAACATACCGGAAATTTTCCATCGTCTCCTCCAAACCAAATGTGATGAATTCGACCGACGGTTCCAACCAAAATATCCGTACCGTTACGAATAACCTGAAGATTCTTCGAGAAGTCCAAATCGCCAACGCAAAATGCAACATGAACACAAGTACCTGCGGTTCTTACAATAACGACCTCAAATATTCTGAACATACCAACAGCCAATCGGGTTGCATCTCTTGCCAATTGTAAAGCCAATTCACGAGTAGGCGAAAAAACTACTGCATACGGTGCATTGATGTTTCCTAAAAGTTCGAGATAAACGACTATGCTGCAGAAGAAGCACTCACGTTTGCTATACGCGTACGAATCCTCAGCAAGTTTTCGGTTATGAATCGTTTGGATTAATGGCAACAAGAAGGTTGCCGTTTTGCCCGATCCGGTTGGTGAACGACAATTGACATCTCGTTTCGAATGCAATAGGTAAGGAATCACATTCTTTTGAACAGTGGTCGGCCCGTTAGGAAAACGTTTGAGCGTGTTTTCCAACAAATTGCCGGAAATACCGTCGGCAAATGTTCTAAATAGCTTACTGAAACATCGGAATGAACATTCTTCTTACGCTAAGGGTTTCAATTTTTCGTTGTCCTCCAAACCCTCAAAGCGAATGGATTGTTCTTCGCGTTGGCGAATCAAATCGTAATGTCCGCCCATTTCAATTTGATCAAATTCGGATGTGAGCTCTTCGGTCGTGAATCCGGTACGCTGCGATTTTCCACGTAAACGACCTGCAAATCATGAGGCTAACAAACAGAACTTTCTAATCGACACTTACGCGCATTATCACGGCGTTTTTCGGCCGCTGACATCGCAGGCGTTGGAGTGGGATCGACATCTTCGTTCGTCTCAACGTATGTGTTGTTGTTTTGAAATCCTGTTCCACTGGTCATATCACTCAATGTACCGTCCTGGCGCTTCAAACGAACTTCGTTAAACATTGTGGCAGGAATTTCAAAGTCGCGGGCGTTCGACCAGTCTTTATCGAACATCCAAAAAATAGAACGAGTCGACTTTAATGTAGACAAGAGAACAATGTCAGAGTAGAAGAACGAAAAAACGGCTGCGAGAACGCAAAGCCAAAGAAGGTAAGAAAACGAATTCGTGTTGAAATCCAAATTCCGTGCTTCCTACTGTGAAAGAATACTAGTGAGTTGAAAGGACGGGCGACTTGCAAACGTTCGAATTCTGACAAATGTTTTTGCACTTCAAATGTCAAAGAATATGGTACAAATAGAAAACTCAGTTTCTTGTACGATAAATTCAAAACTTTTTTGTTCAATGTGTAAAACAACCGTTTGCAATTAGCAAGCGACTTTGCTTCTGTAGCCTTGAATTGATTTCAACTGGTCGGTTAAGTTTGTCTCTTACCCACACAATTGCAGTAGTTCTAATAGCGTCTTGATGATCTATTATTCTAGTCAGTTTTAAGCTGCGATCAACTGTCCGTTTAATTTCGCTTAAACTTTTTGGAGCTATGCAGAATCTCGGCACCAGGAGATCTCTGGCTAGAAAGATCAGTTTTTTACGTAAATAATCAGACAAACTTTTGCATTTGAGCACTCAACTTTTAATTAACATTTTCGTTAATTCGACTTCCAATTCAGTCAATTCAACAATCTTGTCTGCATGCAATCGAGAGTTTCTGAATATCCGAAGACGTGACAGCATGCAACTTCTCGTTAACATCAACGGTTCCTGTTCGGAAAATTGCATGTTCTCGGTCACGTGTACGAACAGCGAACTCAAAAACGAAACCCATTAATCAGTTCGCATGTAAAATTACGGTATTTTGTTTTCTACATCGCGTTTACTGTGATCGATCATTGCGTATTCTGATGATATTTGAAAACAAACGATTTTAAGTGCCGCATCCATACACCTACACATTGGTACATGAACTCATTCAAACATCATGTCGAAACGATTTGAGTTATAAAAACAAGGTTAAAGTTCGACTACGACCCACAACATCAAATTGTTTCATCGACGTCAATTGGCTAGAAGTTTTGTCTCAATTGCTTTCTGCACCATTTGAGCAGATAAAATTTGCCCCTTCAATTCGCCGGTAACTTCACTTGAACAATGGTTCTCACGCTTCGTTTGGCGGTTGACCGTGATCCTCCATGCCATCCACTGAGCCTGCCAGTTGACCGAACAGAAGTTTTGCACTGTGCCTCAAGTTGCAAGTCCAAGTTATAGCTTATTTATAATGAGATGTCTAATTAAATGACCTTAGCAGTTGTTTCGATGCTTTGCAATTTCCTTCTTGTCATCTTCAGCTGACGACCCACATTGTGAGAAACTTTATGCTCGAACATTTGACGCGCATCGTACGTCAATTCGTTGAGCCGAAGAACATAGCCATACAATAGTCAGATGTTCTTCATTGGACTTAATTTCCGATTTCGTTTAAACATTCAAACGTTTTGAGCGCCCGCTGATTTTTTTCCAAAAGCTCATTTTTAATTTCTTCAAATTCATTGCCTTCGTCTGACTTCCAAATCTTTGAAACTTTAGATTGCGTTGTCTTTTATAATTCATGAATTGGGCACTTCGAGTTGAACTTATTCTTCACGCTACCTCTTGAATGCCATCAAACCCAATTTCTTCCCATGATTTACTGACGTTTGTGATTGTTGACAAACTCAAAACGTTTGTTTGACGTTTCGAACAGTTGATGTCACTGGGATTCTATGCAATCGGTTTGGCATTTCGAGCGTCATCGTCCAAACTGCTCCACGGCTCAACGCGCACAATCGACGAGAATTGCGGGCGGATATAAATTTGGCGCCGCCTCTTTTTGTCCGCTATCCGAAGGGCGTGTCCTTCGTCCCAATTGCACTGTGTCGTGACCGTTCGAGCAGTCAAAACGGCACTCGGTTTGCCATTTGTTTGTCTTTCCTTTTGATGGTCTTTTTATCTTTGTTTCTAATGCATGAGACGTATTCTGTGCGATCTAACAACCTAATTTTTTGTTACATTCGACTTTTCAACTGTCAGTGTTCTCGAAATGAATGCAAAATGTTGGTTCAAAGAACTGGTCCTACAGAAATACTTCAGAAACTGTTTCCGAACTCTTAGAGTCGCTACGAGTTGAATATCTGGTTATGAAGTGGTTGGTTAGGTGAAGTTTAGTAATTTGACCTCAAAAACTGTAAACTCGAGAGTTAGATACTTCAGTTTACCGTTTTGGTTTTTACATTCCAACGTTACGTAAATTTTCTTCGTTTAAGACAATTCACAGTCAGTTAACGATTTGAGCTTTTCCTCGAACCGGTTAATACGTTTATTCGACTAGAACTCCCGCATTGTAAACGGTCAATTACTTGGTCGAGTGGTTCTGAAATGTAAATTTCAATTCCACTGAAGGTGTTTGTGGGATGATGTTCGCAGAATCAGAAGGACTTTTTTGTTCTAACGATTATAGACCTGTGTATGTTTGCCATTTGATTCCTGCTATAGAAAGTACATGCATTTTTAAGTGCTCTGAAAAAACATTAATTCGCGTTAAAACGCGTAACAAAAACGTTTGTTGGACATTTGAGAGCCCTTTCGTTTTTAGTGGTCGATATTTTGTTTCATTACCGTTCTTGATGTTTCGATTGACAAATTTAAAGCGAAAGTCATTGGATACATGCCTCGGAAGTGAACTCTGATATGAGATCAAAAGCGCGGCAGTTTATAGTTCAGGTAATCATCTTGGTTCTTATTTAGTGGACTACGGTAGTAGTCAAATAAAACAAAGGTTATTAGAACTAGGTACTGTAGTTCAGACGAGAGTTTGTCGTCTACGACAACGAAATCAGCGTTCTATTGAGTCGACGGAAAATGCGGAAATGACGATGGGAAGTTTGTTGAGGGGAATCAAAGAGCATCTCACAAACTGTTTAGAATATTTCAGTGCATAAAACCGTTGAATGAACTTTCGTTCTGTGGTTTAGCATTGTAATTCAATTGTTCCAGTTTGGGTTTGGTAAAATTGCGCGCCACTTTTGTGTCAACTTGAAAATCATGTTGTAATTTGCACTTTTGTTTTTAGCTTGATAATCATTCAAAAGAGTAGCAACATTGAAACGGATAGTTAATACATTGAAGTGTTCTTTTTATGTTCAACAAATAAGCAAAAGTACATTTAATTGATTATAAGACCGAAGCGAAGTGATGTTTTACATCATACATCAAACTGAATGTGCCTTGGATTTTGTGTTCGCGCGAATCGAAGTCACTCTTGCAACCTAATATTGTTCTCTTTGTGCAAGCATTTTCCCGACATACAAACACTTATTAGGATTTAATTCGGCCACCATTCAGTTTGTTTCATTGTTCGCGTATGCATGATAATGACTGTTGAATAGGACGCATATCTTAACAAAATGACGCCAACCTTCAGTTTTATATCGTAGTTGTTTTTGGTGCCTAAGTTTTGAAGGTATTCAACTGTTTTCTCGAACATTTGCCAAATGTTTTGTTACAAAAAAGTCACCAGGAAACGCCTTGACGAACTTAAAAAGGTCTTCAGCGTCGGAATACTGAACTCCTTTTCGACTGCAAACTGTAGTCATTAGTAGTTGATGTGATTGACAGGAAGTATTTGCGAATGCTAATCCCAACAGAAATTTATTCGAACTGACTTGCCGCTTGAGTCTGAATATCGACAATGAAGTGGTGCAATTAATTCATGCAAATGAAGTTGCAGAATCCTGATTCCCAAAACTAAAATAAGCAGAAATGTTTTGACGTCCGATGCAACCAATTGGTCAGCTAAGTGATGGCTGGTCAAATGGTGGAAATTTATTTCGTAAAACGGGCTACAATTCAATTTCAATGTCTCCGCCCCAACGACCGAAATAGTTTTCACCTGTTGGCAGAAGCCATTTTGCTTCGACTGGAGTCTTGGAAACAATTTTACAGTCTGGAACAGAGGTCTGGTTGTGTGGGCGCGAATTCGAACGCGGAAACTTGATGGTTCGATTGTCACCGTTACTCTCCGCAACAACCAATCGTTTTCATTAATTTTAAATGTTTTCACGCCCTTTAAATGCTTGCAGCAGGTTCGCTTGAAAGTCGCTTGTTAGGTTGAAAATGGTCGTAGTGACGAATTCCGAAAATTCATCGGTCATTTGAATTACACATTAGTCCAGTCGACTAATGTTCTCGAATATGAAGTTCTGATTTGGTGGGCGGACTGTCAATGAACATCGCTTGGTTGTCGCAATCGAAATGCACAACCAAAATAGTCGCGAGTTAAATGCGGACCACTCACGTGGGCATTTTGAATTCTTGGTGTTTGCTGAACGACGTGTATTCTTCCGTCGAACAAGAATGACCACCTAATCCACAAATAACATTGAGTTCCTTTGTTTTACCCATTCTATAATGTTAGTTTGATGACATCAGATTAACGACAATTCGTTTTGTGTTCTTCTTGCATTCGCTTAATTTAGCTGCTGACCGTCAACTCAAAACCCAAATTGTAAGCCGTTGATCCACCATCTTATTTGAACCCACAAACTTTCCTTTTTGTGTTACCAAGAAACTAAGCTCCTGAAGCCGTCTCTCGCGAAAGTCGAATGAAGTTCTTAGTTATGCACATAAACTTGAAAGAAATTTCCCGCTGCTTTATGGGTCTTATCTTTCGTTTTAGCACTTTTAGCACTTTGGACTTGAGCCGATTCTCTCGCCTATTCGAATGAAATATTCAGAATTTCATGAAAGCAAACGAACAGTTTATGACGAAAACCGTGTTTTCATCAGCATTTACTGTAATTCTGAAGCGGTTTTGAATTTCTAGTTTCTTGAAATTCGATAGATTTCCGGCTTGAGGAATGCGCAGCGTTTGACGGCGGTAATTGAAGGTTTTGGTAGTGAAGCATTTGCGTTCCAATTGTTTGGATTGCGTGACAAGGACCAATTGATTTTGGACGAGTCGAACCAAAGATTAGTTGGATTCATCTAATCGCTTGTTTGCGATTCTTTACAGTTAATGAAATTGTTTACAAGCTCAACGAAACGTCATGGTCGTTAAGCTACAAATAACCACTGGATAACTACTGTCTTTTCCAGCTAGTTCTCGTCATTTGCGACTTTCTGTTAATTCATTCTCACCACTTTAACCATTATGTTTCTTACGATCGTGCATTGTTCTTTGTGTGTCCATGACTACCGGAAATCGCGTTTGTGTTCTATGCTTAAGCGATAACTTTTCTTTTCAGGTAACACTTGGTCCTATCGGCGCTTCTTCGCCGTTCAGAATTTGTGAATTTCTATTTCTTGCCCATTAACGGCAATTTCACCGGTTTCTCTTCTCATCGTCCGCAAATCATCGATAAAAATGAACGCACTTTTTGTCGTCTTCTGTACCGTTTGTTGCAATCTTTTGGTCTCCGCTGCATACCTTCGACAACCCGAAGCCGTTGCACAAGGCAAGAAACCCGAGGCTCATGATTTGGAATTAGCACGTCAGTTTGTCTCGGACGAACAACGACCGTTCTATTCTGGTTATAACACAGGTAAGCAAAAGACCTTTAACACCTGAAACAGCTCTTCTTAACGAACGTTGGGACTGTTCTTGATGCGTGTCTTGAATTTATTGTGCGCAAAAACAGACGAATGAATAAGATCTGCTGTTCTCATTAGTATTCACAAGCTGTTTGAGTAGAACACAGTGATAAAAGTTAATTACTTTTGGATCGTGACTGATAGTATTCTTTCTGTTGGTTTAAATTCACGTCTAGTGAGTTGAGTCTTGCACTTTCAACTTCGACGCGAATAGCAATCAAATCGTTGAAATACGCGTAGGCAAGAAACAGATGACTCAAAACAACCAACATAGCAATCGGATTATTTTCGAGCGCCTTCATGGAAGAACTTCAGCCCCTATGAAATGAAAAGATTTAATTTACACATTTGTACAAGATGTTTGGTTGCTTCTTTCGGTTTAATTGTGCTCAATGATGCGTTCTCAATTGTTGAGTTCGGACAAAGGAATTCATTTGAATGGTTGTCATTTACGCGCCGATTCACAACTTCGAACGTCAGCAACCAAAAAAGAAACATGAGCGTATTCGTGGAAAACTCTTAGTGCCTTAAAACTCACGTTTTAATTTGGCAGTCCTAACAGCCATAACCTTTTTCTAACTGTAACACAATTCTAACCTTTCGATTTCAGAAAACAATCAAGCTTTGTTTTTGAATCCGTCTGTTCTTAGAATGTTGTACGAACTTCAACAATCTCAACAAGGTAACCAGTTCAAAATCTGAACTTTAATTTTCGTATCTTCAGATCAACAACCGGAAATGAAAACTCCGTCCAAACGCGCTCAAACGTTCGTTCGTTTCGGAAAAAGAGCTCAACATTTTGTTAGATTCGGGTACGTTGACTGTTTGATAAACGAAATTTTATTACATTACATTTTAGCAAACGAGCACAAACGTTTGTTCGATTCGGTTGATCTAAATCAAGTAAGAGAGAAGCAGAACTGATCATTATTTAGTAATGTTTTTAGCGTTTACATTTGCAAACCCATTTAACATCCGAAAACGTCAGCTGAAACGCCAACTAACATCCGAGCGTACACGAACAACTTCAGATCGCGGCCAACAAACGAAAACAACAACCCTTTTTCCACTTATACTCCTTCGTTTTCTATTCATATTCCGTCTTTTTTACATCACCGTTAAACATGTTAATTGTGAAGCCATGTATTCTATCGATTGGAAAACAAACTCTTCGAATACAAACAACGTAAATGAACGCAATCGCCGGTCCGCTTAATCAATCTTGCAAACATTAATCTTATATACAAGAAGCTATATAAATTGAGGAAAATATTTTCGAATCGTCGCTCAAACAGACGAATCCTTGCAACCGATCGATGAACAAAAATTGTCAGAAAACGAAATTTGCATTTTGCTGCACACCCACTTGTGTTCGATTTGCACTTGAAGTTTCTGGTCGAGCTTCGATTTGTGTTCTGTGGTTGCTGAAATGTGCAAGATCATGAATCTTCTTTCCGTTTTGTTCTTTATGTCGATGAACTTGGACGTTGCGGTCGCAACGTGTGTCATTGAAAGTCCAGACCATACGAATGTGTACGTTGAAAAAGTCGAACTTTGATCACAAGACATTTAGAGCGTTTGTTTCCGAGTCAGATTGCAGGAATACGACCGCCTTGTTGGGGACTTCTGCTGAAGACCTTCAAATTGAATTCAGGGCCGCGCCGCTCGCGAGCAGCAGGTCAGGATTTACCTTTACAGCGAACATTTGTTTCGTTGCAGCTTCAATTTTACCATTGGAAAGTGTACGGTTCAATCATCTGTGCAATCAGATAACGAAATCAATGTTTGGACATTCAACAATGGTATGTTTATTTGCGTATTAGCAACTTTGATGAGTTTCTTCAGCTGAATACGATAACGAAAAGAATCCATTAGTTCTGGTGATAAACGGAACAGAGGACGCGTTGTTGTACGATGACAATGTGGTTGCTTGTGAGGATGTAACTATGTTAGAGGACTTCAAAAAAGAAAACTGGAAGAAACTTTCCGTTAATGTAGCAATGAACGAGGTAATCAATGGGTTCCAGATGCGTTTTATGGTTTGTTTATTAACCGCAAATTTACTTTTAGTTTGCTATTTCAGGTTCCAAAATTCGGCGGACAAATTGTGTCGGCTAGTATGTGAGCGGTTGCAATGATGTTTTTGAGTTGTTACATTTAGATCAGGCCTTAGCCAAGAATTCGATTGCAATGTTGATCGTTGGTTTTATGGTTGTTCTTTTTGTGTATTAGTCTCCGGTTTTAGAATAAAAGTGACAGCTGAATCACGCATTTTTGACACATAAAAACAAATCTAATCACCTTGTTGACTTTCAACTTCTCGATCTTGTCCAACATCTCCTTGTCCTCTTCGCCGTTTGTGGCTTCAGCTAAATGTTGTGCCCAGAGACCGGCGGTTTTCGCCCAACAAACAAACGCTCAGATTCATTGCTCGTTGTAGTTGAATGAAAGCTCAAACACATCACTCGCTTTTGAGAAAGTGCAGCATCCAGGAACTATAAAGTGTGGAATTCTAAAAAATTTGAGGGCGGAAAGTGAGTTGACAGTCAATTGAGAGAGCAGCATTTCGAGCCGATGCGAATAATTCGGTTCGTTTGGATTCAAATTGTTACAAATAACTGTCTGTTTCATATTAAAAAAGAATGAATCACAGGTGCTATTAAACAGTCAACCAACTCAACTTTTGAATTCATTCGTTACTCCACTACGATTTCTGAAGAAATAACCGATTCATCTTCGATGAAAATCTGTTTATTAGTAAAACAAGTACAAGTTCGAATACGCGAAATACAATAATTGGGAAATGACTGATAAAAGAGGGTCCAACTGTTGACTAGTCATGAAATCAGCAATCGGACTAAAGTCTTCAGGTAGAGGATACAATAATGAAACCGACTCATCATGCTCTGTAATTCAAATAAACCGGTGTGCAATGAAAATGGATGTCCATAGCTCATGTATTGCCATTGAAGTTTGTCAGTCAATATGAATGCCACTATTTTTGTCGCAAACCAGTAGCAGTGATGCTCGAATTGCCAATGCCTTCATAACATTTACAGTGAGCGTGCAGTTCTGTCCGATTGAAAGAGCAAAACTAAAATCAACAAACTCCAACGTGCCATTTAATTGAACCCACTTTTCAGCTAATGATGAAGCAGCTTTCACCATAATACCTGGTTCGTTTCCGAAGAAGTAGACGATCGTGGTGGTGTTCAAACAGTTGTGCATGAAATAGTGCGCTCATTGATCAGCGTCATAAATGGAAGCCAATTAAACACATTTGTATTCGAAAATGTCTAGAACAGATCGTGAATTTCAAGATTGCAATTTAGAACAATTAAAACATCGAAGACGTCAAGAAGCAAATTCGATAGCAGAAGCAAACTGGTTGACATAAACAACTAGAAAAGCTTTCTTTTTTTCGTTATTGTGGTAAATTTTGTAATACCGAATATAAGTTATTTCGGCCAGTTTAATCTCTAAATTGTTGGCTTTGCTTTCACACAGTGGCTTTTGTGTAGATGTAGACTACCAATGTTATTTTTTGGGTAATCGAGTTTGTGACCAATCTCGAAAGCAAAGGATGCTGTCGAAGCACAAAGTACGTGGGATAGGCAGAGAAGCATCGATCTTTAAAGTCAAAAGCGTCCTTTGGCTTGCAGTAATCCAGGCGGACAAACAGCGGATTGGGTGTCGCCTAACCACCCGTTTGTCCACTCGACACAACCAAAAGTGGTGTTTTTGGGTTCGATCACTTGGTCAACGACAGTCGATCCGCGAAGTTGCTGAGTTTTATTTTATCCGTTTATTCCTTTAATTTGCAACTGAATTTGCGAACCAAGACAATAAATGAGTGTCTATTTGGGGGGTTTCGCTTTCCATCGATTTGTTCCGTGTTTTTTGAAGTCGTTTTCGTATCGTCTTGCCATAGGTCCAAGCGCCAAGTCGTTTTGGTGCGGGAATCCATTGAGCAATTGGAGATCCCATTGGTCTTCATTTTGTCGATTCATCATCTTTTCCATATCTCCACTTTCGTCTTCTAGTGGCGATCACAACATCATTAAATGGTTGTTGCCGGATTCATTCTCGTGACTTGTGATCGACCGATTTTTGGCCAGTGAACTTAATGTTGAGTATTTTTCGTTCAATTTTTTTTTTGCATCTTCTGAGTTATAAAATAAAGACGGAAGGACGACCATATTGAAGTATCTTCGTTTGTGTTTCGTTGGCACTTGTCGGTTGTTCAGGAACTCGCGGTTTCTGGCAGTTTGGTGCCATTTTGAGCCAAGGGCTTCTTCCACTTCTCTTCTCCATCGGTAGGGTGGTCGTCCGAGAGGTCGTTTCAGGTTGTAAGGCCACGAGAACGTCGTTCTTGTGGTCCACCTGTTGTCCTGTCGTCTTGCTACATGTCCGGCCCATCGGAGCTTTCGTTGACGAGTGTCTTGGGCGGCGTCTCTGAACTTGATCTTGTTTCTGTTGATGCGAAGCTCGACCTTTTCGCTTGCGTCGTTCAGTTGCTGTAGCATGGAAGCGGCTTCTTCGGCGGTGTTCGCGAAGATGATGATGTCGTCGGCAAATCGTAAGTGACTCAGGCGTTCTCCATCGATGATGATGCGGTTATCCTCCCAGTCAAGTGTCCTGAAGACGTCTTCCAGAGCGAGAGTGAAGAGCTTCGGCGATATGGTGTCATCTTGACGTACTCCTCGACCGACTGGGATGTTGATGGGATTGTAGAACAGTTCGATAGTGGTGTTGCAGCCGGTGTTGATGTTGTGGAGCGTCCGTGCGTACTTGCTGTCGACTCCTTGGTTGATCAGCGCGTTGGTGACTGCGTCAATCTCGATGAAGTCGAAGGCCTTCTCCTAATCGACGAAGACCATGCATACGGACATCTTGAACTCGCGAGCGCGCTTCAACACTTGGTTGACGGCTTGGAGATGGTCGGTTGTGGAGTAGCCTCTCTTGAAGCCCGCTTGCTCCCTCGGCTGTTGCTCGTCTAGTTGCTTGGTGATCCTGTTGAGAATTACCTTGGTGAAGACTTTGTAGAGAATGGGCGTGAGGGCAATTGGGCGGTAATTCTTCAGGTCTTCGCGGTCCCCTTTCTTAGGGATGATGACGGTTCTCGACGTTTTCCATCCGAGCGCTGTCCAAATTACCGTGTGACTGATCGTGTCAAAGGCTTTTGTTGAGTTGATATCTCATCATTTTCTGTTAACTTCTTTGCGTTCAGTTCGTGCTCAAATCCTGTGAATAAGTATTAACTATTACAGATTTTTACCAACAATGGCAGCATATGGTGCTTTCGTCGAAAACAGCGGGACCCTCTCGCGATCAGAACGTAATTTGGTTAGCCAACTACGTAGCAAAGGCCTCGTTGCGATGTGCAAGACTTATGGCATGGATGATCGTTTTCTCATCTTCTATGAATTCGATCAGCGAACAAACTGGATGTTTGATACGTTCAATGGAATCCAGAAGTAATTTGAGATTTCTAATTTTTTGATCATTTGATTTTTAGAGAAATTCACGTCAATTCCCGTTCCATCAATGAACGAGGAATAAACAGTAGTTTGGGTTTAGAGCTACTGTTCTTCATCGATAGTTCAACAGTTTGTGGGATTGTGCATACCAATCCAGGAAATGGACGATATTGGTTCAACGGCAAGTTCGACGTCGATTTTGTTCTCCATATCGACACGGTCAAATATTTGGGAGAGCTGGATTACACTCTCGACACTCGCGCACAACCAACGACGTTAAATGCCCATTCAATCCACCATCTGTACTCGCACACCGTCGACTTGACTACTGGAGTCCTTTCCGAAGTGAACGTCACCAACATACCTCACGATCTTTGGTCCCCCATGACTCGCGATGGTAAACTATTTGGCTTTGCGATCGATGAAAAAGCCATCGTCAACACAAAAATGTTGTACGAGGTCTCGTTGATTGATGGAACAAAAATTGAGCACGAAGTCAAGGAGGAGATGGATGTAGTAATTAGAAATAGTTTGGTAAGTTTACCATTTGTTATTTAGTTATACTATGTTCTACAGGTTCCATCTTTGTGGATTAACAACCAACTTTTGGCCCCACTATTTGATCGAAACAACTATATTTCGACTATTCTAAAGTTCGACATTCTCCAGATGAAATGGGAGAAGACGGACATCGAGCTGGAAGGTCGAATAAGGTTAATGACTGTGGCCAATGGTTTGCTCATCGTCCACGTATTGACTTGCAAGGACAAATCCGATCCAATTGGTCCGTTCTTCTTGAGAGAGGAATTTAACCAAATCTACCGTTTCCAATACGAGTAAGTTGATGAGAAGCTTCGAATATCAAACTGCTGTTTTAGAGCCGTAGACTCGTTATCCAATTTGGCTTGGTTGTCAATGCAACGTCATTCGACCCGGTATCCGAGTTTTCGGGATTTTTTCCTGTCCCAAATCCCGAAGAACTACCGACTTCGACCATTGTGGAACAACAGAAAACGAAAACATGAGTGATCTTGTTTGCTCGGTAATCCGAAATAGCCGTTTTCTTGAAAAATGTTTTACCGAAAGTCACAAATATTGTAATCAATTGTTTTAACAGTTAAACTTTCATCTTTTTTTTATTAAGATTAATGTCAGAATGTTTTGTTCTTTGTAGTATTTTTTCTTCAGATACAAAGCTTGTTGTTTCTTATGTGTTTGTTCAATAAAGTAATCCAGAAATTCCTTCAAGAGTGAACTGTCGAAATAACAGTAGTTTTGTTTTACGGAAGCTCATTTCCCATGCACTTTCATTTTTTGCAATCGTTGTTTCTACGATTGCCAACAACATCTCAATTCAAGCCGATGCGAATAATTCGGTTCGTTTGGGTTCAAATTGTTACAAATAACTGTCTGTTTCATATTAAAAAAGAATGAATCACAAGTGTTATTAAACAGTCAACCAACTCAACTTTTGAATTCATTCGTTACTCCACTACAATTCTGAAGAAATAACCGATTCGTCTTCAATGAAAATCTGTTTATTGGTGAAACAAGTACAAGTTCGAATACGCGAAATACAATAATTGGGAAATGACTGATAAAAGAGGGTCCAACTGTTGACTAGTCCCCAATCAGCAATCGGACCTTCGTTTTTAGTCCAACTGCTGACTCGTCGTGAAAGTCAACAATCGGACTAAAGTCTGTATGTAGAGGATACAATAATGAAATGGACGAAAACAGATTCATCCGATCAAAGGGTAGTCTCAACAGATCGCAGTGTAAAGACTGCTCTGCTGCTTACAACCCCTTGACCAGTAGTCAAGTCGTATTCAAGCGATCTTGCACCCCGACATTACACCACACAAAGTCGTATGGAATCGACAACCAAGCGGTAGTTAAACCACGAGGCAAGGTCAACTATGGGGTTTGAGCTACGCCGCACGCGAGTGCAACGCATAAGAGTACCGCCCGACACCGGGGCACGAGAGTATTGTCAACCTGACTAGACGGGCTTCCAACTTAGAGGCATTCAGTTGTAATCCCCCAGATGGTAGCGTCGCACCAGCGTCCGATCGGACGAGCGCATAAACCAATTGTCTGAACCTGCTGTTCCTCTCGTACTAAGCAGGATTACTATTGCAACAACGAATTCGACAGTAGGATAAAACTAACCTGTCTCACGACGGTCTAAACCCAGCTCACGTTCCCTATTAGTGGGTGAACAATCCAACGCTTTGCGCATTCTGCTACGCAATGATAGGAAGAGCCGACATCGAAGGATCAAAAAGCAACGTCGCTATGGACGCTTGGCTGCCACAAGCCAGTTATCCCTGTGGTAACTTTTCTGACACCTCTTGCTGTAAACTTTACAAATCAAAAGGATCGATAGGCCACGCTTTCGCGGTCTGTATTCGTACTGGAAATCAAGATCAAGTAAGCTTTTGTCCTTTTACTCTACGTAAGGTTTCCGTCCTTACTGAGCTTACCTTAGGACACCTACGTTACTGTTTGATAGATGTACCGCCCCAGTCAAACTCCCCGCCTGACACTGTCTTCGGCGCGGGTCGTCCGTTCGCACAAACTTAACACCAAACACAAGCACACCGCGAAGGCGTGCGTTTCCCGTCTAACCGAATAAGTAAGGAAACGATGAAAGTAGTGGTATTTCATTGGCGTGCCGAAACACTCCCACTTATGCTACACCATGCATGATTCTTCACAAAGTCAGACTAGAGTCAAGCTCAACAGGGTCTTCTTTCCCCGCTGTCTTTGCCAAGCCCGTTCCCTTGGCTGTGGTTTCGCTAGATAGTAGTTAGGGACAGTGGGAATCTCGTTAATCCATTCGTGCGCGTCACTAATTAGATGACGAGGCATTTGGCTACCTTAAGAGAGTCATAGTTACTCCCGCCGTTTACCCGCGCTTAATCAAATTTCCTTAATATAACATTCAGAGCACTGGGCAGAAATCAGAGACGGTCAACGTCTTTCGAAGACCATCCGTCTCCTCTGTTTTAATTAGACAGTCGGATTCCCCGAGTCCGTACCAGTTCTAGATACGCTCGTTAAGCGTCTACCGCAACTCGCCGACAACCGCGAAGCCGTCGGGAGCGAAGCCGAAGCCTTCCACCGTCGGACCACGCCACTAGCCCACGCGGTCTTGCGACCACGCAGTCACGGACGCATTCCAACGGCCTCACGCAACGACCCGATAGACCCGAGCTCTAGAGCCAATTCTTTTCCCAAAGTTACGAATCTAATTTGCCGACTTCCCTTATCTACATTATTCTATCAACTAGAGGCTGTTCACCTTGGAGACCTGCTGCGGATATTGGTACGAACGAGCGAGAAATTCATCGAGCCTCCCCTGCCTTTTCACGGACCACATGAAGCACTCGGAATGGCGCCGTAACCGCGCCACTCTACAACCCCAACAACCATATCTCCGGATGAACCGATTCCATGGTCACGCGAGTTTAAACCAGAAAAGAGATCTCTGGTCCGGGCCTCATGCAGCGTCGACAGGTTCGTTTGCGTTGCCGCGCTCGTCGACGCCGAAGCGACGACATCTCCTCGTCTCGATGCGGGAATATTAACCCGCTTCCCTTTCGGCACACGCGACGCAATCCACAAGTGGAAGTTGAACGTCGCCACTTCAAAACCAGCCTTAGCCTGTGCCTTAGGATCGATTAACCCACGTACAATCACTGTGCACGCGGAACCCTTCTCCACTTCAGTCTTCAAGGATCTCACTTGAATATTTGCTACTACAACCAAGATCTGCACTCGTGACGGCTCCAGTCGAGCTCACGCTCCGCACCTTCGACGCCATCACGACAACCTTCCTACTCGTTGAGAGATTGGGCACCATCTCAAACAACGGCCGAGTATAGGTCCTCCGCTCCAGCGCCATCCATTTTCAGGGCTAGTTGCTTCGGCAGGTGGGTTGTTACACATTCCTTAGCGGTTTCCGACTTCCATGGCCACCGTCCTGCTGTCTATAGCAACAACCAACACCTTTTATGGGGTCTAATGAGCGGAGAGTCTGGCACCTTAACTCGGCGTTTGGTTCATCCCACATCGCCAGTTCTGCTTACCAAAAATGGCCCACTTGGAGCACATGCAATCAAAGTCGCGTGTTCAAATCGAGAAACACCGACATCATAACCATTTAGAGTATGAGAATAGTTTGAGAATAATACATCCCAATGACTCTAATCGTTCGCTTTACCGAGTATATCTGCTTCGATTGTGCACCAGCTATCCTGAGGGAAACTTCGGAAGGAACCAGCTACTAGATGGTTCGATTAGTCTTGCGCCCCTATACCCAAATCAGACGATCGATTTGCACGTCAGAACCGCTTCGGACTTCCACCAGAGTTTCCTCTGGCTTCATCCTGTTCGGGCATAGTTCACCATCTTTCGGGTCTCAAAGCGTACGCTCAACCTCCGCAACAGAACAAGTCCTAGTCACGGGGCGATGTTGCGCGCCGGACGTCGAAACGCCCAACGCTCACATCGTCGACATCCAATGTCTCACTTTCATTACGCCTTTGAGTTTCGCAGCTCAATGACTCGCGTACACCTTAAACTCCTTGGTCCGTGTTTCAAGACGGGTCGAATGGGTGACCGACTATACACCGAGTCGAGTGCCGGGGCAACGAACGCCGATCGTAGGCCGCGGAAACGGAAGACACATGTGCCATCCGCAACCACAACTCACAACCGACGCCCATCGCGAATTCACCCGCACTCCACAACATCGAGCCAACATCACCTGCTATCCGAACGCACAGGATTCTCGAGTCCGAAAACCCGAGTCCTCTATACGCCCTTCCGGCAGCGACATCGACCCACTCGGCGCACTCCGCACGCAAATGCATCCAACGAGCACAACAACAACACTCCTAGACAACCTTGCGGAATGTCGTCGAAGCGATTGCAGTGTCGCGGGATTGAATACGCACAAGATACGTCAGCTCCATTCGCTTCCATTATATCGGTTTCACGTTCTCTTGCACTCTCTTTTCAAAGTGCTTTTCAACTTTCCCTCACGGTACTTGTTTGCTATCGGTCTCGTGGTCGTATTTAGCCTTAGGTGAAGTTTACCACCCGCTTTGGGCTGCGTTTCCAAACAACCCGACTCCCAGAGAAACGAATTCGTCGACGCCGTTCGGCCGTACTGGTGTGAAACCATCTGTGCAGCCGCTTTCCAGCGAAACTTGGACCAAACACACGCCGACGATGCTCGCTCTCCAAACGCTACACCGACACTCGTCCGTCAGAACGAGCGTCTTAAGCGCTGGGCTAGTCCCTTTTCACTCGCAGTTACTGGGGGAATCCTTGTTAGTTTCTTTTCCTCTGCTTACTGATATGCTTAAGTTCAGCAGGTGGTCATACGCAACTCAGGTGGATTTCAACCAATCAAATGGTCAGTGTCATCAATCGCACTGCCGACATCCGAACAACAACTCGCAAAGACCTTCTCAATAACAGCCAAGCATCTCAATTGTGGAATCAAGTCACTCAAAGCCGTACAGATCGAAAGCCAATCGAATCATGTTCCTTGCACATGGACATCGTTCGAACAGTACTAACAACGTAATCACAGGCCTACTCCGAAGAATACGCCACCAAAGCGAACACGTCAACTGCATTCCGTGGGGAAGAGTCGACGATTCGATGGCGAAAACCATTACACAATGCATTTGGCTTCCCTTTCCATGAAAACACCCTGAGCTGCGTATGTCGAAGGGCAGAACCCGACGACGCAATATGCAATCGAAAACAAGGCACTCGTAATATCTGTAATTCGTGCTTATTAACGCAATTCACTGCGTTCTTCATCGACCCACGAGCCAAGTGATTCACCGACATAACTTGCTCGATTAGTTGGCATTGAATGAATTGAAAATGGGTTGTTGGTTCTGGGTGCCCGACCGGGTCATCAACTCTAACACCGCCGAAGCGGTGTCTACTATTGGACATCGTCGCAGCCACGGACGTGGAACACAACTGCTCAATCCAACATAGAGGCCCAGAGAAGCCGTTTGTGAGAACTGAAATCTCTTCGACGAGGAAGAGACCAGTGATCGGGAAATACCGAGTGCTTCACGACGACCGTCGAATATCCGCACCACGGCACTCCGAACTCGATTGTTTGCTTCGATACCTGATCTTGCAGCAGGTTCACCTACTGCAACCTTGTTACGACTTTTCCCCGGTTCAAGCCGTTGCGATTAAGCCACTTTCCAGCAAACGACATGCCGAAACATGAGCGAACGCCGGTCCGTGGATTTCTCGAAACAACTCAGTCCCGGGGAGCGACGGGCGGTGTGTACAAAGGGCAGGGACGTAATCAATGCGAGTTGATGACTCGCATTTACTTGGAATTCCTCGTTCATGAGTGAAAATTTCAACACTCAATTCCAGCCATAATAATATCTCAACTGTTTGCCATCTCCTCTCGGAGTAGGACAATCACGCTGATACCACCATTGTAGCACGCGTGCGGCCCCGAACATCTAAGGGCATCACAGACCTGTTATTGCGCCATTTCTTGAGGCTAAGAACCACGAATCCCGCTAAGAAATGATCGTCGACAAACGAATCAATCGACGCACTAGTTAGCAGTCGGCGTCTCGCTCGTTATCGCAATAAAGCAGACACTTCGTTAGCACGAACTAAGAACGGCCATGCACCACCATCCACCGAATCATGAAAGAGCTATCGGTCTGTCAATCCTCACGATGTGCTGGCCGGGTGAGGTTTCCCGTGTTGAGTCAAATTAAGCCGCAAGCTCCACTCCTGGTGGTGCCCTTCCGTCAATTCCTTTAAGTTTCAGCTTTGCAACCATACTTCCCCCGGAACCGAAAGACTTTCGTTTCCGGAAACCCGCTCGCTTATGAACTCGAATCCACAAGCGAATTGGTAGTTGGCATCATTTACGGTCAGAACTAGGGCGGTATCTAATCGCCTTCGAACCTCTGACTTTCGTTCTTGATTAATGAAAACACTCTTGGCAAATGCCTTCGCTTTAGTGCGTCTCGCTACGGTCCTCGAATTTCACCTCTCGCGCAGCGATACGAATGCCCCCGGCTGTTCCTGTTAACCATTGTTTCAGCCGACAAAACCAATAAAACTCGGCCGCAACCTTGTTCCATTATTCCATGCACCGGTATTCAGTCGTAAGACCCGCCTTGAGCACTTAAGCCGTTCAAAGTAATCCTGCGCATCACCGACCCGAAGGCCCGAAAACGCGCAAAATACCGCCCACGAGTGACGCCCGTTAAGACGCACCCCGAACGGTTCAACAATCCAACTATGAACTTTTTAACCGCAACAATAATTCTATGTATTACGAGAGCTGGAATTACCGCGGCTGCTGGCACCAGACTTGCCCTCTCGTAGATACTCGTTAAATTGTCTACATTGTACCCATTCCAATGTCCGACCTCAGAGAGAACGGACTCGTTATTTCTCGTCACTACCTCATCGTATTGATATTGGGTAATTTTCGCGCCTGCTGCTATCCTTAGACATATTCGCCGTTTTTAAGGCGGATTCTCCGGAGTCAAACCCTGATTCTCCGTTACCCGTTAGAACCATGGCAGTCCAATACACTGCCAACCAGTTGATAGGGCAGATACTCGAATGAAACTTCGCCGACACAAGATCGTGCGATACGCAGTATTATCCAGAGTTAGCAAAAGGACTAACGAATAGTTTTGCTCCAATAATAGCACTGCAACCCGAAGGCCGCAGCTGTTCGCATGTATTGGCTCCAGAATTACCGCAGTTATCCATTTAAGTCATAGAACAAGTAGATTATATCTGTTGTAATGAGCCGTTCGCAGTTTCGCTTTATAACGCTCTACTTACACATGCATGGCTAAATCTTTGAAAGAAACACATCAGTTCAGCCAGGATCAACCAGATTAGTGGGTTCGCCATTCGAAAATGTGCTCACTCACCGCGACTCCTCGAATGCACTCGATTCGTCGTCTCTGCCAACCGGGAGTCCGAATTGCTCGGCTCCCACAACCAACACCATCGCACTGCAAGATCCCTGGTCGTTCGCACGACACTCGTCTCATCGCCTTCTCGAAACCGAGCACCCACCGCCAAGCGGGCGCTCGTTCGTCTTTTCACTCACAACCGCCGTGAATTCGAATAAAACCATCTTTCGATCGTGGAGCGCACCAGTCGACAGCGCCGAAGAGCTCTGGACACTCGAAAGCATCGCTCTTCGACCGACTGCCAACCCGCACGCAGCATTCAACGGGACCTCTCAGCAAACGCCGATTCTTCCCTTCCCCTACGAAATTGGAAAGATCTTCTCGCCCGTCAAATAACCGAACAGCGTGCGCCTTTTTTCCGCCCGCCCGCGGAGCGTTCAAATTTGAATGCGTTTCGGATCGATGGCTTCCGATTCTCGTCCACTTTGTAATTCAGATTGTTCCCCATCAAAAGACCTTCAAAATGAACCCTCACTCGACTATAAAAAACCAAAATTAACATCTCACCCCGCGTTTCAACTTTAAAGCGCTTCCTTCATTTTGTGCATTACATTTTGACTCTTCGTGACCACGAGACTTCTCACTGCCTAAATTTTGTTCATTTTGTTGTCTACTTTTCATGCAATTTACTCACCAAACTTGAATCACTTCCAACGTCCGCTCAATTCAAACTGAAAGACGACATTCAAACTCACACTCCAATTTCAATGTCCAATTCCAGTCTGCAACTTCATTCCCAATTTCTAAACGACCTTTTAGTCAATCAACACCCGTGATTCAGTCGACTGATTGAAAACTCTCATTCTTTATTCGCGCCACCGCTCACTCACTCGCTTCTCCAATCGAGTCTTTTTTCTCTCCCGCAAGCGAGTGTCCTTCATTCGCAGAAACGAGTGCTGACTCGATTCCCGCAAAACGATTCCCTTTTCGACACTTGTTTCTGGGAGCGCAGTCTTCAACTTCTTTGGTGAGAACATCGATCGAACGG